>JANAVB010027196.1:1717250-2285701 GCA_029216955.1 Iris pallida
CGACCGATGCAGCATCGCATTGAGTTGTCACCTTCTCATCGGAGGAGAAATTCGTCCCCAACAGAGTCATCATTTTGTTTGCAAAAACAAAAATAATGCAAACTAAAAAAAAGAAAAGTACAATTGATTTTTGGGAAAGTACAACTATAGGAATCTGATCAGAAAATGATCACTTTATCCCTTGGACTATGCGATATCGGAGGAGAAAAGCTCTTAAACGTGCTGCGATAACTTCTCAGGCGATTATGATCATTAGTCATTCTTGGAAAGTGATTTTGAACTCTATTTATAGAGTTTTAGAATAACTGTCAATTAGTTATCACAATTGACGTGCAGGCTGATTCTTTACTGGTTGGCGTGCAATCACCCAATTGTGCGAACGGTTGGCTTAACTGCATATGACACATGGAATTCTGTGAGAAAAGTGCTCTTGGTCGTGGGCAGTGATGCGTGTGCGTTCTTTAAGATTAGTGTCATACGTGCCACGTCATCTAACTACTTCTGGATGATGATTGATTGATTGGCGCTAGTACATGAATGGCGTGATCCATTGATTGGTGCCAACTGTCGATTGGCACTGTGAAAAATACTGAGTAGGAAGAGCTTAATCACTTCGTTCCATTAAATGAATGGTGTGGAGAAACAAACAGCCGTCATTATGACGAGTCTGACAAAATCTCCTCGAGAGCTGCGTGCTCGGGATTCGAAGAGATTTTTATCGACTGACGTGTTGTCAGTCATCATGACTTAGAACTTAGCTTCTCGAGGAAGATAAATTGGTCCCAGCACTATCTGTGAATGGCGCGATGCACTGTCTTGATATATTTTAAGCTTCTACAGTCACAGGACTTCCTCGTTCCCAAGGAGGTAAGGATGACATATGGGTCATAGTTGATAGCATGACCAAGTTAGCTCATTTTATCCCCTTCAAAGTGGAACTTTCTACTGAGAAGTTGGCAGAGCTATATATGAGACAGGTAGTACAAATTTATGAAGTCCAGGTCAACATAGTATCTGACAGAGACAGCCAATTTACTTTGCACTTTTGGAAGAGTTTGCAGGAAGGACTTGGTACTTAGTTGAAGTTCAGCACTGCATATCATCCTCAGACAGATGGACAGTCTGAGAGGATGATACAAACTTTGGCGGACAAGCTACGAACTTGCGCTTTAGATTTTGGCATATCATGGGAGGATCATCTGTACTTGGTAGAGTTCTCATACAACAACAGCTAACAAGCTAGCATTGGAATGATACCATTCGAGGCGCTTTACGAACGTCGATGCAGGACACCGCTTTCTTGGGACGATGTTGGAGAGATAGTCATGCTTGGACCAGAGATGATCATAGAGGCTGCAGAAAAGGTCAAGATGATCAGAGACAGACTCAGGGTTGCCCAAGACAGGCAGAAGCATTGGCCGATAACAGTCGAAGACCCTTAGAATTCACTGATGGGGATATGGTGTTTGTGAAGATATCTTCTACTCGAGGGACGAGGAGAAGCTGAGCCCCAGATATATTGGACCATTTACCATACTTAGCAGAGTAGGAGAGGTGGCTTAAAGAGTTGTATTACCACCGAACTTGGAGGGTGCTTCTCAGCTGAGGAGATACATTCCAGACCTCAATCACGTATTGGATCACTCAGTACTGGAGGTTGGACCTAGCCTCACCTACTCAGAGCAACCCGTAGAGATACAAGACCGAAGGGAGAAGAGGTTGAGAAATACTGTTATACCCTTGGTCCGGGTTGCATGGAAGCATCACTCTCCGGGAGAGTCGACTTAGGAAAAAGAAGATAAGATGAGGAAAGAATATCCCTGCCTTTTTCAGGTATAATTATATGTACCCTACCCTTGGAAATTTCGATGACGAAATTTTTCAAGGAGAGAAGTTTTGTAACTCCTTTTTTTAATTGGAGATTTTACAATTTTTTGTTCTTAAATATTATTCTTAATAAATTTAAATACGAGTTTTTATTATTTTTCTTATTATATAAGGTTTAAATCAAATAAAATTTAATATAAAAATAGTTTAATTATTAATAAGTTAGTAAATGTCAATTTTGCAATTAAATATAAAATAAGAAATATTGTTGGTAAATAATAATTAGTTATTGGTAAATAGTAGTTAGTAATAAATAGGAATTAAGAAGTTAATTAAAATATTAGAAAAAGTTGCATTAAGAGCTTGGAGTGTAAATAAGGATTAGGGGGGGACTTATATGCAAATTGGCTTAGTGGGAATTTAAAGCCAAAATAAATTGCTGGACATTGAATATAAATTCAATGGGTATGAATGTGAGAGTGAACCATTAAATTGAGAGAGACCATTCCCATTCCATAACCGTTTCTCTTCTCATTCTATAAATAGATGTCATCTCATTCCAAATTCTTCACATCTCAACATTAGTAGACCCATAAGCATTCCCTCCTCGTTTTCGAGCAACCGCATGGCGAACCGATGCGACAACACCTTCTTCCCTGGTGAGATTTCTAGCCCCTGTTATACTTTATATATAATAGAAGTCCTTTAAAAACATCAAACCAAGCTTGGTCAAGTGGCCAGTGGCCCATCTCTTGGTCCTTGTCCCAGCCGACCCTAGTTTGAACCCTTTCTGTCACTCCCCGATCCTGGAATACGTATTTTAATACGAAAATCGATAAATTGTATTTACCTTGTATTTATATGATATTTATTATGTTGTATTTCTTCAAGCATTTCCTAAATTATTCGACAAAATATTATTTCGTAATTTATTTTCTGTATTTGGGCCTACAGTTTTGGCTCATTTGGGTAACCTATTTTTGGTTCACCAATGGTTCATCATGAACCCATGGGTTCAAGATTCTATATATAACTTATCTCATTCTCTCTCCTCTCATTTATTTCCTTTCATTTATTTCCTCCACCAACCAAGGTAAGTGTCAACTTGCTCAAGAGATGGATCAATAAATTTTGTTCATGTTTTCTTATAAAATTATTTGTCAAAATATGTTCTTTTCCTCATTCTATACTAGTTTAGAACTTGAAATTTTCCATTTTGAAGCTTTAATTTTTGTAGATCTAAGTTTTAACCATTTTCGAATTTTCTTGGTTTTGATCTAGCAAACTTCGTTATTTTTAAGTTTTGAGTGTTCCATGTTGTAGAGAATTTTGTTCTACACCATTTTGACCTATTGAAGTCCTAATTTCGGCTTAGGATGAGGATTTTATGAACCTTAGAAGTTCTAGGGCTCATGATGTTCTTGCTCTCAGCCCAGAGGAAGGAGATGACCCTGCGCAGTCTGACCCAGCACCTTTTAGCGATTGGCGCAGCTCTCTCGTGGCCCAGCGCTTTTTAGCGAACTGGCACATTCTGACCCTGCGCAGTCTGACCCTGCGCATTCTGATCCTGCGCAGTCTGACCCTGCGCATTCTGACCCTGCGCAGTCTAACCCTGCGCTTTCCGACCCTGCGCATTTCGACCCTGCGCAGCCTGACCCTGCACATTCTGACCCTGCGCAGCCTGACCGTGCGTATTCCGACCCTGCGCAGCCTGACCCTGTGCATTCTGACCCTGCGCAGTCTGACCCTGCGCATTCCGACCCAGCGTAGTCTGACCCTGCGCACTTCGACCCTGCGCGCTTGGACCCAGCGCACTCTGACCTGGACTCCCCTATATTTTATCTTATTTTATTTTATATTGCCTATATATATGTATATATGTATATATATGTAAATGTTTGTGTAAGCTATATATCCTTACGCCTTTTGTCCTGAGCATGATATGAGCACTAATGTGACCCCGGTGAACAAAGTGTTCCTACCTGATACATGTACCTGAATGTCCCAGTTCTTGTTCATGCTCAACAAATGACTCGTAACTCCACGTGGCGTATTTGCAATGATGCATTACACCAATGAGGGTTCACATGTTGACATACTGATTGACATGGATCCTCTTTTGGGGTACTCGTATTAGAGTACGACTTAGGAGGATAATCATGCAGGCCACAGTATGAGAGTCCAAGATTTCACCTAGGGTTAAACTAGACAACTAAATATACTAGATGCATGAGGAGGGCAGAATCCCGAGATCGTGTTACACCAGCCGTCTTGAGATATTGTCTTGACGTGCCGGCTGGTCTCCACGGATACTGTGTCATCTGCAACGAGTGGATGACTGTATCCGATTAATTCCTGCTAAATATTATATATTTTGGCAAGGTGGCCTTACGAGCACTACAAAAAAGTGACCTTTTGGGACAACAAAAAACCGTCTTAAAAACTGCAATTACCGTCCCAACAAATATTTGGGACGGCCTTTGGGACGGGAATGGACGGTCCCATTAGGGTGGCGTGGCAAAAACTTTAGAGACGGATATTGCCGTCCTAATTACTGTTAAAGGACGGTTAGGCAAAACGTCTCAAAAGTTTTCAAATTTATGCTTTTGTGTGACAGTTTATTAATTTGTCCCAAAAAACAAGTTTTTGTAACAGATATATTTCGTCCTAATAAATAAGGGACGGAATTTTAAAAAGTACTGTAATCGTGCGAAAAAACTTAACAATTGTTTAAATTATTATGGAATTACTAATTTCATGTTTATATATAAAATATATAATTGAATTTTATATACAACCAAAATTCATACAGAACTATTTTATTTAATCAGAAATGCATATGGTAGCCACAACATTAACAAAGCGTAGCCGCAACATTAACAAAACGATTTCTATAAAACATATTTAAAGGTAATATCCCATTGTTCACAAAATGAAATCCAAGTCTTACATCAAGAGTGTTCCCATCAAGCTTTACATCAGTAAGCATTCACTTAATTTACAAAATAAAATCTATGACTTTTTACACAAGTCCAAAACATATATATTTGATTTTCCACATCCATTGACAAACCGATCCACACATCCATGGCTGCCAGCAGCATTGCCTACCTGGAAACACATGAATAAGCCAGAAATATGGTTAGTTAAAAGTAATTGGTGGAGTAACTTCAGAAAGAAACATATTTGATTACATTACGATTACGATTACATTACAGTGTACCAAACGAGGTCTGAGGCAAAAATAAGTTGGGAACACAAAGGAGAGAGAGAATGACACATGCCCATCACCACAAATCTCTATGATCCATAAAGAAAGAGTAGAGTTTCTAAATACACACGAGTAATGACCATGTTTCATACAGGCATGAGAGAAAAGTATAAGACTCGTCACATAATTCTCCAATAGAGAGCATTGAACATACAAAACATAAAAAAGTGTGTATAAAGAAGTCTCAATTTAACATAATTCAGAATATTTTCTTTACAGCTGGTTTGATTTGTGTGGACAAGAAACATGCTAAATGCTGGTTTGATTTGTGTGGACAAGAAACATGCATATTCCTTACATTTAAGGTGGTTGAGATGGTGTGCTAGGAAGAAACAGAATGTACATTACACTATGCAATAAATTACCTGAGGAAGACATGGTGCAAGTGAACCGAGTACCCAGTTTGCTGTTGCAACCAAATAAGGGGAGTATGAACATGATGCATATAATAGAAGCACCCGATTTCGAACCAAACTGGACGTGTAATCAGGATTTTTCTCATTTAAGAACTGCAAGAACCCAAATTTCAGTGAAGAATTAATCATAGAGCTAGTCATTCCAACTTAATTTTCATAAAGGCCAAGCAATATCAGATCAACTTACATCTTGAAGACCGCCATACGCCATCAAGACTCCATAATAACTGCAGAAGAAATGGTTTATATGGTTGAATACAATGAATGCCTAAGAAATGTAAAAAGGTTATGCAGATAACCAGAAGAGATCATTTTATGATGCTGATGATATCAATCAGAAAATCAGAATAAACAGAACTGACTCACTCGTGCAATATCTTGGATGATGCCTCCTCTTCCCTAACAGAGGGCAAGGGAAACTTTGATAAGAATGGTATCACTAATAACTCCCCAATAGAGCTTTACTGCTCTTTTTTCTTACTTTTTTCACCTTTCTTTCGTTTAGAAACAGCAGATGCAACAGGTGGACCCTGAAAAGATGACAAGTTAACGAACATAAGATAGTATTAGTTCAGCCAAGGAAAACCTCTTAGTCACACAGTATATAAGTAGGGAAATGACTACCTTTGACATTGCGATAACACCAAGTAAATTGATTGCACTTTACTTGCCGTAAATAAGTCGTCAGCCCATTCTGAAATCTCATCCTGTAAAGAAACTTGGACGTTTGAGACTGGAAAGTAGAAAATTATGCTAGAGTAAATACCACGAGAAAATACGGATTAGCTTTTCAGACAAGGTATCTCACAAGATCAGATGGAAGATTCTTCCGTATATATTCATCAGTGTCTTCTTCCCATTCTGCTACATCCTTTGCAGAACCAAAAAAGAGGATTAGAAAAAATAAATGTTTCAGAGTTGGACAAGTCAGTCTAGAGAACTGCCATCACAAAGAAAGAAAAATTAATTCAAATACTACAGATTTTTAGTTATTCACAATCATAGAGTTTAAATTTAATACTCTACATTGGAGATTGTTGTTCAATTTCAAAGTATGGTTTAACCTTACATTTATGTGAATTAAAGTTACATTCATAGTGACACCACAGCTAACCTTCTGATTTAACGCCAATGCAGGGAAGATTGCAGAATCCAATAATAAGAAAAATAGGGGTGACACATGCCTCCATCCCTGAAAGCATTTCAGATTATGACATAGCTATATAAACTTCAGAAAGGTTATCTTTTGCACAAACAGGAGAGGTCTTGCTAGGTTACCAGACAGAAGAAAAACAGTTATCAATAATAATGAAGTCGGATTAACTCAGCAATACAAATCTCATGATAATTTCAAACCAACAAATGCTTCCCCAAAATCAATAAACTTTCTTGAGCTTGTTTACCACTAAGATCAGTTTAACCCAATGATCTGGAGCAGCTGCTCTCTATATCAGCAGCTACTACGCTGAAACTTCAAAAACTTTGCAAGTATTCGTCTCCCACATTTATGCTAAAGATTAATAATAGACAGGAAATTGGTTGCTGTACATAATTTTAACAGATTGAATTGTCTGGTTGCGACTAGTCAATCTAATGCTAATGAACAATAAAATCTTGATTAGCAAATTGGACTCAAGTATTACCAAATAAAAGATCAAATTTGGATGACCAATATCCCACCACCTATTCTGGTCATAACAAAGTCCAAATTTTTCATTGTCTCAACATAGATGATTCAAATAAATTTATCAACAAGCAAGTAACCAACAGCTTTAAGATCATTTTTGCAGGTTGTATGGAACATAGATGATTCAAATAAATTTTTTTTGCTAGTTTACCAACAAGCAAATAACCAAAACAAACACAACAGAGAAAACCACAAAACTTATTTCAAAAACTGCATTACAGGGAATAGATAGAAGAATCAAGTACCCCATGAAAATTGGTATCTTTCCTAACAGACTTCAGTTGACCTTGATAGTCTTTTGGAGGAATTTACTTGATGCAACAAATACTATTCTAAGAAATTCAGCATTTGAAAATGCATGTATGCTTTCCACTTAGGTTTGAGTCCATTTGGTACCACTAATAATTAGAAATCGACAAGAATCCAGGTTTACCTGCACGGTATTACTCGTATGTCACTCTTGTTCAGCATAGCATCTTGGATCCTGATTTACATTGAGCGAAAGATGGAAAACAATTCAGCATATACCTTCACATTATGAAATTGACGACACTATTATATAAATATTGAAGTAGAAGTTTAAAACTCATCAGACTGAGCTTATTATCATAAGCATACTCTGTTATAGGAATAGCCTTCATTCTAAGCTCCATGCTCACACCAAGCTGGTCAAGTGCACGCCATCCATTCAAAAAAACACCTATTGCTGCCCCTGCAGCCCGTAGGCTGTCAGATTTCTCCAAGACGAGTGCATCTATTCCTTTTCTGCACAACGCAAGACCACAATCAAAATCAATGTCTACATCTAGTTTCAGAAAAACATAGAATAGTGTGTACAGAGAAAACCTTAAAATTTAGCTATTTTTCCTTAAAAGTGCACTTTCGTTCCGAAAGACGGCTTTAATGACAAGGATATGCATTAGTTTCTTCTTCTTCTTTTTGGGTCTCGATTGGATTGGTTGATAGTGTTGATTGTGCAAGTGGAACAAGAATATGATCCCGGCTTTAATACCAAGAAACTAAAGTAAGATGGCATATTACCAGAACCCACAATTAAATATTACCTCGCCTGGAATTTTGGAAGGATATAAAAGAGGTTTACTGTTATGCCTTACAGCATTTGCCAATGCCACATGCAAATCAATCTCCTCTTGCAGCTGCTTTTGCAGAATCCTTACCTGTAAATTTAAGGTAGCAAGTCTTCAGCACAAGAATCAGTTATGAAAGGATACAGAAGAAAAGATTAACAAAGAGCAGAGATAAATCTGTCAGATTCTTGGTTGATGAGTGGAATCTAGAGAAATATAATAAATTAAAAACTTCTTACTATGACTGAGAGTACATTCTGACTTGAAAACTGGCCTTACACTATTGGAATGACGAGTCTCCAATATAAACTATTATCCTACAACAGTAAGTTTGGCGCCAGATACAAATTTCACAAGCAGCGAGTAATTCAATTCCAAAGGTTGGAATCAATCAATAACTTTCATAAATAAATTGATCTGATGAGTTAATTTTAGAGCTTATATACTTTATAAACATAGAAATAGTGCAGATTCTCACTGGATTTCTCTAATGTTTTGTACCAGTAACTTGCAGTATCGGATGCGATATTTAAGAATTTAGCTAAGATCTAGAAACGAGTAAAACTGGTACAATTTGTGGGGCTATTTCAATTGCAATTCTCGCTGTTTTTTTTCCTAAAATTGCGACATTGGCTTCATCTAGTTTTTCTTGCAATTCTTGTCGTGGAGATTGTAGCTTTGTGATTTCTTGTCCTTTGACTTCTTTAAGGTCAGTTTGTAACATTTCTTATTTTTCCCCTTGGTTTTGGTCATAAGTAACCATAGTGGGTTTTACATAAGGTGCATATACCTAGTTAATTTTCTTAATGCATTTATGTTAGCTTATTTAACATGGCATCTCTGTTGCCACAATCAACTTTGTTGCTCCAAGAAATACTTTCGCCATAAACTTGTGGTTGACCCGTGGTGGTCAGACATTGGTATAAAAAAAATCTCACAGTGGATTCATCTGACCGGATTGGAACACAAAAGATCTCAGTGGATCAAAAAAATCTGAAGGGAGACTAGAGGTAGGCCAAGTGGTCCGAAACAGGATTAGGATTTATAATACATCACGTGTCCAAATCTTTAACCCTTGTCTCCTATTCGGTTATTATTACCTCTTGCACTCATTTCCATTACAGCTTTTAAGATCTCACAATGTATAAAATCTTAAGGGATCCGACTAGAGGTAGGCAAGCGATCTGAAACAAGATAAGGTACAATTCCTTGTCTCTGGTTAGTACCTCTTGCACTTGCTGTTTCCCATTTCAAGATTTTTACATTGTAGATGTTACTGGCTTACAATTTTACATATGGTGTTATGCACCTTAAACATTTGAGATATTGTTGTTTTAACTTTTTGCAATAGAGGATGTATCTACATGTGGTGCAATCCGTGTTGCACACATCGATACGGATAAGGACACGAAAAAAATACGGGATACACATATTTTCAGATAGGTACAACGAGTCACCTATGTTGCTCGATACGGACACGATACAGCTCTACAACACCCTTTTCATGTTTCCATGCAACATAGGATGTAATGCACCTACCCATTTACGATAATGTTGTTTCAACTTTTGCACTCTTCAAGTATTTGATAAAATTGTGTTTAATCTTGAGGGAACCATACTCGAAGCCCTCGTCCTATCTTTCACAACCAGGACTAAATCAAAACCAACTATTAGTATTAGTGAGATAATTTGATGTTATTGTTTCTTTAGACTAATAACATGCTGATGTTGTTGTAGCTACAACTGAAGATAGCTTTAGTATTAGTGACTTCTACAACATCATTAAATTGATTTTATCAATAATTATGGTTCAGTAAATAGTGGCTAATTGAAATAGTAATTATGAAAAATAACAGAAATAAATTCACTTATCATAGCATGAGACTATTTGCAGGACTATGTTTTAAATATATATAACATAACAAAAGGGGGAGGTAATTTGGTGTGAACTTTAAATGCTTGAAAGAAGTTCCAAGCAGCTTCAGCTTGAATGGACCAAATGAACTAGGCTTAGTTGATGGCGGTTAAATCTAACCAATGCCAGATTTACTAACTGGTCCATATATAGATTGGTGACTAGAACATGTGACCAAGGATGTACAGACAAAACATACTATTAGAAGTATAGGAATCAATAGATAAACACGTGGGTTAGAGATCATACTGTAATGAAATTGCCAGTGTTCTGGCCATCAGCTCGGAAGTAGTTGTTTCCAGCATTTCCCTGGATCCCTGCTGGAAACGGCGATGACCTCGAGAGGGTGCCGACGTAGTCGAGGGACATCACAATTTGCTTCAACTTGGAAACGACGATGACCTCGTCGAACACTTTGAGTGCGGAAGGGTTCCTCAACTGTAATCCCAAAAAATTCAGTCAAAATCGAAACTTTCTAGAAATAGGAAAGGAATAAAGAGATGCAAGTGTGTCGGACTCGTCGATGATGGCCAGCGTGGCGGCGACACTAGGGCATGGATTTGGGAAGGTGGGTTGGGATCTAGGGTTATGATTTGGGGAGGGTTGGATCTAGGGTTTAGGATCCAGTCTCATAGCAGGAAGAGGAGGGAGGTGGAGGGATTTGGGGGGTTTTGGTCTCTACGGGAAAGAGTAGGAACTTAGCAAAATAATGCCATGGTTTGATACAGAAGAATGAAGAGGAGAAGACGATGTGAAATTTTGTTTTCAAATTAGGGAAGGGTTTGATTCAGGTGAAAAAAAGATTTTTAAAAATTTTGGTTTGGGCCGCCAAATAATTGCCATTCCCGCTAAGATTATTTGAGACGGTCTCAAAATTTATTTGGAACGAAAAATATTTATAGTCCCAAATAAGAGATCCATTTTTCAATCTGTCACCAATAAATTTGTTTTTTGTTACAAAAAAATATAGTAGTCCCAAATAATAATTTTTTAGGACATTTAAAACTAGAGTTCTTAAAAGTGTTGTCCCAAAAGCCAACTTTTTTTGTAGTGGAGGGACCTGTGCTCAATAATATCTGTCTATGCGAACCCCTGGGTTGGCTAGCCTTGCTGGAAAGATACGATCTGAGGATTTTTAAATAACATGACGCGAGGATAACCTCGTTCCACTAGAAACTTGTAGACTTGATTGTCCGTAAAAACGACTTGCTTGTATCCTTTTACCTTCCGCAAATAACTGAGGGAAGCGGACTGTTATGATACGTGATCCAACCCATGTTCTTGTTTGATTGTTGGGTTGGTTATCGTACTATGACAGGCTGTGGACCGAAGTTATGGACGGAAGGCTTATTCTGGTTGTGAAGTGTTACTTCTGTGAATGACTAAGGAACATGGTCTATCATGGTACATGATCTAACCCATGTTCTTGTTTGATTGTTGGGTTGGTTATTGTGCTACGATAGGCTATCGATCGAAGTCACGATCAAGAGATTTTATTGTTTCTGCCCTTTTAACTTATGTGAAAGTTATAGAGTACGACTCGTCCCGACTCCATGCGGCACCTTTTGTCCTTGTTTGGTTGTAAGGGTGCCATATGGGTTCGAGGATGTTGCGCTACCCTATAACAGTAGCATAAGTATTACTATTATCAATCATTCTATTAACTGGGTTTTTAATCTTATCTCTTGTGCCCCTTTGGCGGTACTTGCTATTCGGGGCTGACCCCGCTGGTTTTGTTTGGCCAGATCTCGTAGCAGAGCCAGAGGACACGATCTTCCTCCCTGACATCCATGGTGCATACTAGGAGCATGGCAGTTCGGAGACTCGAGTGGGTTTCTTCTCCACCACTCCTGCTTATACTTTGTGCGGCATTTAGCCACCGGCACCTGTTAGCCGGAATGCTTGATATTTTGTGCCAGTACATAATTGTAATTAAACAGACTACAGCTGTGTATAATTTTGTACTTCTGACTCTCTGAGATAGCTAATTTATAAAGCTAGTCTCTCATGACCATTTTGATGAAGCATCGGGGACGTCTTACTGCTTTATGTTTAATATTCATTTAATTGCTGATATGATTTGATTGATCGAGACATAGAACTCTGTGGGACCATAGGAGACTTGATTGTAGCATGTACCCCCTAGTCTCTCGACAGCCACGATCGCCGTATGACGTTACGTACCTCATATGGAGTAGCTGGCCTAGTCCGTCTCCGTATTTCAGTGCTGGGGCGTGACAAGGTTTTAGTGGTGGCCCATGCAGGTCTGTTTTTCAGACTTGTGGGGTATTGCAAATTATTAGGAGTCTCAATCAAAACTTGTTCCCCTTGAAATTCTGTTTCGAATTCTCTGTCCTTGCCTTGAACTCTAACCTGACTTACATCCTCGAAATCTTCCTCGTTCGGACTTGATAATCTTATATCTTCCTCTATAGGGGTGCTTCATTCTCAGTAGCGGGTGAGGCCCATGAGGAAGAGCAGCCAGAGCACGGCTCGACTGGGCACCAACAGGGGAGAGAACCTTCCCTAGGGCAGACACGAGCAGAAGTGGAACCAGAGGCAGTGGAGCCGCAGGTTATTGAAACTCCTGCAGCACCAGCAGCGACGGCAGTACCAGATGCCGTAGCACTCCTGGAGATCATCCGGGTGATTCTTGTCACTCACCAACAGCAACAGACTCAGCAGCAGGAGCAGAACATGTTACTGAACCAAGGGATTCAGTTAGCTCTTGAAAGAAGTGCCGGGGCTGACTCGGGAGCATCAGGAAGGTTCCGTTGCTTGAACTCGAGGTATTTTGATGGCACGGAGGATGCCATCACTGCGGATGCATGGATTCAAGATATTGAAGCCATTCTTGTGGCAGCCAAGGTTCCAGATGATGAGAAGGTTGATCAGGTCAAATTAGTACTTCAGGATCTTGCCCGCGACTGGTGGGCATCAGAAGAAGTTGGTATAAGACGCCCTGTTCGTTGGACCACCTTCAGTGAAAGATTCAAGGCCAAGTATTTTGGCGTAGTAGCTCGATATGAGCTCCAGCAGAAGTTTATTAGTCTTAAGCAAGCAGGCAAGACCGTAGATGGGTATGCAGCAGAGTTCTGCAGATTGTGTCGTTTTGTACCAGCAATGGTGGCAACGGAGCCAGAGAAAGCTATGAGGTTTCAGCAGGGACTTCATTTGGAACTACTGCAGCTTGTGGAGGGACACGACTACCAAACGTTTGACGCTGTTTTGACGGCCGCTCGGAGGCACGAGCTTACCCAGCAGAGGTTGGCATCGTGGACAGGGGGTCAGAAGAGATCTCATTCCCAGGTTGGAGGAGGAGTAATGTAGCGAACATCGGCACCAGCACCCGGTGTACGCCTTCATGATGCAGGAGCACCGCGGAGGACGGCCGTGTCAACTAATACAGCGCTAATTCGGCATCAGCAGCCGAGGAACCAACAGCAGCGTCAGGGAGCACCCCAGGACTGCATATTCTGTGGGAAGCCAGGGCACACGAGAGAGGTGTGCCGGTCAGCGAATGGCTTATGCTTGAGGTATGGTAGTTCAAACCACCGTATTTCTACTTGTCCTATGATGCAGAGGCCAGGAGGGCCAGCTCAGCAGTTTCCAGCGTTGCCAGCTCCGGTGGCAACCCCGAGTGGAGGGCCAGTATTAGCAGTAAGGCCCCTAGCCCAGCGTCTACCAACGCAGGCTCAGATGTTTCGCCAAGCACAGGAAGCCGGAGGCCCTCAGGGGCAGCAACAACATGGTCGAAGAAGGCCACAACAAGGAGCTCCGCGGGGCCAGGGCCAGGCTCTCACATTATCCTTGGGAGAGGCTCTAGCGTCTAGTGACATGGTGGCAGGTAAAATTCTCGTCACCTTATTTTCCGCTGTAGCATTATTTGATTCAGGCGCTACTCATTCATTCATCTCTGCACAATATGCTACACGGATTAGATTAGAGTTTGAGGCATTGTCGGAGAGGATGGATATACTCACCGGCAATGGGCTCGTAGAAGTTAGCAGAGTGCGCTTTTTATGTCCGGTAGAGGTGTGTGGGCATTTACTGCACGAATCATTGATTGAATTCCCTATAGGGAATTTTGATGTTGTTCTTGGCATGGACTGGTTGAGAGACAGTCATGCGACAATTGATTGTAGAGGAGGTAGGGTCATATTCAGCGTTCCAGGGATGGAACAGTTCATCTTTACTCGAACCTTGAAGAATCAGGCCGGAGGCGTCATCTCAGCAGCAGTATCAGAGCCAGGACAGATTCCGAGAGTGGTCGAAGATTTTCTCGACGTCTTCCCAGATGAGCTCCCAGGGATACCCCAGTCAGAGAGGTAGAATTTAGCATTGAGTTGAACCCTGGAACGAGGCCTATTACAGACAGAGTTTACAGAATGTTGCCGTCAGAACAGGATAAGTTGTATCAACACGAGGAAGAGTTGAAGTCTGAGGGATTGATCCGAGATAGTAAATCGCCCTGGGCCGCGCCAGTGATTCTAGTTCCCAAGAAGGATGGGTCGACGAGGATGTGCATCGACTACCGCAAGCTGAATGCAGTAACAGTGAAGAATAAGTACCCACTACCAAGGATTGATGACCTGTTTGACCAGTTGAGCAAGGCCAACGTCTTTTCCAAGATCGATCTTCGATCGGGATACTATCAAGTAAGAGTCCGGGAGCAAGACATACCGAAGACAGCATTCAGATCTAGATATGGGCACTACGAGTTTTTAGTAATGCCCTTTGGACTAACCAACGCCTCCGCAGTATTCATGGATTTAATGAACCGCATCTTTCTGCCGTATTTGGATAAATTTGTGGTGGTGTTCATAGATGACATCCTTGTCTATTCCAGCTGTGAAGAGGAGCATGAGAAACATCTTAGGACTGTCTTGCAGATATTGAGGGAGCATCAACTTTATGCAAAGCTCGACAATTGTGAATTCTGGTTAGACCACATTTCGTTCCTGGGACATGTAATTTCTGGGGCAGGAGTGTCAGAGGATTCGAAGAAGATTGAGGCCGTAGAGCATTGGCCGGTCCCGAGAACGGTTGCAGAAGTATAAAGTTTCTTAGGACTAGCTAGTTACTACAGAAGGTTCATGGCGGACTTTGCCAAGATCTCTGCGCCCTTAACGCGTTTGACGTACAAGAACGTAGAGTTTGTTTGGTCAGCTAGCTGTCAGGCATCATTTGAAGAATTGAAGAAGAGATCGATCTCAGCCCCGATCTTGACGCTTCCAGTGGGAGCGGAAGGCTTTACAGTATATTGTGACGCATCAGAGAAGGGTCTTGGATGTGTATTAATACAGCACGAAAAGGTGATAGCATATGCGTCTCGGCAGCTTCGAGACCATGAGAAAAATTACCCGACTCACGATTTGGAGTTAGCAGCTGTGGTGTTTTCACTCAAGTTGTGGAGGCATTACTTATACGGGGATCGGGTAGAGATCTATACTGACCATAAGAGTTTGAAATACGTATTCACGCAGCGAGATTTGAACATGAGGCAAAGAAGATGGTTAGAACTGCTGAAGGATTTTGATTTAGATATTCAGTATCATCCAGGCAAGGCGAATATAGTTGCAGATGCACTGAGTAGGAGAGATAGTGCCTTTATCTTGACCTCGCAGAAGCATATTTTAGAAGACCTTCAGAGTATGGGAATCGAAGTAGTTTTGCCAAGAGATATAAGAAGAATGACCAGTATACAGATTCAGTCAACCTTAGTAGAGAGGATAAGGGCAGCACAAGCGGAAGATTCACAGATTCAGAAATTGTGGTCGGAGTATGAATCAGGCCGTAGGAAGGAGTTAGTGATTCATGAAGATGGTACGCTCTGGTTTGAAAACAGACTCTGTGTACCGAGTGGAGACCTTCGGCAAGAAGTTATGTCCGAAGCTCATAGTTCTATTTACTCCATTCACCCATGAGGAACGAAGATGTATCGAGATATCAGGCAGTTCTTTTGGTAGAATGGCATGAAAATAGAGATAGCGAGATTTGTATCCAAGTGTCTGGTATATCAGCAGGTGAAAGCCGAGCAGCAGAGACCAGCAGGGTTGCTACAGCCGCTTCCTATCCCAGAATGGAAATGGGAGCACATTACGATGAATTTTGTGACCGGTTTACCTAGATCTCCGACTGGTAAGAATACAATCTGGGTAATAGTAGATCAACTCATGAAGGTCGCTCATTTCCTTCCCTTCCGAGTTGGACAGGCTACTGAGCAGTTAGCATAAATGTACATGAAGCAGATAGTAAGGCAGCACGGTGTTCCAGTTAGTATAGTATCAGATCGGGATACGCGGTTTACTTCCTATTTTTGGCGGAGCTTACACCAAAGTTTGGGAACCAAGTTAAGATTCAGTACTGCTTATCATCCACAAACTGACGGGCAATCAGAAAGAACCATTCAGACGTTAGAAGATATGCTACGGGCGTGTACCTTGGATTTTGGCGGGTCTTGGGAGGATCATCTTCATCTAGTGGAGTTCTTCTATTACAACAGCTATCAGGCTAGCATTCAGATGGCCCCGTTCGAAGCATTGTACGGAAGGAAGTACAGGTCCCCTTTGGCATGGGACAACGTCGGAGAACGGAGGTTGTTGGGGCCAGAGATGATCACGCAGACTGTGGAGATAGTTAAGTTGGTCAGAGAGCGCCTTCGAGTTGCACAGGACCGACATCGTCATTGGACAGATCAGTATCGTAGGCCTCTAGACTTCAGAGTTGGCGACCAAGTGTTTCTGCGGATTTCGCCTACTCGGGGTATCATCAGATTTGGAACCCGAGGAAAGCTTAGTCCAAGATACGTTGGTCCTTTTAAGATTCTCGCTCGGGTAGGCGATGTGGCTTATCGACTTGCCCTTCCGCCTTCGTTAACTGGCATACATGATGTGTTTTATGTGTCTCAATTACGTGGGTATATCCCGGATCTGAGTCATGTCCTCGATCATTCTGAGTTAGTCGTTGGTACCGACCTAACTTACGAGGAACAACCCGTGTCTATTTTGGACCGGCGAGAGAAGGTACTCAAGAATCGGACGATAAGCCTTGTCCGTGTTTCTTGGAACTATCACTCTTCGGAAGAGTCAACCTGGGAGCGCGAGGACGAGATCAGATCTCGGTATCCGTATTTGTTTGACTAATGAGGTATATTTTTACGCCTTATGGACACGACTCTATGCTTATCTGCACCTGCTTATTTTGCACTTTTGTGATGTATGATAATAACTGCTAGGGTAAGTTAACTTGTATATGATTGTGCCTTGCTTGCCCTGATTTCACTATCCTGTCTTGGCTGGAATTCCGAGGACGAAATTTTTCTAAGAAGGGTAGAGATGTCACTCCCCGATCCTGGAATACGTATTTTAATACGAAAACCGATAAATTGTATTTACCTTGTATTTATATGATATTTATTATGCTGTATTTCTTCAAGCATTTCCCAAATTATTCGACAAAATATTATTTCGTAATTTATTTTCTGTATTTGGGCCTACAGTTTTGGCTCATTTGGGTAACCTATTTTTGGTTCACCAATGGTTCATCATGAACCCATGGGTTCAAGATTCTATATATAACTCATCTCATTCTCTCTCCTCTCATTTATTTTCTTTCATTTATTTCCTCCACCAACCAAGGCAAGTGCCAACTTGCTCAAGAGATGGATCAATAAATTTTGTTCATGTTTTCTTACAAAATTATTTGTTAAAATATGTTCTTCTCCTCATTCTATACTAGTTTAGAACTTGAAATTTTCCATTTTGAAGCTTTAATTTTTGTAGATCTAAGTTTTAACCATTTTTGGATTTTCTTGGTTTTGATCTAGCAAACTTCGTTATTTTTAAGTTTTGAGTGTTCCATGTTGTAGAGAATTTTGTTCTACCCCATTTTGACCTATTGAAGTCCCAATTTGGGCTTAGGATGAGGATTTTATGAACCTTAGAAGTTATAGGGCTCATGGTGTTCTTGCTCTCAGCCTAGAGGAAGGAGATGACCCTGCGCAGTCTGACCCAGCGCTTTTTAGCGATTGGTGTAGCCTCCCTTCCCGAAAATTTTTAAAATATTTTTATTGTTATTTATTTGATTTAAATAGTGATTTTAGTATTTTGTAAATAATTAAACAGTAAATTAATATAGTGGATTTTAATCAAGCTTGATGACTAGAGCTGTGTTTATAACTTAATATTGTGTCTGCCTTATTAATAATGGGGGTTTAAACTTCAAACTAAGCTTGAGATGATGTGTTAAGTTAGATAAACGAGAGCAAGACAATCCAAGCCCTGACCTTGGTCTGGATTATAGTCTGTTTTCTGGTAAAATCAATGGAAAATAAGGAATAAATCAGGTATTAGTTATAGTCAAAGGAAGAAATAGTCTAAAGATTACCGAAATCTTTAGTGGATGATAGCACTATTCAGGATTAATTAAATTCTTATTTCTCTTCAGGTCTGACCTACTCTGTGAAATTGAAATTCCACGATTATTGGAGAATTCCACGTTTATTAGAGAATTTGTTTCCGACAGAATATTATGAGCAAGAATAAGCATGATGTCATCACGATTGAGAAGTTCCAACACTAGTTTGTTATATCAATAGTGTCAATTTCAATATTATACTATTGTAGGAAGCCACATCAGCCTAATCCTTATA
This sequence comes from Iris pallida, assembly GCA_029216955.1. Lineage (NCBI taxonomy): Eukaryota > Viridiplantae > Streptophyta > Magnoliopsida > Asparagales > Iridaceae > Iris > Iris pallida. The sequence continues at coordinate 1,736,108 of JANAVB010027196.1, forward strand.
CTACCAAACCCAAGCAGCTATCAAACCATAAACTCTCGGCCCAAACATAACAGCAGCCCGAGCAACCACAAGCTCAGACCAGCCTCATCCCGAGCCCAAACTGAGCCCCGTGCCTGTGTAGAGTCGACTACTTTATATATCGAGAGCGAAGGGAGTTCAAAGAAAAACTCGAAACCCTAATTCCAGTGCCCCGCCGACCCCCACGGTTCAGAGTATAAAACGAGTATTTGCCGAGAGGAACAACTCGACAAGAGAAAACCTAATCCTCCATACCAGGACGCCGCGCCCCACCCTCGGTTGCCCGGATGACCCACCAGTAGCCGCGCGCCACCGCCGTGCGCCAGAGTCGGCCGGCAGGCGCACACGCGCGACAGTGAACGCACCACGACAGCAGCCCAATCACCACTACTTCGAGGTACATTTTCTCCACGTACGTTCAACGAAATATCGACCCGTAAATTTCTATGGATAGCTAGGTTAACCCCCTACCCATCCCTTCAACCAGAATGTTTTGGTTTGCCGTAGAGAAATTATATAAATTCCCGAAACTTCGGGAAAAACCAGCGAAGAACAGGACATATATGACAGTCCCGAACAGCTCTGTTCGAGGATCGATTCCAATCGATCCAGTACGATTTTAGAAAAACTTTTTAAAGACAGTCCTAGACACCATGTAGGGCTTCACAACCCTTTTTGCAGAATTTGAAATCATCGACTATACGTCGAGAAATCGAATCCCAAAGTTTCCCAAAAACCTGTTTTGAAAACATTGAAATTGTTCCACACGACGTGCGTCATGCCAATCGGGACGACGTGGTCGTGAATCGAAAGCATCGAAAGCTGCGTAACAGCTTCGTGGTCGTGTGGGCTTTGACGGAATTCAAATTGGTCGCGTGTGCGCGACGAATTTGATGCGTATCCGTCAAAATTTCCCGTATCGGCCACTTTGCAAGTTTTTCAATTACTTTGTGCACGCTCATCAGATCGAGACGAAACTTGCGCCAACAGGACCGTATCATTTTTCTGGTCCTGCATGCCAAGTTTGGTCCAATTCTGAGACAGTTGAATTGTACGTCGTTTTGCGGGCCCCGCGGTTCCACTCAAAGGACGATTTTGTGCACGGCCTGCCGGAATCCAATTTTGGACATACGGTTGGGTTCGTATCGGAAAACTGGATCCGTAGACATGTAGTTTGATGACTTTAGAGACCGTTGACTCTGGCACGCTTTTCGGTGCAAAGCGGGTCCAACGGCGGATATCGTTTTGTCCCGAAATTACTGTTTTGCCCCTGTGTCCAGAATTGGACTTAAGGACAGGTTATCCTAGCTAATTGGACTATTCTGAGATCATTGGTATTGTTTATTTCAGCTTCCGGGGACTGTTGTACGGGTTTTGACTATTGTGGCACATTGAGTAGTTCAGATTGTCGGTTTCACCAGCAAAGGACCACAGGCGAGTACAGTTTATTGTCTGCATTTCGATATTGATCTTTACTATATTTCATTGATTAGTCATTGGTTATGTGATATTTTTATACTCTATTATAAATTATTGAGTCGGGAATGAGAAGTACCAAGGATGTGTGATCAGACCGTAGACCTTGTAGATCTCGTAGACATTGTAGATCTTGTAGACCTTGTTTACTTTCATGCAGTAGATCTTGTAGACCTTGTTTACTTTCATGCAGTAGATCTTGTAGACCTTGTTTACTTTTATGCAGTAGATCTCGTAGACATTGTTTACTTTTATGCAGTAGATCTTGTAGACTTTGTTTACTTTATGCAGTAGATCTCGTAGACCTTGTTTACTTTATGCAGTAGATCTCGTAGACCGTGCAGTGTAGTACCCCAGACCGATCACATGTCAAAGGTACTTCTAATGGTGGAAAGTATATTGGTCTATTTTTACTATTGATTTTCTCACGGCTTTACTGTTATTTTCAAAACTCATGATTGATGCCTAACCTTTGTCTTATAGTCATTTTCTTTATTTGAAATTGCATTCAGTGAATTGTGCTCGTTCCATTCCTGACTGGAAACCAATATTTTCAGGTTAGCCGTGGATTCGCTTAGCTTGGGAAGTGACGGGGGATACTTGCAGACAAAAGCCTAGAGACTAGCTAGATAGTTGAGTTGTAGTCATACCTTTATTTGTACAAGTTTGTATTCTTCTACAAATGTAAAACTTATAATCTTTGTAAGTTAAATTAATTATGTGAATGAGCATTGTTTGTGATTTTGATCTTTATGGCCGTGACAGCGTTCTACCGCCGATACTGCGGCGTAGGCTGGCTTGGACACGTCTCGTATCCGTTTAAAAAAAAATGGGTGCGGGTCGTGACAAGTTTTTGTGGTGGCCCATGCAGGTCAGTCTTCGCAAATCATGCGAACTCGTGATAGTACTTTAGTTAGTTGTACTATTGCGAGCCTGCGACTAGAAAATGCTCATTCACGAATTAGAAATTAATTTAATTTACGAGAATGACTAGGACTAGGAGTCCCTTATACAAATTTACCGATGGGTAGTCTAGGCCATACAATTTAGATGAGGAGTTATTAATTCTGATAGTTTGTCAGATCCTCGTAGATACACCATTATCTCTTGATTTAACGATATGATCCAATATGGATAGATTATTCACTTAGTGAGATCGGGCTTCCTAGGATTGATGATCTAACTTTGAAAAATTGTTCAGTTCCTCCTTTGGCCTCTTGGATATCATCTCCATACCCTTGTCCAAATTGCCTTTTTAGTTCCTATTTTACCCTAAGAATTATTATTATTATTTTTATATATAAATTCTGATTATGTTACCCATGTATAAACCTCGAGTTAGGTTCGAATCAAGTTTTTCCTCAAAGGCTTGGGCACATATGAAATAGATACTAGGATATTTGTATTTCTGTCTTCGGTTATTCCTTCATGTTAAACCTTTTTATGTTAAAGGGTTGTGAACAATAGACAAATACCTACGCCCTATTTCATAGTCAACATGTTCGAATATCTAGAAGCTCATGAATTCTTACAGATTTAGTTAAAAGAATGTTAGTTAACTCATAATGGCAGGATAGCAGCGCACTGTCGCTATTTAATTGAATTTTGGAGACTATGGATACACTGTAGCCAGCAGCGCACTGGCGAGACACAACCCCTAGAGGTGAAATTAGTTAAAAAAATATAGGTGATGGGATATTGCCAAAACTATGGCTAGTGGTCCTCTCTTTGATCGCCGTTACCTTGAGTCAATATTGGATAGGGTTAATAAGTGTTTGACTTCGTATCATATTTGAGTTATGAAACCAAGGGTTACCATAGCCAGAATATACGGGCGAGGCGTAATCCGCGGTGAATTGACTTCAAACATGATTACAAGTTTGGGATACCATAGAGGATAGGACAATGCCATGCATGTCACATAAGATCCGAAGCCAATATTAGTGGAAGTTTTGTAAGTTGAGTAGCATGCCTCCCAACCTAGCATTCCGTGGTCCTTGTGCCCTATTGACGAGAGAATTAACTGACACTAATAGGTTTACCTAGAATATGGAATTTAGAATGTCCATAACCCATTAGTCGACCAAGTCCTTGTGGATAAGAAGATAGTAGGAAGACCGTGTAAGCAAGAACACCGAGTAAGGTTTGATTCTCACAAAACTCGAACTACTTGTGCCTTCTTTCAAGAATCTAGCATAATTGTATTCGACTATCTTAACAAACGCCGCTGTCACAGCTTAGTTTTGCGAGCTCACTCTGTTCTCGAGCTTGATTTGAGGCATATGTTTAGTGGGGACGCCTGCTAACTTATTGTCTAATCAGAATCAGTGTATTATGGTCTGATCAACCATGATACATTTGGTTCGCTCTTTCGTTTAATTACACAACGTGGATGGAGATATACAGGTACCTAGGATCTCATCCGCGACTGCTTTGACAATTCCTTTTGAATTATACGTTCGCCCTTGAATCACGTGATTGTATTCAGTAACATCTTTCTTGAACTCCTTATTGTTTTGTCTTTCACTGGTTTGGAAAGGCAGAAGCTCGAAATTGTAGAGAGATACGGAATATCCCCATAGCTATGATAGTGGTATACACAAGTATAGCTACCATCGGCCAGCCATGTGGTTGAGTTATTCGTTCTCCTCTCGACTCTCAAACTACTTTTGGGACTTTTAAGCCCTCTGAATTTGAGAACGATTAGGGTTCTACCCTTAGTCAAAATGCCAAACTAGGGGACCGTCTCTTTGTAAGAAACCAAATGTTGTGAGTCTCTAATTAATTGCTTGAAGCTTGCTTTAACTACTAGCAACCCTTAAGCCTTAACCCAACCTTTCTTCGACCAAAACCCACAGTTAGACGTGAGATGAGTGGACAATAGGGTAATCATTTACCGTGACACTCATCCCGAGATTGGTTTCCAACAAATATTACTCTAGTTATGTAAATTTTATTTTTAAGACCTAACTAGTGTTGGAACACCATAGTCACTAGCTTAGCCAATACCATAGCTTAAATACCCTGTCACACTATGACCTACCAGTTGTCAACAGCAATACCTGATCACTACAACCCTTGTGACCATAGTCTGGCAGGTTTGACACAAATAGAATTTCTTGACTCAGTTGTTAGAAATCTTTTCTTATGTTGTGCCATGGAGTTGGTTACCCCATCGGAAACTCTCGTATACTACGGACGAGTAGGTCATTCTATTTTATCGACCGTGTGTCATTATACACGCTCGTTTTCCATTTATTGAGAAATGATCCTTGACTTGACTATATCTACCGTAATTCCGATACGCCATGCCTTATTCCCTATAAACAAAGAGTCGAGGTACAGTATTCGGACTTTGGGAACCCTCTAACCTCAATATTCCTAAAACTATGTCCTATTCTTAAGGTGGGTAGACTGTAAGCCTCCTAAAGTTTAGGATATACGAAGAGCACCGATTGATTAGAATAAATTTTATTAGAAAGATAGTCCCCTATGGACTCCCACTTTCCATTTAGATCATTTTGTGTCCCCGGCCGTGTCATTAATATTCGGAGTACGAGACCAGCTGTTATCTTCCAACAAACTGTATATACAAGGCCTAGACGAGTTCACCTTCATCTAGATATATCATGTCCCACTCAAATCCGTCCCCTTGTACTCTATTTTTATGGTACGACTTTCAGGTAGGAAGGACTAACTATAATCCTTACCATAATACCGGTATATTTTTTTTTTTTTCGACTTCCATTAGAACTTCAACTCCGACCCAATTCCTGCAACCCAATATATGGTTGTGATCTACTCGGAGCCCACTATGCACATGCCACTAGTGTACCACCCAATTGAGGCCTCATGTGCTGCTTAAACACAAAAGTCATTGAAGACGTATTTTAGGCTTATGGACCTAGCTAACCAACCCGACTAGCAACTAGCTCGACCTTGGATAGAAACCTATTCTAGAATACCCTAATCCAGTAGGAAGAGTTTTATCATTGGGATCCTGTCCAATCCATATAGATCGAAACCCAATGTTCATCCAACCAACGAGTGATGTCCAATTAGGGAACCCCTTAAGACCCTGTAACACCCATCCATGCATACCACCGTATTTGGACCAAAAAAAAAAATCGAATTAGCTGTAGTAGGCCCATACCTACCATGTAGTCTCCACCTCCTAGAATGTGAATCCATTCGTAACCTTTATCCCATCTGCCTGGAAGTCGAGATACGATCTTGTATTGCATTTATATCCCTTGCTCGTGTGTTTAAATAACCACGAAAAAGGTCGCAATCTTGAATTCAGTTCTATTTTTGGAATCTTGTTTAGACTAGAAATTCGAGAATGGAGTGTCTGTATTTCATGGATTGCAAGCCCCTCTAGGCAACAAGTGTTCTCCAAATTTGCCAGTGGCTGGATTAGAGTAGCCCAATCTAGCAAATAAGGCAATAGTTCGTAAACATTCTTCCTACCTGTACCATTGAATACCCTCTACCGTTCTTGGAAGCTTCATATTCGTCCTCGATTATTTTTCCTTAGCTTCCTGTCCTTCCTATTTGTAAAATGACGAAGGGTCATGCTTATTAAATTTATCAATATATATTTTAGCTATTTGTATAAATTTGTCGCTAGTAAATTTTTGGGTTGTTGATAGATAAGAGAGGATTATAGATGTCATATACCGTAGATATCTATTGGTAGATATTTTTGCAATTAGTTGGAGGTTTTTAAAATTTTAGTGACCTAGCTTTGAGGGAGTAGTGTAACCAAAGGTGGGTAGAAGTCCTACAGTATTCGGAATTACGAAATGACTAAGAAGAGGTATAAATATTCTTGAGAAATTAAATGGTGGATTTATTCTTTTACCTTTATTTTTGATTTTAGGCACGATTATGAGATAGAATTTCGAGGACGAAATTATTTTAAGGTGGGTATATTTGTAGCCTCCCTTCCCGAAAATTTTTAAAATATTTTTATTGTTATTTATTTGATTTAAATAGTGATTTTAGCATTTTGTAAATAATTAAATAGTAAATTAATATAGTGGATTTTAATCAAGCTTGATGACTAGAGCTGTGTTTATAACTTAATATTGTGTCTGCCTTATTAATAATGGGGGTTTAAACTTCAAACTAAGCTTGAGATGATGTGTTAAGTTAGATAAACGAGAGCAAGACAATCCAAGCCCTGACCTTGGTCTGGATTACAGTCCGTTTTCTGGTAAAATCAATGGAAAATAAGGAATAAATCAGGTATTAGTTATAGTCAAAGGAAGAAATAGTCTAAAGATTACCGAAATTTTTAGTGGATGATAGCACTATTCAGGATTAATTAAATTCTTATTTCTCTTCAGGTCTGACCTACTCTGTGAAATTGAAATTCCACGATTATTGGAGAATTCCACGTTTATTGGAGAATGTGTTTCCGGCAGAATATTATGAGCAAGAATAAGCATGATGTCATCACGATTGAGAAGTTCCAACACTAGTTTGTTATATCAATAGTGTCAATTTCAGTATTATACTATTGTAGGAAGCCACATCAGCCTAATCCTTATACTACCAAACCCAAGCAGCTATCAAACCATAAACTCTCGGCCCAAACATAACAGCAGCCCGAGCAACCACAAGCTCAGACCAGCCTCATCCCGAGCCCGAACTGAGCCCCGCGCCTGTGTAGAGTCGACTACTTTATATATCGAGAAAGAAGGGAGTTCAAAGAAAAACTCGAAACCCTAATTCCAGTGCCCCGCCGACCCCCACGGTTCAGAGTATAAAACGAGTATTTGCCGAGAGGAACAACTCGACAAGAGAAAACCTAATCCTCCATACCAGGACGCCGTGTCCCACCCTCGATTGCCCGGACGACCCACCAGTGGCCGTGCGCCACCGCCGTGCGCCAGAGTCGGCCGGCAGGCGCACACGCGCGACAGTGAACGCACCACGACAGCAGCCCAATCACCACTACTTCGAGGTACGTTTTCTCTACGTACGTTCAACGAAATATCGACCCGTAAATTTCTATGGATAGCTAGGTTAACCCCCTACCCATCCCTTCAACCAGAATGTTTTGGTTTGCCGTAGAGAAATTATATAAATTCCCGAAACTTCGGGAAAAACCAGCGAAGAACAGGACATATATGACAGTCCCGAACAGCTCTGTTCGAGGATCGATTCCAATCGATCCAGTACGATTTTAGAAAAACTTTTTAAAGACAGTCCTAGACACCATGTAGGGCTTCACAACCCTTTTTGCAGAATTTGAAATCATCGACTATACGTCGAGAAATCGAATCCCAAAGTTTCCCAAAAACCTGTTTTGAAAACATTGAAATTGTTCCACACGACGTGCGTCACGCCAATCGGGACGACGTGGTCGCGAACCGAAAGCATTGAAAGCTGCGTAACGGCTTCGTGGTCGTGTGGGCTTTGACGGAATTCAAATTGGTCGCGTGTGCGCGACGAATTTGATGCGTATCCGTCAAAATTTCCCGTATCGGCCACTTTGCAAGTTTTCCAATTACTTTGTGCACGCTCATCAGATCGAGACGAAACTTTCGTCAACAGGACCGTATCATTTTTTTGGTCCTGCATGCCAAGTTTGGTCCAATTCTGAGACAGTTGAATTGTACGTCATTTTGCGGGCCCTGCGGTTCCACTCAACGGGCGATTTTGTGCACGGCCCGCCGGAATCCAATTTTGGACATACGGTTGGGTTCGTATCGGAAAACTGGATCCGTAGACATGTAGTTTGACGACTTTAGAGACCGTTGACTCTGGCACGCTTTTCGGTGCAAAGCGGGTCCAACGGCGGACATCGTTTTGATCCGAAATTACCGTTTTGCCCCTGTGTCCAGAATTGGACGTAAGGACAGGCAATCCTAGCTAATTGGACTATTCTGAGATCATTGGTATTGTTTATTTCAGCTTCCAGGGACTGTTGTACGGGTTTTGACTATTGTGGCACATTGAGTAGTTCAGATTGTCGGTTTCACCAGCAGAGGACCACAGGCGAGTACAGTTTATTGTCTGCATTTCGATTTTGATCTTTACTATATTTCATTGATTAGTCATTGGTTATGTGATATTTTTATACTCTATTATAAATTATTGAGTTGGGAATGAGAAGTACCAAGGATGTGTGATCAGACCGTAGACCTTGTAGATCTCGTAGACATTGTAGATCTTGTAGACCTTGTTTACTTTCATGCAGTAGATCTTGTAGACCTTGTTTACTTTTATGCAGTAGATCTCATAGACATTGTTTACTTTTACGCAGTAGATCTTGTAGACCTTATTTACTTTATGCAGTAGATCTCGTAGACCTTGTTTACTTTATGCAGTTGATCTCGTAGACCGTGCGGTGTAGTACCCCAGACCGATCACATGTCAAAGGTACTTCTAACGGTGGAAAGTATATTGGTCTATTTTTACTATTGATTTTCTCACGGCTTTACTGTTATTTTCAAAACTCATGATTGATGCCTAACCTTTGTCTTATAGTCATTTTCTTTATTTGAAATTGCATTCAGTGAATTGTGCTCGTTCCATTCCTGACTGGAAATCAACATTTTCAGGTTAGCTGTGGATTCACTTAGCTTGGGAAGTGACGGGGGATACTTGCAGACAAAAGCCTAGAGACTAGCTAGATAGTTGAGTTGTAGTCATACCTTTATTTGTACAAGTTTGTATTCTTCTACAAATGTAAAACTTGTAATCTTTGTAAGTTAAATTAATTATGTGAATGAGCATTGTTTGTGATTTTGATCTTCATGGCCGTGACAGCGTTCTACTGCCGATACTGCGGCGTAGGCTGGCTTGGACACGTCTCGTATTCGTTTAAAAAAAATGGGTGCGGGTCGTGACAATTGGCGCAGCTCTCTCGTGGCCCAGCGCTTTTTAGCGAACTGGCGCATTCTGACCCTGCGCAGTCTGACCCTGCACATTCTGATCCTGCGCAGTCTGACCCTGCGCATTCTGATCCTGCGCAGTCTGACCCTGCGTATTCCGACCCTGTGCAGCCTGACCCTGCGCATTCCGACCCTGCGCAGCCTGACCCTGCGCAGTACGACCCTACGCAGCCTGACCCTGCGCATTCTGACCCTGCGCAGTCTGACCCTGTGCATTCCGACCCAGCGCAGTCTGACCCTGCGCACTTCGACCCTGCGCGCTTGGACCCAGCGCACTCTGACCTGGACTCCCCTATATTTTATCTTATTTTGTTTTATATTGCCTATATATATGTATATATGTATATATATGTAAATGTTTGTGTAAGCTATATATCCTTACGCCTTTTGTCCTGAGCATGATATGAGCACTAATGTGACCCCGGTGAACAAAGTGTTCCTACCTGATACATGTACCTGAATGTCCCAGTTCTTGTTCATGCTCAACAAATGACTCGTAACTCCACGTGGCGTATTTACAATGATGCATTACACCAAGGAGGGTAGAACATGTTGACATACTGATTGACATGGATCCTCTTTTGGGGTACTCGTACGAGAGTACGACTTAGGAGGATGATCATGCAGGCCACAGCATGAGAGTCCAAGATTTCACCAAGGGTTAAACTAGGCAACTAAATATACTAGATGCATGGGAAGGGCAGAATCCCGAGATCGTGTTACACCAGCCGCCTTGAGATATTGTCTTGACGTGCCGGCTGGTCTCCACGGATACTGTGTCATCTGCAACGAGTGGATGACTGTATCCGATTAATTCCTGCTAAATATTATATATTTTGGCAATGTGGCCTTACGAGGGACCTGTGCTCAATAATATCTGTCTACGCGAACCCCTGGGTTGGCTAGCCTTGCTGGAAAGATACGATCTGAGGATTTTTAAATAACATGATGCGAGGATAACCTCGTTCCACTAGAAACTCGTAGACTTGATTGGCCGTGAAAACGACTTGCTTGTATCCTTTTACCTTTCGCGAATAACTGAAGGAAGCGGACTGTTATGATACGTGATCCAACCCATGTTCTTGTTTGATTGTTGGGTTGGTTATCGTACTATGACAGGCTGTGGACCGAAGTTATGGACGGAAGGCTTATTCTGGTTGTGAAGTGTTACTTCTGTGAAAGACTAAGGAACATGGTCTATCATGGTACATGATCCAACCCATGTTCTTGTTTGATTGTTGGGTTGGTTATTGTGCTACGATAGGCTATCGTCCGAAGTCACGATCAGGAGATTTTATTGTTTCTGCCCTTTTAACTTATGTGAAAGTTATAGAGTACGACACGTCCCGACTCCATGCGGCACCTTTTGTCCTTGTTTGGTTGTAAGGGTGCCATATGGGTTCGAGGATGTTGCGCTACCCTATAACAGTAGCATAAGTATTACTATTATCAATCATTCTATTAACTGGGTTTTTAATCTTATCTCTTGTGCCCCTTTGGCGGTACTTGCTATTCGGGGCTGACCCCGCTGATTTTGTTTGGCCAGATCTCGTAGCAGAGCCAGAGGACACGATCTTCCTCCATGACATCCATGGTGCATACTAGGAGCATGGCAGTTCGGGGACTCGAGTGGGTTTCTTCTCCACCACTCCTGCTTATACTTTGTGCGGCGTTTAGCCACCGGCACCTGTTAGCCGGAATGCTTGATATTTTGTGTCAGTACATAATTGTAATTAAACAGACTGCAGCTGTGTATAATTTTGTACTCCTGACTCTCTGAGATAGCTAATTTATAAAGCTAGTCTCTCATGACCATTTTGATGAAGCGTCGGGGACGCCTTACTGCTTTATCTTTAATGTTCATTTAATTGCTGATATGATTTGATTAATTGAGACATAGAACTCTGTGGGACCATAGGAGACTTGATTGTAGCATGTACCCCCTAGTCTTTCGACAGCCACGATCGCCGTATGACGTTACGTGCCTCATATGGAGTAGCTGGCCTAGTCCGTCTCCATATTTCGGTGCTGGGGCGTGACACTTCCCCTTGCATATTTTTATATAGATATATATAATGTCTAGAGTGAAATATAAATTGTTGGGTTCAATTTCTAATACAGAACCAAATCTGACCTATTGGTCAGAGCAGTTGTGTTAAGACCCCATCCAGGAAGCTTGAGTTCGAGCTCTCTGCTCTGTTTTTTTGTTATATATATATATATATATATATATATATATATATATATATATATATATATATATATATATATATATATATATATATATATAGGAAGCGGATCAAAAGCCTCCCTTAGAAAACCCCTAAAAACCCCCCTCACTCTAATCCGTAATTTAATATTAATATTAATGTTAATATTAATGTTAATGTTAATATTAATGTTAATATTAACATTAAATACTAAAATTAACATTAAACTTAATATTAACATTAATATTAAGATTAACATTAACATTAACATTAATATATAAAAAAGTATTAAAAAATTAATATTAACATTAAAATTAATATTAATGTTAATATTAATATTAACATTAATATTACGAATTAGAGTGAGAGGGGTTTTTAGGGGGTTTTCTAAGGGGGCTTTTGATCCGTTCCCATATATATATATATATATATATATATATATATATATATATATATATATATATATATATATAACATTAATATTAATATTAACATTAATATTACGAATTAGAGTGAGAGGGGTTTTTAGGGGGTTTTCTAAGGGGGCTTTTGAAAACCCCTCTCACTCTAATTCGTAATATTAATGTTAATATTAATATTAATGTTAAATATATATATATATATATATATATATATATATATATATATATATATATATATATATATATATATATATATATATATGTATGTATATATATATATATATATGTGTGTGTGTGTGTGTGTGTGTGTGTACTGTTAATAATACAGAAATTGTATTATTTTATCATATGTTCTGTATTTTGTATTTTTATCAATGCTTTTATATTGTATAAAATTTATGTGAAATGCTGATAAATAGTAATTTAATTTATTATTCATTTATGATTTTTGCAGAAGTATTTATTCATCAAATATATTATTTAGTAATTAAAAATAGTAATTAGAAAATTGTGAAAACTATGTATTCTAATTTTTAATGCATGTTTAATACTGTTAATAAATTTGAAAAAATACTGATAATTAGTGTTTTCATATGTAGTATTTATTTTAAAAAATTTCATCATTAAATACTATTATTTATATTTTCTATAAATTAAAAACTGAAAGTACTATTTAATGTAGTTTATGTATATTAATTTTTAGTAAATATTAAACAGCATTGTAAAATTAAATAAAACTCAAAATTAAATACTATATTTTCTGTAGATCATTTTAATATATTTACATGCTAATTTTATGTTAGGTTTGATATGTTAAAAATTAGTTTCTGTTAAGAATTAATTATAAATAATTGTTTTTCAAAAAAATAGTTTCTGATTCAAATAATTCTATAAATAGTATTTTTTATCCAAAAATTCTATAAACTTAATACCTTCATTATTTTACCTAATTTGACCAATGAAAAATAGTAGCATGTTAGTTTGAGACCTCTAACTATTTAAACGAACGTTGTCGGACCCTTTTCATAAATACTTTATTTATTTAATAATTAAAATAAAATATTTTTAAATTATTATTAAATTCTTGTAAAATATAAGTAATTCATGACTTGTGATTTTAACTTAGTAAAACCTAATTTTGATGTGTATTAAATATTGTGTTAGTCTTAATGTTCAATATTAGGACAAGTGTGCCATGACGGCAAGACCGTGTCTAGCACAACTAGACCCCGTAAGGAAGCACAACACATAGATAGTACTTTACCTTTAAACTAAGCAACATTACACCTTGTTACAGCTTGAGTACTTTAGACATCAACATTTAACATCAATCTTTTTCGGTAAAACAAGGCAAGTACACTACAACTTTACGTTTCTGTTCATGATTCAAATTTTGCATACTATACTTTCATTACCTGTTTCTTAATTTTTCTACAAGTTGTTCTTACAAGTATCTAAAGTTGTATTTAGCACTTCTTAAGTTGTACCTTCCTTATATGTTTCAAGTTGTACTATTCATTCATGTTACATGTTTTATTTCTTTTACACTTGTCTTACACTTGCATGGCTTGGAGAAATGTCTAGTTAACATGTGATCAAAGCCCGTAGAGTAGTACATGTATCCGAGCTTGACTGCACATCGTGCACGTGTAGTCAATGTCGTACCCCTATGTTGTCTTTATTTACATGTTATAAGTTCTCCTATTATAGTCGATCATATGTCTACTAGCTTTTCAAAATCACTTTACATAGTTCATATTTCTTGTTATATTGCAACCTTTATTTCTTGTTGCAATTAGAAATTCTAGTTGTCATTTTCTTATTTCCATTCTTTCCATATTTGTCATTTCCATGTTTCAGTAACAGTAAGTTGTAGGGTTGTATTTTGCTCATTTTCTGATTGGATCGTTACAGGTGAATTGACTGAGAAGAAGTTGCTTTGTAATTTATACTATGGACCTGTCACTGAGACACTAGCCCACATTCCATAGGATATCCCTACTTGAGAATACCCTATAGCTTAGCTTACATCTCATATTTGAACTTGGTTTGTAATAACTAGTTACATACATTTGGCTGGTTTTGTTTCCAGTTTACTATTGCTTTAGGAATGTAACTAAGTGACATCTTTGGACTTATTTCTATTTTATCTCGATATAGATGTTGTGATTAATCTGATTCAATATAAGTTTGAAGATAATTAAAGGTTTAGAACAGCTTAATACGATGTGTCTCATAGCGTAGGCTGGATGTGTCCGACACGTATCCGAATATTCGGGAGCGGGTCATGACAAATCCTCAAGTTAGTTCTTTTTGAGTATAAAGTCACTGAGGAATCGACGATCGCCTGGACCAATCGGTCACAAAGCACTGAGAATCTCAAATTGAAAAGAAGGATAAAGACGGACTCGAAGAAGAGATTGAGCTCACCAAACCTTACTGTTGCTTCGTCGACAAAAGAATCGACGAACATTCCGAGAGTTTCCTCAGGGAAGATTGATCAATCAACCATCATCAATTGTCGGAAAGGGGTTGCCGCTGGTCACTACTGGAGGATCTCCGTCTAACACGGAGGAAGGTGCTACAGTGCCGCCATGGCTAAACTCCAGAGCAGTGTGGTCGATTCGAACGATTTAAAGTCACCGGCGTTAAAAGCACAGGGTTCTCCTCGTCCCTACTGCAGATCTCGGCTTGATCGCCATGGCCGCGAATCAGAGATTGGATGAGGGAAGAAGAAGAAGAAGTAGTCGAGAAGGGTCAGATCCGGCAGGGCTTCACCTAGGTTGGTGATGTTAAAGAATAAGGAGGGGTAGAACTCTATTTATAGGGCGGTAAAGTCGATGGGCCGTTAGCCACAAACGGTGGCTATCCCGCCAGTGGTAGGTCGGGGGGTTGGACGGTTACGATGGAGAGATCTAGGTCGGTGGAGGAAGTCTCATGTGCCTTCCAGAAGGGTCGAGGAGACGTGCTGCTTCCTCTACCCGACGGAGATGGACGGCTTCTGTCGGCGTGGTCTGCTCGTTCGAATTGGAGAAGAAAGGAAAAATAAAGGTTTTGTCACGACCCGCACCCTAGAGTAAGGGCACGAGATGTGGGTACGTCCAGCCGACGCCGCAGTGTCGGCGGTAGAACGCTGTCGTAGGTCAACAATCATCTAGTAATATATCTCTAAACAGTTTATACTCCCCGAATGGGGGTGACATAGCAGTAATAACTCAATCACAACTAAGGAAGAGATAGCACGATATGAAATAGAACTCAAGGAAATAAATAGATGAAAAGTAGTCTAAGATAATCCCAGCAATATCCAGAAGTACATGGTCTCAGATACAGAATGAAAGAATATATACAACTCTGAACTCCAAATAAAGTCTAGCTAAACATGTCTCAAGACTGCATAAAGTAAGATAAGCCTAACTAATCTAGTCTAGGCAATCGGGGTGATATCCTCAGCTAGAGCTGGGTCCTCCTGAGGGTCCAGCTCGCAGGTGTCATCTAAGGCTGCCCCGTAGTAGGTATCCAGGCAAGCCTCCTCCTCGTCCTCTGTAATATTTTTAACAGGTCCAGTCAGGACAGGAGCGAGTACAGTACATCTCAACAGTTCATAGCAGGTTAGAAAATATAATCATGCAGTAAAGTAAGATACAGGTGCTGAAGAATACAGTATGTAAATAGAGAGAAAGAACTGTAATAGAAATATCTACTATAAGTAAGGAACTAACAGTGGCTAGTGAGTCAGAGTACAGGATAGCACATGTGAACGGGACATATTTGTACATGATCTACACTAAAGAGTTGTACATGATCTACACTACTATAGAATTGTTCACATGACTACTAGCACTCCCCCGTTCCCCAATTAATATACAAGGATCTAAGCAGGTTATGTTATTGTACATGATATCACATGGGGCCCTTGAAAGGGTGCACATGATAGTATACATGAAGGCTCTGTGAACATGAGAGTACATGGTTCACAAGAGTGTACATGTATGGTGAAAGCACAGGAGTACATGATGAAAGTGAAACGCACATGACACAATGTACCCGATGCTCCCGAGGGGGATAACATCGCATGAAGAGATCCGTATAGTACTAATCCGTGATAATGTCGTGACAGCACAAGTAAAGTAATTTAATACAGGAAATAATTCTAAGCAGGATATGAAATGATCAGAGAATGTACTCGCCTGGTATCTGAGTGTCCAATATGAAAGTACTGTCCGAGGAGTGGTGTCTGGCTCCTAAACAGAACAGCACAAGTCACAACAAGTCCAAAATGGTAAAATGAAGTCCTACTATGCATTATATCTGATTCTAGGTCAATCTAGGCCAAAGTCAACTCTTGGTCAACCTTGGTCAACCAACGAGTCAAACCTAAGTCAACTATGGTCAAACTAGGTCAACCAAGTCTAAATTAGGTCAAACTAGTCATTCTTGGCTAAACAAGTCTATACTAGTCTAAACTAACCTACACTAGCTAGCACAAACCCTTACAAGGCTATGCAAGCCTATACTAGCTATATCACAACATAGCTACTAGCTATAAACTAGAATACAAGTCTAACATCACACAATACAATGATAACACAATTTCTAAGTACCCCATAATATACCATACATGCCTTTGTGGTATCCCTACATAGTTAGATATTCACATTCTACATACCCATAACACATTAATAACTTGTATAGAAAAACACAACTTGCATTATACATATAGTCACATATACTGGAGTTAGCATTATGCATACATATATATATTACATACATATACAATAGGATATACATAGAGGGGTGTGTGTGTGAGTGTCACATGAGAGTGTCAACAGTGAATGGGGGGGACTGAAACATGACAGGAATTGGGAATAGGTGTGTAGGGTGTGTGTGTAATGTGAGAACATGTATGTGTGATACATTGGTGCATGTGCGTGATAGAGTGTTTTAGTGTGTGGGTGAAACATGAGTGCAATGGTGTGAATGAAAGTCTGTGTCAGGAAAAACAAGAGAACAATGCATAGTAACTCAGCAAGGAGAAAGGATCAAAACAATTCAAAACTGAAAAAAGAAAAACCCAACTCCAATAAACAGAAAACTGAAACCATTTTTCCAGTTTCCTTCAACTCCTCATTTTGACTCCCACACACCACCAAAACACCCCAAAACTGACACACAGTTAGTAAACCCATAGGGAAACAATAACTGGTACTAAAACCAATGTTTAGGCAGTAATAAAATAGGTTAAAAGGGTGTCCAAATTGGATTTTGAAAACTGGAATCTGAAAAAAAGTATTTTGTATCATAGATTGGGAAATTAATAATTAACTAATGAAAAATCATAAAAAACCAAAATAAAGAGTTGGTAATTTAATTATACATTGAATACATACTATATGTGGTGTTTGTGTCCACACAAAAGGACACAAACGTGTCCAAATGAAACAGGACACGAAACAGTGCACACAGGCACTGTTTCAGTGCACTGTGTCGTGCACGTGTGCATGCGTGTCGTGCACACGACACAGGCCAAAATAGGCCTCGTGCTCGCAACCCTAGGTTCGCCCAGAGTCTAGCTAAGTGTCTAATACCCTGCACCGTGTCCTAGAGTGTCGTGTCCAAAACTATAGAGCCGTATCAGTGCTCGAAAATACATGCGCACTGCACAGGCAAAATCCCGTACGTCGAGGATTTCTTCCTCGATACGCCATGTGGGCCCACGAAATTTGACACATGGCGTGTCAGTGGGTGCCCCGAGACTCCCATAAAATCTCGTGTCAAAACTCGCCGTTTCGTGTCCGGCACAACCCCCGAACAGCAGGGCATGCAGTCCCGAGCGCGCGCGAGCGTGTCCCCGTGTCCAAAATAATACGACACGTGCACGAAGTCATCTCAGTGCACAAGAAACGTGTAAGCGACACTGAATAGCAAATTTACATTCAAAAACATTTCGAAAATATCACAAAAAGTCCCACTATGGCATTTCCACAAACACAAAGAGATAGGCATTGATACGTGTCCAGTTTGGACACGAAAGGACACAAATTCTTAGGGTTTCCTATTCCTACTGTTAGGTTAGGTCTAGGGCTCCCTAATGATACAAAAATCTCAGGATTCTATGGTGAGAATAAGAAGTTACCTCTATGTATCAAAAACCCCCAAAAACTCTAAAAAGAGATGCTCCTCTTGATGGTGAAACTCCTCCAAATTGATTTGAATTTGAGAATAAATTGTAACAACAGCAAGAATATTCAAATTAAAATATATTGCAATTTGTTTGGATTAAAAAGGAGGTAAAATGGATTTTCTAGGGATTTTGAAGTAGGGAAAATACCTCTTTCTAAACTTGCTCCTTCCTAAAGAGGCTAGCCCTAAATTCTAAGAGATTATTTATAAGGGGGGATCCCTAGGAGGGTTAAGTTGGCTGGACAAAATTGTTAGGGTTAGGGTTTGGGCACTTGACTAATGGGCTTTGGGCTTAGCCATGAATCAATGACTTAAAAATCACAAGTCATGACTTGTGATCAAAATCCTTCCATTCAAACTCAATATTCCTAATTGGTTTCCCTAACTAGAGTATGGTTAACTTAACTTAACCTAGGATATCATATCTAGTCAAGTCCAACTTAATTAGGGTTAGGTCACAAAGTCAAAGCTAGTCAAAGTCAACCCTTATTCAAACAATTCCAAAATAATTTCTAAAAATTCTCATAAATTCAAATAAATTCTAATAAATTTAAATTACCCCAAAAATGTCAAAAATACCCTCAAACTAGAAATGTGGTAGTGACAAATCTACCCTCCTTAAAAGAATTTCGTCCTCGAAATTGAAAGGCGAAATACAACTGATGAGAAGGATAGAAAGCATACCTCACGGTCCAAAAAGATAAGGGTAACGCTCGCGCATCTCATCCTCCCGCTTCCAGGTAGACTCTCCTGGAGAATGATGCCTCCATGCGATGCGTACCAAGGGTATCACCTGGTTCCTCAGAACCTTCTCCCGTCGATCCAGAATCTCCACTGGCTGCTCTAGATAGCTGAGAGAAGGCCCAACCTCTATCTCTGAATGATCGAGCACATGGCTAGGGTCAGCCACGTACTATCTTAACTGTGATACATGAAATATGTTGTGGACCCCCACTAGTACAGGCGGCAAGTCTAGCCTGTATGCAACGTCACCGACTCTCCCGCTGATAACGAAAGGGCCGATGAAGCGCGGGCTAAGCTTCCCGTCTCCACCAAAATGTATCATACCACGAGTTGGAGATATCCTCAAGAAAACCTGGTCTCCGACCTAATCACAAGTAAGGTCTCAATTAATATAATAAACAAACATGATCAAAAATCACAAACAAAGAAACCTAAATCTAATCCTACTCTAATCTGTACCTCAAACTCCAAGGGCCTCCGGTGGCTATCGGCCCAGTGCCGATGTCTGTCCTGTGCCACGCGGAGTCTGTCCCTGATGAGCTTCACCTTCTCGGCTGCATCAACAACCATCTCTGGCCCCAGTAAAGCTCGCTCACCAACATCATCCCAATATAAGGGTATACGGCACCTACGCCCGTACAGAGCCTCGAAGGGTGACATCTCAATGCTGGCCTGGAAACTATTGTTGTAGGCAAACTCCACCAAATGAAGATGATCCTCCCAGGAACCTCCAAAGTCTAGGACGCACGTCCGTAGCATATCCTCAAGAGTCTGAATAGTCCGCTCTGACTGTCCGTCCGTCTGGGGGTGGTATGCAGTACTAAACTTGAGCTGAGTGCCCAAGCTGGTCTGCAGACTCCTCCAGAAATGGAAAGTAAAACGACTATCCCGATCTGAGACGATGCTGACCGAAACTCCGTGGATCCTGACTATCTGCCGCATATACAACTCCGCCAGCCTCTCTGTAGACGTACCCACCTTGAATGGCAAGAAGTGGGCCGATTTGGTCAACCTGTCAACGATGACCCAAATCGCGTCTTTCCTCCCTGGAGTACGCGACAATCCTGAAACGAAGTCCATAGTGATATGCTCCCATTTTTACTCGGGAATGGGCAGCGGCTGCAATAATCCACCGAGCCTCTGTCTCTCTGCCTTGACCTGCTGACAGACCAAACACCTAGCCATGAAGCGAGCCACCTCCCGCTTTATCCCTGACCACCAAACATGTTCCCACAGATCTCGGTACATCTTGTTGGCACCCGGGTGTATAGAGTACTGAGATCTGTGGGCCTCCTGTATAACCTGCTCCCTGAGATCTCCACTGGGCACACATAACCTGGAACCGTGCCTCAAGACACCATCCTCTGCAAGAGAAAACTCGCCCTCCAACAATCCTGCTCGAACCTGCTCTCAGAGACACCGCAGAGCAACGTCCTCAAACTGTGCCGACTTGATCCTCTCTACCAAATCTGACTGAATCTGCATCCCCCATAGCTGCATCTGTACTCTGGGTATGATCACCTCAATCCCAAGGCTCTCCAAGTCGGCAAGCAAATGCCGATCCATGGTCAAACATATGGCTGTCGGATACCTACTCAAGGCATCGGCAACCACGTTGGCCTTCCCTGGATGATACTGCAGTACAATGTCGAAGTCCTTCATCAACTCCAACCATCTGCGCTGCCTCATGTTCAACTCCTTCTGAGTGAACACATACTTTAAGCTCTTGTGATCTGTGAAGATCTCCACCCTCTTACCATACAGATAATGCTTCCACAGCTTCAGAGCAAATATCACTGCTGCCAGCTCCAGGTCGTGGGTAGGGTAGTTCTTCTCATGGGGACGCAATTGCCTGGAAGCATAGGCAATCACCTTCCCGTGCTGCTGCAACACACAACCCAGCCCCTTCCCTGAAGCATCACTATAAATAGTAAAATCACCCGATCCTGAAGGCAATGTCAGAATCAGAGCTGTCGTAAGCCGCTTTTTCAACTCATCAAAAGCCGTCTGACACTCCTCTGACCAAACGAACTCAGCATCCTTCCGGGTCAACCGAGTCAACGGCTCTACAACCCGGGAGAAATCCTGCACAAATCTCCGATAATATCCTGCCAGCCCCAGGAAACTCCTGATCTCTGCAACTGAAGTCGGCACTGCCCATGCCTCAACTGCTACAATCTTCTTGGGGTCAACTGAGATACCATCTCCAGTCACCACATGCCCCAAGAAGTCCACCCGATCCAAGAAGAACTCACATTTGGAGAGCTTCCCGTAAAGCTGCTCCTTCCTGAGAATCTCCAACACTATTCTCAAATGCTCCTCGTGCTCCTCCTCAGTTTTGGAATATACCAAGATATCGTCAATAAATACCACCACAAACTGATCCAGATACTGGTGGAACACCTTGTTCATTGTCACGACCCGCACCCGCTTTTCCGGATACGAGACGTGTCCAAGCCAGCCTACGCCGCAGAGTCGGCGGTAGAACGCTGTCAAGCCCGCAAGAAATAAATGCTCAAAGTACAACATTTGTTGCTCATTCATAATTCTAAATTTATTACAACATTTACAAGATTTATAATTAAGAAAATACAGAATTTTATAATTAATGAAATTGATACAATTGCTTTCTATTTCTAGGTTGTCTTCAGCATACCCAAGTTCTTCCAGTGCTAAGAGTGATCGCAGCTAAACCTGAAAAATGTTGGTTTCCAGTCAGGAATGGAACAAGTACACAAACCGACGGCAATGCAAAACACAATAGAATTAACAAGACATAAAAATAGCATATGGAATATGAAAGCTAGTAAGAAAACTGATGACATAGCACGATAGAGAAGTAAACAAGGAAAAAGTAATAAAAGACATCTATCTAGGTGGTGTGAAATATCTGTTTCGACATGTGAACGGCTTGGAGGTAAATCCGGCTCACTGCACGTGTCGTGTGCAACTGCTATCATGCAATAATAGACATTTTGGGGATATTTCTGGGTAGTTCACATGTGTACTAAGATATTTCCCCTTCCGACTACTCCGTGTGATGAGTGTGTCAACAAGCAGTAAGATATATGTATAGACATGAAATGAAAAGACTACTATGAATCGAAAAGCAATTAGAAAGTGCACGTGCCTGAGGTCCTTAGCTGGAGAAACCAATAATACCATACCACTCAATGAGCCATAATCAGTCAACACATGTAGAAGTCTCCGGATGCTAAAATAAATAGTACCAACGTTCTCAGAATAAACAAATTAGCAAGGATTTCCTGTCCTTAAGTCCAATTCTGGACACAGGAGCAAAACGGTAATTTCGGACAAAAACGATGTCCGCCGTTGGACCCGCTTTGCACCGAAAAGCATGCCAGAGTAAATGGTCTCTAAAGTCGTCAAACTACATGTCTACGGATCCGATTTTCCGATACGAACCCAACCATATGTCCATAGTTGGATTCCGACGGGCCGTGCACAAAATCGCCCGTTGAGTGGGACCATGGGACCCGCAAAACGGTGATTTTATCAACTGTCTCAGAATCGGACCAAACTTGGCATACAGGACCAGAAAAATGATACGGTCCTGTTGGCGTAAGTTTCGTCTCGATCTGACGAACGTGCACAAAGTAATTAGAGAATTTGCAAAGTGCACGATACGATGAATTTCGACGGATACGCATCAAATTCGTCGCGCACATGCGACCAATTTAAATTCCGTCAATGCCCATACGACCACGAAACCATTATGCAGCTTTCGATACGTTCGGTTCACGACCACGTTGCCCGGATTGGCGGGACGCACGTCGTGTGGATGGTTTTCTAAGTTTTGAAAACAGATTTTCGGTCAAGTTCGGGATCCGATTTCTCGGCGCGTAGTCGACGTAATCAGGTTCTGTAAATTGGGTCGTGAAGCCCTATATGTTATCTACAACTTCCTTTAATTATTTTTCTAAAAACTCCTAACATACAGATCATAAAATCATGACTAAGTTGGGTCTTTGGGACTGTATACGTGTTCTGTTTTGGCCCTTTTTTCTCGATCTTTGGATCGAATTTCCGAAGAATCTGGCGCATGACGATGGGATCTATTTGAAGGGAAAAATAGTGGTATAAGTTAGCTACGTACCGGTGCAAGCGATTCGAGAATCGATGAAGCGAGGTGGCGAGGAACCTGCCACGAAGTCAGTCCCGCAGCGGTGCTGTTGCTGTGCGCTGGGTGCTGTCCTCTGTCGTGCGCGCGGCCGTGGCGCGGTGGCGGTGCCTCACGGCGGTGTCTCGCGGCCGTCGGGCCGCCCAGGTCGTCGGGAAGGGGTGCCGTGGGTTCGTGCGCGAGTTCGAGACATCAGAGTTAGGGTTTCGTGCGTTTTCTTCTCCGCTCTCTCTCGCGTATCTATATACGCTCAAGTTTGGGGTCTGCTGTGTAAATCGTATGGCTCGGATGACTCTAGCCCGGTTGGGCTGGGATGGTTTGTGAGCTCGGGAAGCCTGGGGGCTTGGGGTTCAGCCAAGAGCTGAGTAGCTGGGCCGGGCAGCTACTGCTGAGTTGGGGGGTGTGACTTCGGGCCAGCTTTCTTATGCTTTCACTAATACATATATATATTATATATATATATATACACTATATATTTATACCTATATATTTTAGATATATATACACATAAACATTTATATATATATATATATACACATAAACATTTATATATATTTTAGATATATATAAAATATATATATATATATATATATATATATATATATATATATATATATATATATATATATATATATATATATATATATGTTCGTACACATATAAATATCTATACACATATTGCTATATCTATTATTTCTCTCTCTCTCTCTCTATATATATATAAAACAAAATAATATCTATATACACACATATATATTTATGCATATATTTATATACACAAACACACATATATAATAACAAATATATTCATAGTATCTAACTAATATAACCAATATTATTTATATTATATCATAATCACCTCGATAACTTAATAATAATAATCAATGCCATAAATCTATAATGATGTATATACCTTTTATGTACAGTCTAAAAATCACCATTTAAATAAAATGAATTAATAATAAAATATTACAATTTTCGGGAAGGGGAGCTACATTCATAAGGTTCATAAACACTGCTGGTGCATTGGTTAGCCCAAACGGCATAACCAAAAACTCGAACTGCTCGTACCGCGTCCTAAAAGCGGTCTTGGGAATATCCTCCCTCTTCACCTTCACCTGGTGATATCCCGACCTCAGATCAATCTTGGAAAATCCCCGAGCTCCGCTCAACTGGTCAAATAGATCGTCGATCCGCGGCAATGGGTATTTGTTCTTGATCGTGAGGTTGTTGAGTACCCTATAGTCAATACACATGCGTACTGACCCATCCTTCTTCGGCACGAACAACACTGGTGCACCCCATGGCGACAAACTCGAGCGGATGAAGCCCTTATCCTGTAGCTCGTCCACCTGCTTCTTCAGCTCCACCAGCTCGCTGTTGTTCACCCGATAGACATGCTGAGAGATGGGTTCCGCTCCTGGAACCAAGTCTATCGAGAACTCTATTTCTCTGTCTGGTGGCAGTCCCGGCAACTCCTCTAGGAAAACATCTATATACTCCGCTATCAAGGGGTGTGGAATCGTCTGCTCCTCGACCGAGACTCCACAGGAGACTCCGCTGCTCTGCTCTGCCTGACGTCTGGAGTACTCGAACTCTGGCTCCCCTGGCGCTCTGAAGAGAACTCTACCCCCTCTGCAATTAATGCTGGCGTGGTGCCTGCTCAACCAATCCATGCCTAGTACAATATCGTAGTTCGGCAATGGCATTACGAGCAGGCTCACCTCCAACTCACGGCCTCCCGAAACTACTCTCCGATCCTTACAAACATCACTCACGAGGATAATGCCACCCCATATCGTGATCTTGTAAGTCCTAGGCAACGATTCAGCTATGATACCATGTCTAATCACAAAAGATACTGATATGAAGCTATGTGAAGCACCGGAATCGAATAATGCAAATGCTGGACTGGAGTCGAGTAGAATCAAACCTGCAATCAGCTCTCCTATCGCCTCTGCATCCTCTGCTGCCATGGCGAAAGCTCGCCCCTGCTGGCCTCCCCTGGCCTGCTGCTGGTGCTGGATTAACCTCTGCTGCTGCGTCGGCAGGGCTGGTCCCCTCTGCTGGCCTGCTGCTGCTCTGGCTCCTCCTCCCTGGGCTGCTCGTCCCCCAGACCTAGCATAATCCCTCAGCTGGTGATCTGCCGCTCCGTAAAGAAGGCACCTCCCGAGCCTCTTTCTACACTCGTTGAAGACATGCCCAGACTTCTTGCAGAAGGTGCAACTGACTGTCTGGTGCCTGGGTGCCTGATGCTGAAACTGTTGCTGGTGAACTGGCCTCTGCTGAATCGACTGCGACTGGAACTGCCTCTGCTGCTGATGCTAAAAGTGGGGCCTCTTGGCCTGGCCCCCGCTGCTGCTGCTGCCCCCAACTGGGTCTTGCCCCCTCTTGAGCCTAAGCTCAAGATCATCCTCTGCTAACAAGGCTCCCGTCAAGATCTCCTCGAACGTAGCATCCCGGTTGCCCTTGGTCAAGGACTTGACCTCCTTGACTAGACCCTTCCGGAACCTCTGGGCCTTCGTCGTCTCGCTCAAGCCCTCCACAAACCTGCCGAGGCGGCCGAACTCCCTGGCGTACTCCTCCACTGAGAGACTCCCCTGGACTAGGCTCTCGAATTGTGACTCCAAGGCTCTGAGTGCTGAATCTGGGAAGAACTTCTTCTTGAAGAAGCCCTTGAACTGCTCCCAAGTCTGCCCAGGTACCTCCACCCTGGGGTCTGACTGATACCAGGTACGAGCGAGATCTCGTATCCGGCTAGCTGCGGCCTCGATCTGAAGATCTGCTGGGATCCTGGCCAAGCGAAAGATCTCCTCTATATGCTCGATCCACTCATCGGCATATAGGATCCCCTCGGTCCCCAGAAAGTCTCTGGGGCTCATCTTCTGAAACTGCTCGATCCCCGGTGTCCTCGGCTGCTGCACCACTGGTCGAGCTGCGATTGTCGTGACGGCCAACTCCATGCCTCTGTCCTGTCGAGCCTGCTGTCGGTCCATGAACTGCTGAAAATACGCAAACATATGGGCTGCGTCTACGTATCCTGGAGACGGCTGCTGGAAGGGATCCTCTGGAATGACCGGGTCTTGCCTCCGAGTCGGTGGATGCATACCCCCTGCTGCGGCTGCCGAGGTCTCAATACGAGCTGAGGTGGCAGGAGCTGCAGTCCCCTAGCCTCGCCGTACTGGCTGAGAGGTAGCAGCCCCTTTATAGCATCCTCATGAATGGCACGCTGCGATCTAGTCTCTACCATTCTGAAGATAGACAAACAAAAGTATCAATTTCTGAGAAAGAAGCGAAATAACAAAGGCGAACAATTATAATTCAAAGGATCAGCTGACAAAAGGATTTAGATGGCAATAAAAGAAATTTTTCCTAAAGTGATTGAGTACCTTAAAATTAATGTCCTATATCCTACTGCAGGCTGTAGTGATACTCTAATTCGAATACCACTATACTTCTAGTCGTCCTGCATGGGCCACCACTAAAAATGTGTCACGACCCGCACCCTAGAGTAAGGGTACGAGATGTGGGTACGTCCAGCCTACGCCGCAGTATCGGCGGTAGAACGCTGTCCTAGGTCAACAATCATCTAGTAATATATCTCTAAACAGTTTATACTCCCCGAATGGGGGTGACATAGCAGTAATAACTCAATCACAACTAAGGAAAAGATAGCACGATATGAAATAAAACTCAAGGAAATAAATAGATGAAAAGTAGTCTAAGATAATCCCAGCAATATCTAGAAGTACATGGTCTCAGATACAGAATGAAAGAATATATACAACTCTGAACTCTAAATAAAGTCTAGCTAAACATGTCTCAAGACTGCATAAAATAAGATAAGCCTAACTAATCTAGTCTAGGCAATCGGGGTGATATCCTCAGCTAGAGCTGGGTCCTCCTGAGGGTCCAGCTCGCAGGTGTCATCTAAGGCTGCCCCGTAGTAGGTATCCAGGCAAGCCTCCTCCTTGTCCTCTGTAATATTTTCAACAGGTCCAGTCAGGACAGGAGCGAGTACAGTACATCTCAACAGTTCATAGCAGGTTAGAAAATATAATCATGCAGTAAAGTAAGATACAGGTGCTGAAGAATACAGTATGTAAACAGAGAGAAAGAACTGTAATAGAAATATCTACTATAAGTAAGGAACTAACAGTGGCTAGTGAGTCAGAGTACAGGATAGCACATGTGAACGGGACAGATTTGTACATGATCTACACTAAAGAGTTGTACATGATCTACACTACTATAGAATTGTTCACATGACTACTAGCACTCCCCCATTCCCCAATTAATATACAAGGATCTAAGCAGGTTATGTTATTGTACATGATATCACATGGGGCCCTTGAAACGGTACACATGATAGTATACATGAAGGCTCTGTGAA
The DNA here is from genome assembly GCA_029216955.1 of Iris pallida. Lineage (NCBI taxonomy): Eukaryota > Viridiplantae > Streptophyta > Magnoliopsida > Asparagales > Iridaceae > Iris > Iris pallida. The sequence continues at coordinate 1,763,602 of JANAVB010027196.1, forward strand.
CATGAGAGTACATGGTTCACAAGAGTGTACATGTATGGTGAAAGCACAGGAGTACATGATGAAAGTGAAACGTACATGACACAATGTACCCGATGCTCCCGAGGGGGATAACATCGTATGAAGAGATCCGTATAGTACTAATCCGTGATAATGTCGTGACAGCACAAGTAAAGTAATTTAATACAGGAAATAATTCTAAGCAGGATATGAAATGATCAGAAAATGTACTCGCCTGGTATCTGAGTGTCCAATATGAAAGTACTGTCCGAGGAGTGGTGTCTGGCTCCTAAACAGAACAACACAAGTCACAACAAGTCCAAAATGGTAAAATGAAGTCCTACTATGCATTCTATCTGATTCTAGGTCAATCTAGGTCAAAGTCAACTCTTGGTAAACCTTGGTCAACCAACGAGTCAAACCTAAGTCAACTATGGTCAAACTAGGTCAACCAAGTCTAAATTAGGTCAAACTAGTCATTCTAGGCTAAACAAGTCTATACTAGTCTAAACTAACCTACACTAGCTTGCACAAACCCTTACAAGGCTATGCAAGCCTATACTAGCTATATCACAACATAGCTACTAGTTATAAACAAGAATACAAGTCTAACATCACACAATACAATGATAACACAATTTCTAAGTACCCCATAATATACCATACATGCCTATGTGGTATCCCTACATAGTTAGATATTCACATTCTACATACCCATAACACATTAATAACTTGTATAGAAAAACATAACTTGCATTATACATATAGTCACATATACTAGAGTTAGCATTATACATACATATATATATTACATACATATACAATAGGATATACATAGAGGGGTGTGTGTGTGAGTGTCACATGAGAGTGTCAACAGTGAATGGGGGGGACTGAAACATGACAGGAGTTGGGAATAGGTGTGTAGGGTGTGTGTGTGTAATGTGAGAACATGTATGTGTGATACATTGGTGCATGTGCGTGATAGAGTGTTTTAGTGTGTGGGTGAAACATGAGTGCAATGGTGTGAATGAAAGTCTGTGTCAGGAAAAACAAGAGAACAATGCACAGTAACTCAGCAGGAGAAAGGATCAAAACAATTCAAAACTGAAAAAAAAAAACCAACTCCAATAACAGAAAACTGAAACCAGTTTTCCAGTTTCCTTCAACTCCTCATTTTGACTCCCACACACCACCAAAACACCCCAAAACTGACACACAGTTAGTAAACCCATAGGGGAACAATAACTGGTACTAAAACCAATGTTTAGGCAGTAATAAAATAGGTTAAAAGGGTGTCCAAATTGGATTTTGAAAACTGGAATCTGAAAAAAAGTATTTTGTATCATAGATTGGGAAATTAATAATTAACTAATGAAAAATCATAAAAACCAAAATAAAGAGTTGGTAATTTAATTATACATTGCATACATACTATATGTGGTGTTTGTGTCCACACAAAAGGACACAAACGTGTCCAAATGAAACAGGACACGAAACAGTGCACACAGGCACTGTTTCAGTGCACTGTGTCGTGCACGTGTGCACGCGTGTCATGCACACGACACAGGCCAAACTCGGCCTCGTGGTCGCAACCCTAGATTCACCCAGGGTCTAGCTAAGTGTCTAATACCCTGCACCGTGTCCTAGAGTGTCGTGTCCAAAACTACAGAGCCGTATCAGTGCTCGAAAACACATGCGCACGGCACAGGCAAAATCCCGTACGTCGAGGATTTCTTCCTCGATACGCCACGTGGGCCCATGAAATTTGACACATGGCATGTCAGTGGGTGCCGCGAGACTCCCACAAAATATCATGTCAAAACTCGTCGTGTCGTGTCCGGCACAACCCCCGAACAGCAGGGCATGCAGTCCCGAGCGCGCGCGAGCGTGTCCCCGTGTCCAAAATGACACGACACGTGCACGAATTCATCTCAGTGCACAAGAAACGTGTAAGCGACACTGAATAGCAAATTTAAAGTCAAAAATATTTCGAAAATATCACAAAAAGTCCCACTGTGGCATTTCCACAAACACAAAGAGATAGGCATTGATACGTGTCCAGTTTGGACACGAAAGGACACAAATTCTTAGGGTTTCCTATTCCTACTGTTAGGTTAGGTCTAGGGCTCCCTAATGATGCAAAAAATCTCAGGATTCTATGGTGAGAATAAGAAGTTACCTCTATGTATCAAAAACTCCCAAAAACTCTAAAAAGAGATGCTCCTCTTGATGGTGAAACTCCTCCAAATTAATTTAAATCTGAGAATAAATTGTAACAACAGCAAGAATATTCAAATTAAAACATATTGCAATTTGTTTGGATTAAAAAGGAGGTAAAATGGATTTTCTAGGGATTTTGAAGTCGGAAAAATACCTCTTTCTAAACTTGTTCCTTCCTAAAGAGGCTAGCCCTAAATTCTAAGAGATTATTTATAAGGGGGGATCCCTAGGAGGGTTAAGTTGGCTGGACAAAATTGTTAGGGTTAGGGTTTGGGCACTTGACTAATGGGCTTTGGGCTTAGCCATGAATCAATGACTTAAAAATCACAAGTCATGACTTGTGATCAAAATCCTTCCATTCAAACTCAATATTCCTAATTGGTTTTCCTAACTAGAGTATGGTTAACTTAACTTAACCTAGGATATCATATCTAGTCAAGTCCAACTTAACTAGGGTTAGGTCACAAAGTCAAAGCTAGTCAAAGTCAACCCTTATTCAAACAATTCCAAAATAATTTCTAAAAATTTCCATAAATTCAAATAAATTCTAATAAATTTAAATTACCCCAAAAATGTCAAAAATACCCTCAAACTAGAAATGTGGTAGTGACAGGTTTGGAGGTTCAGATCTGAGTAAAAGAGGGAAAGTGATGAGTTATAACTAAACGGGTCGGGTCGGGTATTGGTCGAATATGCTGCTGGCTCTAGTGTGGCCTGCTGATTGATTCAACTTCGTGGGCATGCGTACCCAATTGGATGAGTCTAGTTGGTCTTTAAGTTCTAGCTTAATGTAGGTTAAATGGGTGTGTTGTCGCTCCCCTCTTTGGACTTAAGTGAATGGATGGACTCGGACCAATTAGGTTTAAAGGTTTTGAAAATGGTTATGGGTTTTGTTGATGAGGTAAACTGAGAATTGGTTTTAGAAGGAAAATGGCTTAAAGCTCATGGGCTTCTAATAGGTTTCAAAAATAAAGAGCAATCTAATGAGGTACAGCCCATTGGGCCAAGCCCGAATTGCTGGATGCTAAACACAAGTAAAAGTGAAATAGTAACATACCTATCTAATTAGATAAATACAACGAATGGTAAATTAACTAATAGATGAATATAATCATAAATAAATTCTAAATAAAATAAAATATTTAAATCTTATATTTCGGGAAAGTGGGGTTACATAGTGCACTTTCTTGTATTGTCCAGTCTTGTATATCATGTCTAGGATGGATTCTGCGGAATGCCACACTCGAATTCCAAAAGAAAATATTAAGGACTAAAACAACTAGCTTGATTACCTAGATGCATTGGAAGGGTAGAATTTCTCGTTTTCCTGCAAGCCCTTTGTTCTGGCCTTTCCGTTCATGGGATTTGGAGCTATCTGTCATAATAAGCACACTTCTAGCGCACCGTCGAGTGTTACACATTTTACATGTCTATATGATACATTTGTCTTCTGGACGATGTAACCACTATTAGATCATATGATACACTTATCTCTCGGGCAATGTATTCCTCCATCCATGATACATTTGTCTTTCGAGCAATATATCCAATAATTTCATTCTTTTAGCCTGAATAAGTAGGAAAGTCTGTAGGGCAGGTAACCAGATTGGATTTCTCAAAACTTTCATATATTAGTAATTATGATTGTGATAACCCTAGTTAGCTAATGTATAATACTGTACTCATTGCTTGGCCGTGATTATTGTATGGAGTCCAATCCAGTCTAGTCTTGTCTAGGCAATATCTGGATTTGTTTATTTCAATACATCATTGTTTATGCTTTACTTTTGTCGATAAATGATTAGAGACTAAGTTCTGTTCAGGAGAAGGGTACTGAAGTACTCTGGTATACATAGTTGGCCTTGTCCGTTCCGACTTACCTGTATTCTGGTTCTGGGGCGTGACAATTGGTAAAATAAGCAATAACTCAAGACTATTTTTTTTCATAATGTTTGGTAATTAATGCTGGAAAGAATGAGAAAAAATGAATCCCATGTGTCTTGAGAGGAACCATTTTCTCTCTTATTTTCCTCCATGTTAGAAAAATACTTTCCAAGTTTGTGGCTACCAAACAAAGAAAAAGAATAACTTTTCTTTCCGGATTCTTTGAATCCGTGAACCAAACGAGGCCTAATTTCCATCAGCTTATACTTGCTGACTTAATCGTAGCATGAGTTTCCACTCAGGATCTCCCATCTTAGTATCACATCTTGGTGCAAGTGGTATTTGAGGGTCCGATGACTTTTCTATTCCAGAGATAACATTGTCTTTAGGGGGTGTCTGTACAAGATTTTTTTATTCTCGGACAAATTTAGGATGAAAAATCTATTACCATGTTCGTTTATGTTATAAATATTTATTTTCGGGACTTGAGAATACCCGATAAACAACCCACAAAACATGAAAATTCTATCTCATTAGAATAGGTGGATATATTTTTTATTTTTTTCCAATAATCTTTTTAATTTTTTTTCCTTTGTATTTTTTTTCCTTTTTTTTATCCTTTTTCATTTTTTAAGTTTTTAAGGGATTTTTTTTATTTTTAAGAATTTTTTGGTTTTCTCTTTTAATTCATTTTTTATTTTAAGGATGTATTTTTTTGGTTTTTTTTAAGTATCTTTAATCATTTTTTATTCTCATTTTCAATTTTTTATACCTTTTTGTTTTTTCGAAAAATATTTATATAGTTACCAAATATGAGAATATAATTTTTGAAAAAAATTTATTACCAAAAAATTAAAATTTTAAAATATAGAATTTTCGATTATATAATATTCTGGGTATTGAAAGTCCCTGTACATATTGTTTGGAGAAAAATAGGAGAATGGAAAAAGTAGAGAGAATAGAAGTAAATAAAAAGTAATGATGTTTGGAAAGGGAGGAAGAAAAAATGGAGGAGAAAATTTTGAAGGGAGGAAACTGATGGAACTGGGAATTCCCAGGACCCTTACTTCGGTGTGCATATTGATCGATACGTTACATAGATTTAATACATGTTCTAACCCTTCATAGGTGGAAACTAGGGTTCACGAATTATACCTGCGGTGGAAAGAAGACAAGTAGTTCATGGCAATCTCGAGCGGACGACCCCAAGATCTTCTGCACGTATTCCTTCCTCGAGTTGGACGTCGTGTGGGCGAAGATCTCCCAACATTTTCTTCTCCTTGGCAAGCCCTCTCTTTCTCTCCTTACGTGAATCACGAATTTAGAAAAAGCTTCAAATTTTTTATCAAACATTCGGCGGCCAGAGAATAGAGGATATATATAGGCTACGGCAGGGACCATGAGGAGAAATTAGGGTTAGGCCTCCTAACGGATCTGAATATCCCGTTTTCAGTCCGAACACACAATCCAGGCCCATTAACAATAGCTCGGTCCACTAATGAGTTATTGTTGCACTACCTCCCTAATCCCAAATTATGTTTGTGGGCTCCTTTTATTATATGCTCGTTTGGCTCCCCATGTTAAGATTTCGAATGTCCGTCGATCAAATTAAGTTACTGACAACTATATTGATTCGACATCTTTTATCCTTAAGTAGTACCGCTCAACTTTATTTGTCATATCGGATATAATCCACCTGCAGTGTAACACCCTGTTTTCTGAAATTGGAGATTTTTGAAAATTTATTATTTTTATTATTTATTAGTGGTATTTTAGTCATGGTATGATTTTCTGGTGATTTTAGTGAAGTTAAACCATTTCTAAAGTCATGCTAAGTCATGACTTATGACTTTGTGACTTTGTTAGTAAACCTTAGTGTAAACCCTAGTTTCTCTAACCTAGAAGTTGCCATGACCATGAGAGCTTGACCATAGGCTTAGAATATCATTTTAGTGATTTTTAGCCATAGGGGTATTTTGGTAATTTTAGGAATTTATTTGGAATTTAGTGGGATTAGTGAGATTTTACTATTCATGGACTTTTAGATTAGTGACTTGCTAATCCCTAACCTAATTACCCTAATCCATAGGTTAGCTACTAACCTAGAATGACTAAGAGGATTAGATATTTCATGGTAGTCAAAGTTATATAAATATCTAGATATTTACTTATTGATATTATGCTTAATTTATGCAAAATATCTTAAAACCCTTTACAAAGTCCTTCTCTTAGCCTAGAAGCAAGACAACCCCCCCCCCCCCATACCCCCATGCCTTGGCCATGCTTGGCCGGCCAAGACACCCCCCCCCCCTTGGTTGATCATTCCTATATATTAGTTCATTTCCTTGTATTAAAATTTACATGTTTTAAATCATTGAAAATAGCCTTTTCTTGGAAAATTCACAACTCTCAACATAGTGATCCAAATCACTTCAAACCTCTTGCATTGGGTTCCTACAACCTAGAGGGTGCTAAAGGAGGCTAGCAAGTTGGACACAAGGACTTGGACACACCCATAAGTGGACTTGGACACCCCCCTCATTTATTGAGTTTTCAAGGATTTTGCACATATAGGTAAATGTCTCTAAACCATATTAATGTTGTAATTTTTCTTCATAAATGCATGCATATAGGTGTATACTAGCTGTGGGTAAAGTTTGGTGAAATCTAGGAATTGTTTGGTGTCGTATCGGACACGTATCCTAATTTATTTCATTGTATTTTACTGTTTTTTTAGCTCACTGTCACATTAATATACACACTGTTTTGTTAATCCTTTTAACCAAAAACCTAGCCTAGCTAACCCTAAACCTAACCCTGTGTCACTGTGCACGTTTTGAGCTTGTGTCGTGTCCAAAATTGGACACAAAGCTCACTGGACACACACTGTTTAGACACTGTTTTTACACTATAAAAATCCCCTGCTACCACCCCCTTGGTTCTCCCTACACACGACACTAGGACACGGGAAAATTGGTGAACACGAGGGGGCAATGTCTGCGCACATGCCCCCAAAATTTGGTGTCGCCTCGTGTCGTGTCGAGTGAGAAATCTCACTCGCACTGGACACGGGCTGTCAGTGCACACACGCACAGACACCAACTTCGAGTGTCTCGTGTCGCACGGACACGACACAATGACACCTCGTGGTGACACGATTGTGTAGCCCAACACGTGGGCTACACGTGGACATGAGCACGAGGCCCCACGTGGCCCGTGTCGTGTCCACGAGGCGTGTGCATCTCTGCACGATGCAGCGCAAAACACGCGTATCAGTCGAATTTTCACGACTGATACGGGCTTCGTATCGTGTCCTGAGGACACGTGGACATCGTGCAGACACACTGACACCTAGCCTGACCCTAGGCGAACCTAGGGACACGAGCACGAGACTTCTAGACACGTGTGTCGTGTCCTAGAGCAAAGTGCACGCGTGCACGACGCTGTGACACTGTGACTTAACCCGTTTGTGTTTTTAAACCCGTGGACACGCCGTGTCGTGTCGTGGTGTCGTGTCAGGCACCTAGGACACTAGTATATGTGTGAGGCTAGTGTTACCAACCTAGGGATTCGAGCCTTAGCTCGATTTGGAGGGTGTAAATGAGTTTACCCTATTACCTGTTCACAGTCCCTAATTCCAGAGTTTGGATAAATTTTCAGTTTTTAGAAATGAGTTTTGATTTGATTTTTAGTATGATTTATACATTGTATATATGTATTTTAGTGTGTATATGTGTAGTATATATGTATGTGTGAGTGTGGGTCAAATTTGGGGAGAAATGGTGGTGTGTGTGTGTAGTTGTATATATATACATATGTATGTATATATGTATCCTGTGTGTGTGTGTGTTTGGGCCAGGTTTGGTTCCAGAAAACTGGAACCCTTTCCCCCCCTACTGTCCTGTGTTCACTTCCCCTCTCTCTCACTGTCTCACTCTCTCTCTCTCATTCAGTCTCTCTCTCTTTCCCTTTGTCTCTCTCTATGTCTCTATATATATAGGTATATATATATATATAAGTTTATATATATATGTATATACATATATGAGATATATGTATATATTGTACTAGTTTACTTAGGTCAATATATATATATATATATATATATATATATATATATATATATATATATATATATATATATATATATATATATATATATATGTATGTGGTTGTATTATATATGTTATTCATATATTGGGTATATGGATATTGGGTGGTGGTTAGATAGTGTATATCTATATATATAGATATATATATATATGACTCCTAGTTATAGGTTTATATGAAAACCCCATCATTAGCCTATGGCCTAGGATTTCTAGCCTATGGCTTGGGGCTAGCCCTAATGGCCCAAAACCCAACTTGTTGACCCTTGATTACTAAGAGTTGACCAAAGTCAACCTAGGGTCAAACTTGACCTAGATTGAACTTGAATTAAACCTAGAATGACTAGTTTGACATTGGTTGACCTAACTTGACTAGTAGACCTAGTTTGACTAAGATAATTGACCATTGTTGACCAAAGTCAACTATAGGTCAACCATGACCAAATTGACCTAGAAATGGCTTGGATGAACATAGAAGGACTTATTGACTAAGATTTGACTAAACCCTAGGCTATTAACTAGTTGGTTTAGGTTTGACCTATATATAAGTATATTATTGTGACTTGGGTTTTGTGGAAGACCTATGTAGATTAAGATATGTATGGGGTTAAGTTAGATACGTAGAGTTGAGTCATGACTTGAGATTGGAATGTGGGATTAGCTTGAATATAGGATTAAGGTTGGTATTATATATATGTATATATATATATATATGTGTGGTATACTTGTATAGGTATTGGTTATACCTTAACCTTGTGGTATTGACTTAGATAGTTGACCATTGACTTAATCACCTTGCTGACTAGTCTTTGTTTGACCCAAAACCCTAGTTAGTCTAAATTTGACCTAGATTGATCATGTTGACTAGTATTTGACTAATTTGGCTAGAATGTTGACCAGGGGTTGATTTTAACCTAGATTTGACTAATCTTGATTTATTTGACCTTGTTTGACCTTATTTGACTTAGCTTGATTTCCTGTGATCTAGTATGACTTCCTGTGACCTAGTTTGACTATTAGAGTTTACCAAGAGTTAACTTTTGACCAGATTGACCTAGAATCATGTAGTATGCATTGTATACTTTATTTTACCATTGTGGATACATTGTGACTTGTATTGCTCTGATTAGGAGCCAGACACCTCTCCTCAGACAGTATATCCTCTTCAGACATTCAGTTATCAGGCGAGTACATTCTCTGACCGTTTCATACTTGTTCAGGCTTTACTTCTTGCTCTAGATTACTTTACTTGTTGCTGTCACATTGTAACACGGATTGGTACTATATGGATCTTTACATGAGATGTTATCCCCCTCGGGAGCATCGGGTACTTCATGTTATGTGTGTTTCACTATCATCATGTACACCCATGCTTTCATTATTCATGTACACTCATGTGATCATGTACTCTCATGTTTACTGAGCTCTCATGTATACTATCATGTGCACCCTTTCGTGGGCCCCATGTGATATCATGTATAATAATATAACCTGTATAGATCCTTGTGTATTGATTGGGGAAACGGGGGAGTAGAAGTGGACATGTGAATAATTCCAAGTAGTGTAATCATGTACAAACTCAGTAGTGTAATCATGTATAAATTCTAGCCATTCACATGCCTATCTTGTGCTCTACATCACTAGTCACTTACAGTTCTCTATATACAGTAGATATTTCATTACAGCTATCTCTTTTACAGCGTATATTTCCTTTCAGCGGTTCATGTATCTTACTCTATTGCCTGTATCGTATTTCCTAACCTGCTATGCACTGCGTGAGATGTATTGTGCTCGTTCCTGTCCTGATTGGACCTGTTAAAAATATTACAGAGGATGAGGATGAGGCCCTGGTGACTACCTATTATGGAGCAGGACTAGATGATACTTATGTTGTGGACCCTCAGCAGGATCCACCTGCAGCTGAGGATGTTGTTCCAGTAGTCTAGACCAGTTTAGTCTAGGCAGTCTTTCTATATTTACATTTTGTCTCACTTTCTGTGTTGTATTTGAGATGTGGAGATGTATAGACTCTTAGACTTTTTGTATTATGAGTTGTCAGTTCTGGATATTATGTTGTACTAGACACTTAGACTTATTCATCTATGATACTGTTCTCTTGAGTTACTATCTATCTATCTATCTGTTTGTCTTTCGTTCTTCTACCCTAGATGTGATTGAGATGTATATTGTTATGTCACCTCCGTTCGGAGAGTATAAACTGTACAGGTACTCGATATTGATAGATGATTGACCTAGGACAGCGTTCTACCGCCGACACTGCGGCGTAGGCTGGGCGTTGTTACGTTCTCGTACCCTAACAGTGGGTGCGGGTCGTGACATGCAGGGTTTACATGACAATCCTTATGAGCTCCTTAAGGGGACATCATCAACCCGATGTATCGGGACATGGATTACATTTATAATCAACAATCCATCATACATACAATGTTATTATCCAATTCATAGAGGTTGTTGACTCATAATGAATCTCACTCTTTCATGAGTCAAAGTAATACACACTGCATATACATGTCTGTTATTATATCCGGATTAAGAGCACAAGCATCAATAATAATAGAGGTGTTTGTTCACTTATGTAGTCAGTACAAAGAGAACAATCTCAAGTGGTCATGTTCAATACACACAAAGTGTACTAGTGTAAACCTGTAGTCAAGATAGACTGATACTAGATTACACTACAACCTTTCCAATAGATTGTCCAAGTCCATCTAGATTGTGAACTATTTATATACTCCATAAGAAACTGATAATAAGATCTTCTATGTGACACCACACACCATATTATCTATAATATAGAATATCAGACATTTGCATTAACACTTGCAACAAATACAATATGCAAACATTTGCCCATATGATTATCATTCAAAATTTAAGAAAATAAGGTTACTACAAAAGTGATGCTTTTAGTATATAGCCCTAAGGGCTCGTTTGGATCAAGTTTTTGGATTCCTAGGAATAGATTTTCAATTCCTTTCCCATGGGAAAGGAATTCAACATTCCCATACCCTTGTTTGGTTAGGTTGGGAATAGGTAGTTCAAAATTTTAAAAAAATTTATTTTCATGTTTGGTTCACACATGGATAGGAATATTAATTTATTTAGTTTTACTTTAATACCCCTTCACTAATTTCATGATGATTCACATGTTTGGTATGAGAGTTGAAAATTTGAAAATAAAGCGAGGGTATAACCGTCCAAACAAAATAGTCAAACATCATTCCTAGGAAAGCAAATCTATTCCCAAGGGGGGCTTGGGAATAGCTTTTCCACATCCATGGGAATAGCTTTCCCACTTAACCCCCTCCTATTCCCTCCTCATTTCCAATCCTAAACTTACCAATCATGGGTAAGAAATTCAAATCCCATTCCCAAGCCTCAAAAACTTGAACCAAACGCCCCCTAACAGAAACATGTGGACCCTACTAAAAAAAAATTTCCCCAGAAAAATAGAGAGAGAGAGAGAGATGGGAGAAATTTTCAATAATTTATCCAACTACCCCCTCAAAAAGCTAACATAAAATATGATTTGAAGAAAGCAAGGACTAAATAGTATTTACATTTTTATTTCACAAACAAACAAAATTTTATTTTTCACTTTTTTTCCTCTACATTTTAGTCATCCAAATAAGTAAAGCTAACTTGACTGCACATTTATTTTACTCTACTTCATCTTTCTTCCTTTCAAAATTTTCTTTGGCTTTCAAAATTTTTTTTTCCAAGGGTGTGTTTGGTAGGAGGAAAAAGTGGAAGGAAGGAAAATAGAGGAGAAAAAAGTGAAGGAAAAGATTTATTTTCTCTTATTTGGTATGGAAGAAAAATAGGAAGGAAGAAAAAGTTGAGGGATTACTTTTCCCTCATAACCTAAGAAATCCAATCCACAAAAAAGTGGGAGAAAAAGTGGAAGAAAAAGTGGAGACTTGTATTAATTAACAATTATACCCCCATATGAATGTATTATTTAAAAATTATTTATCAAGTCAAACGGTAAATAAGTGTTTTTAGTTGAGGGTAGAATTGGTAAACTCTATATTTTTTACTTTCTTTCCTTTCACATTTTCTTTCATACCAAACAAAGTAAAATGCATCTCTTATCTTTTTCATGCTTGCTACCAAACACAAAGGAAAAAAAAATGATCTATCCTTACCATATGAAAGAAAAATATATCCTTATCTTTTTTTTTCTTTCCACTTTTTTATCCTTTCTACAAAACACAGCCTTAATGTCAAGCCGACCCAAGCGTGAAAACCAATCCGTCAAGAAATCAGTCGTTTAAAACATTTCCACGAGTTTAGTTTATATATGACTCGTGTAAGGAAAAGCAAAGAAAAAAGGTAGGGTTTTGGCCAAAGTAGGAAGGATCCCACAATGGGAAAGGATATGGGGACGCGGATTGCACGATGCATTTGTATATGGTAAAGGAGATAGGGACTACAATCGAATACGCCAAAGTACAACTTTTCCGCCATCCCACTTGGATCCTATTTTTTTATTTTATTCATTTTTTGATTTCATAAATTTATATAAAATGTGCTACAATTTTCAGATATTATGAACTAATTATCATTTTTGTCCCTTCTATAATTTTGTATAAAAATGTTGGTAGTTTTGCCTTGATTGAGTGCTGGAAATTGTTATGTTCTAATGTCAACAAATCATAACCTAACACAAGTTGGATGCTGAAAAAATGTTAGGCTTAGTGTCAACAAATCATAGCCCAACACAATTTACGACAAATTTGCACTTAGATATCATGTATTATTCAAATTTGACACTTTTAATTCCTATTTTTTTGACAACTTAATATTCTAAACTTTTTATTTTATTATCTTGAACTATTATTGGTTTTGTACTTAAAACTAATGCAAGTAGAAAAATCTTAATCCTTTAATCTTACTTTATTATGATATTTTTTATTATTAAAAAACTTAATTAAATAATAATTTTGTTTATTAATAATCAACTTCTAGCCTCTTTTCCATTATCACCCTATATCCTATCCATTCCACCCGTCCACATGTTCGTCGACGTTGATACACTCTCTCCCCGTCTCTTTGATCGTCTGCTCTCATCGTGATTATAACCTCTTGACCCTCCTCCAATAAAGCCCCTGTTCACTCACTACTCCCTCAAACTGTGACTATGATAACCATCAACCTTTCCATGACAGTTTGAGTGACGTAAAGATGATGGAGTATCGACAATGATTGTGGTGGAGGGACATAGAGCTAGTTAGATTTTATTTTAAAATTGAATATCAATTTTACTGAAATAATTTTTACATTACTTTAGGGGCAAACATGTCCATGACCGTGACAAAAACTCAAGCGAATAGATAATTTGCCAAAGTTTGGAAAGTTAAGGATATTAATTTTGTGAAAAAGAGACAATATAATTTAGGATATTAATTTGTCAAACTTTGATTAATTTAGGATATTTAAGTGTAAATAAGTCCAAATTTATCATCGGTGGGAGAGCTGTCCCATTTAGAAGAAAGTGTTCAATCAATAGACGCCTCTTTGCTTATGAAAAGAAAGAAAATAGTGTGGGCTTACAATACTCAACCTCCACCCAATATAAACATCCCCTCTCGTGTGTTCAAACCCCATAACCATTGCCATTGCCATATCACTGATCAAAATCCTGATAGAGATGAAGATACAATGTGATGTTTGCAGCGCCGAGGAGGCCTCGGTCTTCTGCTGCGCCGACGAGGGCGCGCTCTGCGGCTCCTGCGACCGCAGGGTCCACGGCGCGAACAAGCTGGCCAGCAGGCACCCCCGCCTCTCCTTGCTGCACCCAGACTCCCATGCTCCTACTCCATGTGACATATGCCAGGTTTAGTTGCTACTATATATACGAAAAATTATTGGGTGTGCCAGACGCAATGCATCCTTTCTCTCCATAACTGTTAGATTGCATGCATGCACACATCTCCATAGTCATCTAACGGTTATACAAAAAAGATGCACTGTGTCCGGCACATCCAGTACACTACGTAAGACTATACTAATTACCAAAATAAATACATAATTTGAATCTAACCGACATATAATACTGTGACATTCGTGTCTGCAGGACAAAAGACGACTGTTGTTTTGCCAGGAGGATCGAGCAATACTGTGCAGGGATTGTGATTGTTCCATCCACAACGCAAACCAGCCGCTTAGTGCGAAGCACAGCAGGTTCCTGCTCACCGGGGCCAGGCTGCAGTCTTCGTCCCCGCCACCGGCGACGGAGGCAGAGGCAGAGGCGGCCACTGGAACATCCAGCAGCAACCATGTAGATGTGGTCGAGGCCAAGCTGGAGGATCAGGAAGCTCTCTGCACTATCAGCAACACTAACAACAGTGGCAGCAGCATATCGGAGTATCTGATCAAGACGCTGCCCGGCTGGCACGTCGAGGACTTCCTGTTCGACGACGACGCAACCGCCAACTCCACCGCGGTGGCAGCGGCGGCCGAGAACTCTTCCTACCATGATCAGGTCTCCTAGCTAGCTAGCTACCTGCAACTCTATATATGTAACAATATCTTGAGTTGTGAACTTAATTAACCAGGTACGTATACACAACAATTGTAGGTGGATGTGGACACACTAAACGTATGTCAGCGTTCTTCCGGCATGCTGGGATGCTTCGGCTACGGGTTTGCTGACAAGGAGGCGAGCCGCAGCTGGCAGAAGAGGAAGCGGGGGAGCAAAGATGCTTTGATGGTACCTAGATCATTATCAGAGAGATTGCAATAGCCAGCAAGAGACATAGGACTAATGCACTCTCGTAGTTTCGTTCTAGGCCAAGTTTGTTTCGCAGAATCAGAGCCTTGAAAATGAAAAGTCATTCATCAATTGTGTTTGGAGGCCAAAGAAAAGGAAAAGAAAAGAAAAATGGTTTCCAAAGAAAAAAAAAGAAATAGAAGAGCGATGGTTCCCCCACCAATCCAAATTTACTCTCCCCCAATTTTCTACATTAATTATAAAAATTTAGGACTATACCATTCATGTTCATAGATGTATTATGATTATATTTCGCGCGTTTTCAAATACTAGAAAAAAATTGATTGGAACTACAATTTTCCATGCTCATGAAAAGTAGAAAGAATTCGTTCCATTTCCTTTCCTTTATGCGGAGGAAACGAGGCCCTAGTTGTGACACAGTTCTCTAGGATGAAATGGAATGGAAATAGGCTTGTGTAAGACCCATATTTTTGTTTTATTTTAATTAAGAGAATTGTAATTGCCAAGGAGCTATTTACAATATCCAAGGATTTTCAATATAGATTACCAATACTATCCTCAATTTATTACAATTTTTAAAAATAAAATTTATTGTTTCCCTTATGAATGAAGGTTAATTTTGATAATCCACCTTAAAAGTTCTTGGATGTTGTAAAAGTCTCCTTGGCAATTGCAACTCCCTTAATTAATATGTAACTTAGGTCCAATCCTGAACCCAATGACTCAAATCCGTTCAACCCACGCATCCCTTTTCCTCGTGTCCCGCGCGCATCCCCCCCAATCCGGCTCTGAAATCTCACGTAGAGATAAACACTCAGAAACTCATCTCCTTCACAGAAACTTCCCAACTCTCCCATTTCTCAATTTCATCATATCTTCTTCCCCGCTCCTCCGTTCTCGAAACGAAGCCATCCCCGCACTCCCCGCGACATCTCGATCGCATCGACACCACTCTCGCCACATTTTCGCGCGGCGACTTGCCGTTGTCACGCAGGCGTCGGACCGGCGCAGCCTCCGCGCGGCACCCGCCATTGTTCCGTACGGCCCGCGCCGCTGTCCCGCGGTGCCCCGTCGCTGTCCCGCGGTGCCCCGCCGCTGTCCCGCGGCGCCCCGCCGCTGTCCTGCTCGTCGCCCGACTTCCCGTGTGCGATTCTGTGCCGTCCGCGTGCACGTGTCCATGCCGTATCCGCGTGCGTTCCGAGTCCGAGGCATCCCCTCGATGCTCCGTCACAGCCATTGATAAACCCTGCAACCCTCTGTAGTTTAACAAAACCCATTTCTGTTCCTGGAAAAGCTATTTTAATTGGTTTAAATTAATTCCTAATTAGTTCGGTAATAATTGTTAGTATTAGTTAGGTGTTAGCATTAGTTGATAGATTAATGGTTAGTTTTCGACTACGTAAAATTGTGATTATGTCGTAGTAGGATTACTTTAACCAAAGTTTCATTATTATTCATTAATTTATAATTTAGTAGCAAAAGCTTATATTATAGGTAGAACCTTATATAATTACGTTTTAAGTAAAAATGCATATTTTAGTTTTTTTTAATCGTTATTTTATGGAAAATGTCGTATTAACGTTAATTTCAACAATTATAGTATTTTTGCCATAATTGTTGTGATTTGGATAAATCCAAATATGGATGCTCTTATCCATACCCACAACAACCTCTATCTCATTCCCTCTATATATGTTATCAATGAGCTACGTACAGTTTTCTGGCTACCAATTCCTTCTTCTTCTTTCTTATTTTTACAATACGTTATCAGCACAGGCTCTAACCAAAGAGTTCGAGGACAAAGTTTGAGGACGAAGATCAGAAAATTGGATTGAACAATCCAACCAGGTTCATAGATTATTTTTTATAAAAAGTTTGTGCTATGATCTAAACTCGAAAAACTAATACCGAAAATCATTTCTTTATTGATCTCTTATATGCATGTGATATAATATAATAAATTTAGCATATACAAATTCCATATAAATACCATATAAAAGAATGATATTCTATGTAAAAATATCGGGTTAATTCGATGAACACAATGATCATGTTTATTCAATTGGCATTCTTTTAAATTATATACTTCTATTATTTGTAGAAACTTTGATCTTGTTGTCACGATCCGCACCCTAGAGTAAGGACACGAGAAGTGGGTACGTCCAGCCTAGCCGCAGTGTCAGCGGTAGAATGTTGTCCTAAGTCACAACATCTAACAATATAAGGTACCTGTACAGTATATACACTCCGAGTGGAGGTGATGTAAAACCCCTGAATTTTTGGAATTTTTTTATTTATTTAATTGCCTTAAATATGATTTTATGGAATTTATGAGAATTTTTAATTATTTTATTATTGTACAAAGATTTGTATTTTATTATTAAATTGGTGTTTGTCAATATTTTTACAATTTTCTGGACTCGAATAAAGGGGTAGTATAAGTTTACTATATTGAAATTTTTTTATTATTTTATTATTATGAAAAGTGAATTTTGTGATTAAATAATCATAATTATTATTAGATATTATTATTATTTGATTTTATGGCCAATTGAATTTTTATGCATATGTACCTATATTAAATAGACTAAATATATGAATAGATAATATTACGATTTTTGTAGAATTATTTGGGTATATATATATATATATATATATATATATATATATATATATATATATATATATATATATATATATATATATATATGTTTATAATAGAAAAGGAAAAGGAAGAAAAAAGACAAGAAAAAGAGAAAGAAAAAGGAAAAGGAAAAAGACAAAAAAAAGAGAAAAAAAAGTAATAATATCACGTGAACAGTGCCAACGTTGAGCCGAACCCCCCCCCCCCCCCCCCCCCCCCCCCCCCTCCCCCCCTCTTTTGGCTGAACGGTTCAGTAAGGAAAAAAAGAAGAAGGAAAATTTGGAGAACCAAATCTCCTTCAAATCAAAACCAAATCTTTCCGAATCTTCTCCTATGCAATCCTGTATCGATTCTCTTTCAGATTAAATCAAACCCATTCGAAATCCAAGTTTAAATCAATGAAAATTTGGAATTTAAACCCCACGTATATAAACCCACCCACTCGATGGAATTCATTAGAAAACCTTAAAAATTTTCTTCCGTGAGCTTCGTGCGTCGACCTCGAGCCTCCCCCTAGTTGCTGCACACGCCCCCCACCATCCTGTTCGCTGCCGACGCTCGCCGGAGCTCAGCCGCGATCCCAGGACGACAGCAAAACAGGGAAACCCTGTTTTAAAACACTTCGAGGTACCTCTGTTCGCACCCACCTTTCTCTTTCAACACTTAGTCGTTTTAACTTCTGTTAAACCCCACGTAGAGCCTACATGACCATCTTCGAATCATAGCAATAGATTCGAGAAATAGATAACGGAGTTGCTCGAAAATTCGACCCGAAATAGACGAAAAACTGTCTCAAACGAGACAGAAATTCGATCCCAATGACCCAAGTTGGAAGCCGATTTTACACTAATCCAAGACAGATTTTCAAAATCTATTTGAAGGGTTTTATAGACTATATAACCAGGATTGAAAACCTACTGTTACTTTTATTTCTAATTGTTTAGGCAGTAAGAAAAGTTGATTCAAAAATCGAGAAAAACCTTGTAAAAACTGTTTTGAAAATCATAAAATTAACCGATACGACGTGCGTTCCGTCAAACCGGACGACGTGGTCGCGCACTGTACGCATCGAAAGGCGCGTATGGATATTGCCGACGTGTGGGAATTAATGGGGCTCGATTTTGTTGCGTGTGCGTGACGAAATCAGTGCGTATCCGTCAAGATACCCCCGTATCGACGTTTTGCAAACTTGACCATAACATTGTGCACGTTCGTCAAATCGAGACGAAACTTGTGCCAACATGTCCGAATTGAAATTTTGGTCCTGCATGCCAAGTTTGGTCCGATTTTGAGAAGGTTGATCGGAACGCCAAAATTGGCAGGCCCGCGACCCGATCCAACGGGCGATTTTGTGCACGGCTCATCGGAATCCAAAATTGGACATACCGTTGCGTTCATCTCCTCAAACTGAATCCGTAGACATGTAGTTTGATGACTTTAGAGATCGTAGACTTTGGCACGCGTTTCGATGCAAAGCGGGTCCAACGGCGGACATCGTTTTGACCGAAATTACGATTTTGCCCCTGTTCCAGAATTAGACTTTTGGACAGGCGTTTCCTAGGTATATCTTCTTCACCGAGATCATTTTTGATATTTGTTTCAGTGTCTGGAGTCATATGTGATTTGTGAGCTTTGGTGCTGACACTTGTTACTCTTGGATTGCCCTTCTCGCACCGCAGACAAGTATACCTTGCTATGATTTCTGATTATGCATATTTATTTCAGTATGTTTATTTATTTATTTTTTTATTTGTTTAAACTGCGCGTCCAAGTCACACTTGGGTGCAAGTGACTATATTAGTCGTTCTTTTTGGTTTCTTTTCTTTATTTATGCATATCGACCTAGAGTTAAGAGATGACCTCATGTGTATGAAGTATTATATGCTTCATTGGCCCTGACACTTGTGTATCACGAGTCACGAGTCTCATATAGATCTCGAACGTACGTATCGACTGGCCATCGGTGCCACTACCAAAATATATCGTTTTAGCGACGCCTAAAAACGTCGCTAAAACAACAAAATACGTCGCTAAATATAATTACCGACGTATTTACCGACGTTTAGGCCTTGTCGCTTTTTTCTTAGTCGCTGATCTTTGAAACGTCGCCGAACGTCGCAAGTACCGACAATCAGCGACGTATTGATACGTCGGTATTTTACCGACGTCTTCTGTCGTTTCGTCGGTACAGTAGCGACGTAGCTAAAGTCGCTACACGTCGGTCTCCGTCCTGGGATTATTACCGACGTTTTACCGACGGTTTTCGACGTATAAGTATCTCCGACGTATCATGACGTCGGTAAACGTCGGTACTCTTGATCATTTTCTTTGCAGCTTTACTGTCGGTAAACGTCGCAAAGTACGTCGCAAGACGTCAATAATCGTCGGTAAACGTCGGTAGACTGGATATTTTTTGCAGCTTTACCGTCGGTAAACGTCACAAACTTGCGTCGGTAGACGCCGGTAATCGTCGGTAAACGTCGATAAATTTGCAAAAAAAATAAAAAAAATAAAACACAGAATGTCCTTTTCTCCCTGCAGTTTAAAAAAATAACCATAAACACAGAATGTCCTTCAGGCAGAGTATCATATACATTAGCAGCTATTCAAAAAGCTGCAGTGAATCCATAAATGGAAGAACTCCATTCTGCTCTAATCATAAACTGTAATGTATCATATCTAGCATGCTTCAACATCCCAAAATATGCAAGAACATACCCACAGAGAACCGACAAATATCTAAGTCACAAACGTATGATGATACAACCAAATAACCAAAGTCTACACACAACCAACAAATAGAATAGGATCCAACAAATAGGATCCAAACATCCAAGTCTAAACAACCAACAAATATCCAAGTCACAAACATACGATGATACAAACACAAACAAACAGTCACAAATGATCAAACAAACACAAACAAATAGTCCTAACTAGGACTACTACTGATCTGGTGCAGGAGGGGCACCGCCCTGACGAAGGCGTAAAAACTCCTCATACTCCGCAAGTGAAATCGATACAGATGGAGCGCCAGTCGGTGGAGTCGGTGTCGAAGAAGAAGGCGGTAGAGGCGGCGGAGTCGACGACGATGAAGGCGCACCCAGAGTACCAGCATGCTCCAACGCTGTAAGTCGCTGGTTGTATGAATCCATGATAGATAACATTCTACCACTGCTCTGGACCATCGAATCCTGCGCCAATCTCACCCTCTCGGCCATGGTCACCTGTCCTGTCTGCAACTCCGTCACCGTGCGCTCTAACCCTCCAACGGCGCGCTCTGTCCTCTCAGTCGTCTCCCTGAGGTCCATAATGCCGCGGTCGAGCGCATCCAATCGTGCTAGCAGCGCAGGATCGTCCGTAGGATGCTGAGACTGCTGCTCGATCTGTCGTAGCAGGTCGTCACGGAGAGACTCCATCATCTGGTGGACTCGGGCAGACTCCTGGGACGGCTGTGGACCATGCACACTAGCAGGAGATGTCCTAGAGGACTGGGTCGCAACTAGGGCGCCATAGGATCCCGTACCGTAGTACGTACCCCTACGGAGGCCACCAGCGGCGGTCATCCACAGCTCGTCCTCCGACGGAGCTTGAGTGGGCTGCGAGGAAGTACCGGCCTCTCCTGCATCAGGTGCACTAGCAGCCGCCCGTTCCCGCAGCCTCTTATACTCGGCCTAGAAAGTATGGATAGTACTCTATGATTTCTAATTTCTAATTAATGTACTTATTTTTACTAACTTCATGAATATTTATTTGCATCATATTTACTAAGTTATATTAAAATGGACACGAAGTATTAAATTAAGATAACGTATTGTAATACTTACATAGGTCTGCTCGGCCCTCTCGTCAATAAGGACTCCGCCCTTCCGATGGGTGGCCAGAAAGACGGTCACCATGTCGGCGTTACCGACCTTCCTTACCTGTAATTAAATATATTATCTTAGTAATAATTTATCGGATTTGCATTAAAATAATATTTCTAAAAGAGAAAGACATACCAGACGACGGAAATGTTCCGTCATCGGAATCGACCCACCGCACCACTTCGAGGCATGTTGCCTAGCCGCCTTAGCCTTCTCCGACTTCTCCTTGTACCTTGGCTCGTTGAATCGAGCCTTCATCGCATTCCACTGATCGGGGGTGATCCAACCTTGGATCGGCTTTCCGGCACGATCACGATCCTTCTGATCGTTGATAGAGTCGCGGATCAGCTTGGCAGCGACGGAAGGAAACATCCCCTCGATCTGCTCGGCCCGGTGCGGCGGATAGTAAAACATATCCTAGAACAGTACGAAACCAAATATTTATCAGTTATATATAATATGCATAAATTAAATGATTCATGTTAAAAACAAATCTATTTTAACCTTGAAGCGCGTAAACCAGAAGTTCTTCCTTTCGTCTGGAGCATCAGAGTAGTTAATCCAGGGACCACCATAATTATGCCTCAGCATATCGCCTAGGCGTCTCTGTACCCCTGAAGGACGATATCTATACATACATATTATATTCATGAAAAAGTTAATTTATGATAAAAACAGAAAGAAAGAAAAAATAATAAACCAAAATACCTACTTTGTACCGTCGGCCCAGATCTCCGTCCTCCCCTCCTCCGGAGGTGCGCACGCATCATCTTCATGATGCTGGTCGGCCGTCGGCGCATCCTCCTCGGCCATCTGCTCATCCGTCTCCATCGTCGTATCAACATCAGGAACGCTAGACGGGGGAGCCCTCTCAACAGGTCTGGAACTACTCGTCCCAGGAGATATGCCACGTGACGTCGTCCCAACCGGCCCAGCTACTGTCCGATATGGAGGAGTAATCGGCGACGAGGATCCAGAGCCGGTACCAATAGGAGGTACCGAAGGCAAACTCCGTCCCCTAGCAGTACCTGTAGGAAGTACCGGATGATCCCGACCTCCTCGTGGCCCTCGCAAATGTCCGCGACGACCTGCCATACCTGATAACAGCATATGATAGTACAAGATATAATAGAGACTAGAAATATGACAGTACAACAAATAATAGAGACTAGAAATATGACAGTACAACAAATAATAGAGACTAGAAATATGACAGTACAACAAAGATAATAACCAAGGTAACATATGATGATACATTCTACAATAAACATCTAAGTCCAGATAATATCTCTCTCAATCATCTTCAGAATAATCATCTTGTTCGTCTTCCTCGACCTCATCTTCCTCTTCCTCCTCATCTTCACTTTCGTCTTCACCTTCGTCGGCTTCGCCTTCCTCTTCGGATAATTCTACATCTTCTACATTATGTGTCGTGTAATGCGTAACTTCCGTGGAGTCCACATCGACAATATTGGTTACAGGAGGTAGCTCGTCCTCCTGGTAAGCTTTTTCATCAACATCAAAAGTATCTCTAGCTTTAGTCTTGCATACTGCCCACCAGTCAGACTTCGTTGCTCCCCGTCTCGGATAAGCTGTAAAATACACGAGCTGAGCCTGAGTTGCTAGGACAAACGGTTCGTAGCCTTGATATCTACGCTTGTAGTTTATATCCACAAGACCATGCTTGTCAATTTTCCAGCCTTGATTTTCAATCGGATCGAACCATTCACACTTGAACAACACGATATTTGCAGGTTCTCTGCCATAATTATATGACAACTCCACAATCTCTCGCAAGATGCCAAAAAAATCATTTCCTGGATCGACGTCTTTGTAGTTCGAAGACTTGATACACAAACAACTGTTCTTCGTGGAATCAAGATCCAGGAAGCTGTCTCTGATCGGAGCATTTGTCGACTTGAACCGAAAGCCATTGACACAATAACTTGGCCATGTTTTAACAAAAGTAATTGGTCCCTTGGCAAGAGTTCTAATTAATTCAATCTCGGGTGAAATTAGACGATCGACCTGAATATCAAAGAAGAGATAATAAGTTATTTATTGCGCAGTTGCATTAGAAGAGGCCAGTAAATATTACCGAACTGCTTACATATTCGCTCAACCAAGAAGGAAAATGACGTCTCATTTCTTGTTCTAATGCTTCGTCTGTTAGGTAGGGTCTAACCAGCCTCAACTCATCATTATATGTGCTGGAAAACAACGAAGCATTAGAACGATTAGTACAATAATATTAGCTTATACTATTACATTGAGATGACGTAAACTCATCATTCCTTACTTACCCTTCTAGCTTCTCCACTTCATCCTCGTCGCAATTGAGTAATACATACAACTGAGCAGCCCTTAGCTCTTCGTCATTCAAATATCTCTTCTTCATTTTTCCCGAAGGCTTTCCGGACGCATTGAATACTTTCAGTATTCCATCATTAAATTCTTGATATCCGTCGTCGTTTCTCGGAGCCCTCGTTCTATTCGTAGCAACATGAGGTTTGAAATAGGAGGAGCAGAAATTTGTAATCTCCTCGAGAATATAGGCTTCACAAATAGAACCCTCGACCCGAGCCTTATTTTTTACCTTTCTTTTTAGGTGATTCAAATGTCGCTCGAACGGGTACATCCATCGATATTCGACGGGTCCACCAACACGTGCCTCGTAGGAAAGATGAATCGGCAAATGCTCCATAGAGTCGAAGAATCCAGGAGGAAACACCCTCTCTAGCTTGCACAGTGTTACCGCAATGTCCTTCTCTTGCTTTTCTAGACGATCAACGAGCAATTTCTTAGAACAAAGGTCCCTGAAGAATATGCTAAGCTCCGTCAATGGATCCCAAACTGCCTGCGGTAAGAATTCCCGAAATGCAATCGGAATTAACCGCTCCATGAATACGTGACAATCATGGCTCTTCATACCTGTCAGTTTGTTCTCCTTGAGGTCGACGCATCTTCTCAAGTTTGAAACATACCCATCTGGAAATTTCAGACCTTGAATCCACCTACAAAGCCTCACTTTATCCTCCTTCTCCAGTGAGAAAATTGCCTTAGGCTGCTTCAACTTTCCATTCCCGTCCTCTATCAAATGCAATGCAGGACGTCTACATATTTCTTTCAAGTCCAATCTAGCCTTAGGATTGTCTTTCGTCTTCCCCTTTACGTCCATTACAGTATTAATTATGTTGTCAAACACATTCTTCTCAATATGCATGACATCAAGGTTATGTCTAATCAGATTGGTGCTCCAGTATGGCAGATCCCAGAATATACTCCTCTTCGTCCAGTTATGAGTGCGACCAAATCCGTCACACTTGTAGCCCGTAGCAGGCTGCTCAATAGCACTTGGTAAATCTCTAACCTCCTCCCATATCGTGGCTCCGCACCACCTTGTCGGTGGATCACCCTTCTCCACAACGCCAGCACGAAAAGCATTCTTGTTCCTCCGGTACGGATGATCCTTCGGCAGGAATCGTCGATGACAATCGAAGAAGCACGGTTTGCCTCCGTGTTTCAAACGGAAAGCCTTAGTGTCGTCCATGCAACACGGACATGAAAGACGACCATGCGTGCTCCATCCAGATAACATTCCATAGGCCGGAAAGTCGTTGATGGTCCACATAAGTGCTGCCCGCATCTGGAAATTTTGTTTTCTAGATACATCGTACGTGTTGGAACCTACTTCCCACAGCTGATTCAACTCATCAATCAATGGTTGTAAATAAACATCAATGTTCCTTTTCGGATTGTTCGGACCTGGGATAATAACGGTGAGGAACATATATGGAGTCTTCATGCACATCCAAGGCGGTAGATTATACGGGGTGACGATCACAGGCCAACACGAATACTGGGATCCTGAAAGTCCGAATGGGGTAAAACCGTCAGAGCAGAGACCCAATCTAACATTACGCGGATCAGAAGCAAAATCTGGATACTCTCGATCAAAGTGCTTCCATGCTTCTCCATCAGATGGGTGATCCAACACTCCTTCGGTATGTTCCCGCTTATGCCAACTCATGTTTTCTGCAGTTTCCTTCACCATAAACAACCGCTGCAAACGCGGCGTCAACGGCAAGTAGTGCATCGAAGAGGTAGGCTTCCTGGTACCGACAGACTTTCCTCTACCACAGGCCTTGTAGCGATCGACACCACAAAATCTGCAGGCGTCTTCATCCTTGTCGTCTTTGTAGTACAACATGCACCCGTTGCGACAGGCATCGATTTTTTCATATCCCATCCAGAGCGATCTAACCATCCTCTTAGACCGGTAAAAGTCTTTAGGCAACTTCGCACCCTCAGGCAATATTTCTATAAGCAACTCCATAATACGGTTGTAGCAATCTTGCGACATGTTAAAATCGGACTTGATGCTCAACAATCTTGTAACCACCTCCAACGGTGAATGATCCTCACAACCAGGATATAATGGAGTCCTTGCATTCTCCAGCAACTCCATGAACTGTGCAGCATCGGGGTTCGGTGCCTCCTCAGGTGCATCATGATCATCCGGATCGAAACTAGGCCCGGCCGCGTCAAAAACCATGTTCACCAACCCATCGTCGTAAGGAGTGTTGTTGTGGACATCAACATAAGGCTCGTACTCCGATGCTAAAGACACAAGTTCTCCGTGCTCGCTCCACTGATAGTAATTCGGCGTGAAACCCTTCGAGTACAAATGATACGTGACATCCACTTCTGGATGATATTTCAAGTTACGACATCTCACACACGGACACTTAATTTTGGTACCGTCCATGTACTGAGGGAACGCCTTGGCAAACTGCAGGAACTGGTGTACACCCTCTATGAATTCATCCCGCACACCGCACATGTCATCAGGATGACGGTTGTACATCCAAGTACGATTCCGCAGATAGTAATTCAGCTCCATAATTCTGTAAGATAGATACATCAAGGTAGTGAATGATATGCAAGTGTCAAAGCTTTTCCGATGGATTGCATTTATCTTTTCATCCATTCATTCATGCATTGCATTTATCTTTTCAGTTTTGCATATCATTACCTACTATTATACATGCATACTTTATATATACATCAAGGTAGTAATACTAGTTGATGTTCTGAAAAGGAGAGTGCGATGTCTAGTAGAGGATTCTTTTTTTTGAGGAGCTGTCATATCATGGAAGTCAATATAAAATAAAAGAAGTATACATGCAATTCTATATGATTCCTAGGCCAATCAAGGTCAAAGTCAACTATTGGTCAACTCGATCAACAATCTAGTAAAATGAATGAATATTAAGGCAGTTTATTTCGTAAGTAGTAATTCATATCCATATCCAATTGAGGATAATTCTGTAAGATAGATAGATGCACATTGCAGTCAGTGAATGAATATTAAGGCAGTTTAGATATGGGTGCGCAATTTAGATAGAGGTCAGTAGAGAGCGACAGTTTAGAGAAAACTGAGATTATTGGTGAGGTATAATTGTACTTGTAGGAGTACACGACACCAACTGTCCAATATCGACCCTTTGGGTCTACAAGAGTTACTTCACTCAGTTTGTCAAGACAAGTAAAACTTTTTAAATTAATACCCAATATCGACCCTTTGGCCTGTGCTTGAGCAGTATCCTAACTCAAACTATCTATCCTAACTAATAAATTAATATCCTACTTTAACATCTACTAACTCTCATATTCCTTCTAACATAAACTAATATCCTAATCTTAACTAACCCTTTAACTGAAACTAATATCTAAATAATGCTAATCATGAACTAACACCCTAACCTGGAAGTCCACACTGCTTAAGCACAGGCCATAGGCCAAGTTATAAGGCAAAATGCAGGCAACTGCCTGTAGCTACAAGGCAAAACCAAATGTTGACGGTATATATACCGTCAACATTTAAAAAGTTTACTTGTCTTGACAAACTGAGTGAAGTAACTCTTATAGGCCCAAAAGGTACTCTATACACTCTTACTTATACAAGCCTTTTGAGGCAATCAGCGTTATACTAGATTTCCGAAAAAAATCTATAACTCTGATAGGCCCAAAAGGCTTGGCATAAGTAAATTTAATTTCTAAAGAATGGCTCAAAACACTGTACCAATCATACCTATATTTCTAAGATACTCTATATACTCTAGGTACTAGGACTGAACTAACTCTCTAACACTCTAATGATACTCACTCACATATACCCACTCTTACTTAGGAATACTAAGATCTGACACATACTGATAATCACACACACACTAACACTCTCATTAAGGCAGAGTCATGGGAGAGGTCAAAATTATGGAAGAAAAGAAAGAAGAAGGATTCAGAAAAGAGAATAGCAGGGAGTTTCTCTCCTCTAGACCCTCAATTTATAGGTACAGGCTAGAGCACTGTCAGCCATAGATGATGTTCTGATTTTCAAAAAATCATACGTCGGTGACACTTCAATTGAAAGCGATGAATCATGCTAGGTATCGTGAAGTATACCAATTCTTAACGTCGGTGACACTTCAATTGAAGTCGATGAATCATACGTCGGTGACACTTCAATTGAAACCAGAACTTACAAGTCTTAGTCTTGGGTTCTTAGTGACCATCTTTCTAGAGTTGTTACTTGGTCAAGAGGATCTTATTTTAATTATCCTATTTTTGATGGGCTCATCTTTGGACTAATAGGATATGTTCCCAAATGTTGATCCTCAAAATCATGCTAGGTATCGTGAAGTATACCAATTCTTAACGTTGTTGTTATTATTATTATTATTATTATTATTATTATTATTATTATTATTATTATTATTATTATTCACATACGCACCGACACTCTAAACAGTTACTAACACTCCGACCTGAAAACTACCCTAGTGGTGATCACCAAGTATGTTTTATTTTCTTGTAGTGGTGTTTGTGCGTGTCGTGTGTTTCATGTCTGTGTGTGTGCATGTCGTGTATGTCGTATCGTGTCTGTGTCAGCACGTCAGGAGGAGGGAGTTAGGGTTAGGGTTTACCTGCGTTGGTCGGGGTCGGGTCGGGGTCGCCGGGGCTGGAGCAGCGGTGGATACGGGTTGGCGTCGGAGTCGGGTCGGTGTCGACGAGGATAATCAACGGTGGAGGGGGGACGCCGGAGAAACGGGGGTTGCCGCAGGGAAGGGGGTAGCCGGAGGGAGGGGTCGCCGGAGGGAGGGGGTCCCTGGAGAGGAGAGAAAAAGGGGGAGAGAAATTTGGGAAGCGGGAGATTGAAAATTTTAGGTGAAAGAAAATAAAAGATTGATCGGGTGGAACCCTATATGAAACATTTTAGCGACGTCCACAAAGGACGTCACTAAACGTCGCTATTCAATAAAAAACTGGCGACGTCCCTAATGTGGAGTCGCAAAATGTCGCTGAGTTAAACAAAACAGCGACGTTTTGTGACTAGACCGCGACATCAGCTTTCCAAAGCATAATGTGTGGCGCTAACGGTCGCTAAACGTCGCTGATAGTGACGTTCAGCGACGTTTTTATAAAACGTCGCTAAATTCACAAATATTACCGACGTATATGACTTGCGTCGCTAAATTCACAAATATTACCGACGTATATTTCCAAAGCATAATGTGTGGCGCTAACGGTCGCTAAACGTATACGATTTTACACTAATCCAAGACAGATTTTCAAAATCTATTTGAAGGGTTTTATAGACTATATAACCAGGATTGAAAACCTACTGTTACTTTTATTTCTAATTGTTTAGGCAGTAAGAAAAGTTGATTCAAAAATCGAGAAAAACCTTGTAAAAACTGTTTTGAAAATCATAAAATTAACCGATACGACGTGCGTTCCGTCAAACCGGACGACGTGGTCGCGCACTGTACGCATCGAAAGGCGCGTATGGATATTGCCGACGTGTGGGAATTAATGGGGCTCGATTTTGTTGCGTGTGCGTGACGAAATCAGTGCGTATCCGTCAAGATACCCCCGTATCGACGTTTTGCAAACTTGACCATAACATTGTGCACGTTCGTCAAATCGAGACGAAACTTGTGCCAACATGTCCGAATTGAAATTTTGGTCCTGCATGCCAAGTTTGGTCCGATTTTGAGAAGGTTGATCGGAACGCCAAAATTGGCAGGCCCGCGACCCGATCCAACGGGCGATTTTGTGCACGGCTCATCGGAATCCAAAATTGGACATACCGTTGCGTTCATCTCCTCAAACTGAATCCGTAGACATGTAGTTTGATGACTTTAGAGATCGTAGACTTTGGCACGCGTTTCGATGCAAAGCGGGTCCAACGGCGGACATCGTTTTGACCGAAATTACGATTTTGCCCCTGTTCCAGAATTAGACTTTTGGACAGGCGTTTCCTAGGTATATCTTCTTCACCGAGATCATTTTTGATATTTGTTTCAGTGTCTGGAGTCATATGTGATTTGTGAGCTTTGGTGCTGACACTTGTTACTCTTGGATTGCCCTTCTCGCACCGCAGACAAGTATACCTTGCTATGATTTCTGATTATGCATATTTATTTCAGTATGTTTATTTATTTATTTTTTTTATTTGTTTAAACTGCGCGTCCAAGTCACACTTGGGTGCAAGTGACTATATTAGTCGTTCTTTTTGGTTTCTTTTCTTTATTTATGCATATCGACCTAGAGTTAAGAGATGACCTCATGTGTATGAAGTATTATATGCTTCATTGGCCCTGACACTTGTGTATCACGAGTCACGAGTCTCATATAGATCTCGAACGTACGTATCGACTGGCCATCGGTGCGCACATGCCATACGATAGGCAATAACTGCTAATAGTTATGGTTGTCTAGAAGACTTAGCAGTTATTAGGAAATGTCGTGATGTGGATACAGCACGTGTAGTGCATGGGATGGGAGGAGACAGCTATTAGGCGTAGGGGCTTTCACTCGTTTACTTTTCTCTAGACGCCCTTAGTGACTCAGTCGAGTGTTAATGGGCCGTGCATTTACTTTCCTCTAGCTGCCATTAGTGACTCACCCAAGAGCTAGTGGCCGTGCATTTATTTTTCTCTAGATGCCCCTTAGCTCTCGCTCAAGTGCTAATGGGCCGTGCTTTTACTTTTCTCTAGACGCCACTAGTGCCTAGGTTGAAACGCTAACGCACCGGGTTTCTAGCTTCGGAAGGTCCCTTTGTGAAACGTTGTCTTCTAATTGCATTTTCACATAGACGGTTAGGGAGCCCAGTTGTTGTTTATATTTTAGTTATTGTAGCATATTTTTCTGTATCTTGTTACGTCCCTTTGAGGACATGGTGATCTCTCCAGTATTAGACGAGCAGGACTATCCCGAGGAGTACGGTGCAGCATTGGATCCATCATACATCGGTGATGAGGCATCTCCTGCTCATACTTAGTTTTTATTTTTTATTATCTGCGACCATGTAGTGGACATCTTTTACATTTCCTTTCTTGCTATTTGAGGAGGTTGGACTCTATTTTATTTGAGACTATTTTCATAGCTGTTTGGTCTGGATATGTCCACCCCCCTATATTTTGACATCATCATTTATCTTATTAGTGGACTTTATTATATTCTCTGTGTTGTGCTATGGATGAAATTTAGTTATATTATTGTGGTTTATCATGTATTATTATTACAGCTTATGTACCAATACGGAGATTACCATATATTGGTGTATTCTTCGTATAAGTACAGCTGGCATGTCTACGTACTTAGTCCTACGTATATTGGGACTGGGGTGTTACATGTTTTTGTGGTAGCCCATGCAGGTCGAGATAAATTGTTTGGTTACTTTATCGTACCAAGCAAGCCTGCATATAGGAATAGAGTTTAGGAATCTCATCCATATGCTAAATCACCTTCTTTGATTTCAAATTTTGGATTCTCGTTTAACTGCTTGTCTTGCATCTAGCTTGATCTCGTCCTAACGTAATCTCTGTTTTCGTGCCAATAGGATGAATCTTCGTAGTGGTTGCTCTACTCCTCTCGCCATTCCTAATGGGAACACCACTGCTCAAGAAGGACCAGTGGGTCAGCCACCCCAGTCCCCTACCACTCCAGCACCATCCGGACTGTAGCCAGTGATGACACCACCCACTACTCAACAGCAAGCCCCGGAGCCCCAAGTGGGACAGACAGGCCCCAAAAACCCTATATCTCAAGAAGAGTACCTGCCACCCCCCGCCACCCTATCTACCTCAGTTTCCACCACAGATTCCACCCCCATATCCACCTCAATATCCACCTCCTTATCCACCATCATATCCACCACAGCCTCCTCCACAGCATCCGCCATCATATCCACCCCAGTATCCTCCGCAGTATCCGCCCCAATACCCTCCACACTACCGCCATCCATATCCTTCATATCCCCCGCCGTACGGACCACAGTTTGTGCCTTAGATGCCATACATGCTTCCGCAGCAGCCCATGCCTCAGGCTAGCGGGACTACTACCGACCAGATCCTCCAGAGCTTAGTACAGGCTCAGATGCAGCAGAGTGAGACTATTAGAAGGAGTTTAGAGACAGCACTGACCCGAGCACCCCAAGCCTCTGTGGGTACTATCGAAGGGTTCTGCAACATAAATCCTCCACACTTCAAGGGCACCGAAGACGTCATAGGGATTACCAATTGGCTGGTTAAGACAGAAAATCTCCTGAAGGCTTCAGAGTTATCCACAGATCTATGGATGACGGTAGTGAAGTTACAGCTGGAAGGAAACGCTTATGATTGGTGGACCGCAGAGGAAAGACGACTAGGACTTGATCAAACATGGGAGGAGTTCAAAGAGCTATTCAATAAGAAGTATTTCTCCGACACTGCCAAGGATGCACTTTATGACCAGTTCCTACACTTAGAGCAAGGAAGCATGACAGTTGATGAATATGATGCCGAGTTCAGTCGGTTGAGTCGTTTTAGTCCCGGATTAGTTTCGACGGAGTTGGAGAAGGCCAAGAGGTTTCATAGAGGCTTGAGCATAGAGCTGCAGAGATACACTAGTTCGGAGTCGCGAGTTTCGCAGGCAGCCGTCTTGGCAGAGGCTAGGACTCAGGAGGCAATAAGCAAAAAGGAACAAAGTCGACGATCAACAACCACAGTTGGACCAGTTAAAGATGCTCAAGCAGGACCAGTGAGGCGACCCCTAGCACACCAACAACATCAACCACAGAGTGCAGGACCATATCAGGTGCAGAAGAAGGTCATATGCCACTATTGTGGCAAGATGGGTCATGTTCAGAGAGATTGCCGACGACGTCTAGGGCATTGCTTATCTTGTGGTTCTAGTCAGCATCATGCCAAAGATTGTCCACGGCTGAGAGCCAGTGTAATGCAACAGACGCCAAGGCCAGTAGCAATTGAATATCCAAGGGGCAACCAAAACATGGGTCAGACGTTCAACATGATAGCGACAGGGCCACCAAATCAAGGAGCCATAGAGACATGTATGACGTCTTAGTTAAATTTACAATTGCATGATCATGATCATAGAATGACTTAGAAATTTTATGATATAAACCTTGTTAGAGATAGAAACATGAGGGTATCCTATATAGTAGTAATCACACCAGTAACCCTTGTCAGTACCATAGATAGTTCCACTTCCTCGGTTCGTATGTCATCGTAGTGCCCGGCTGAAATAGAGCAGTGCGAGGACGACATACACAACCGTATATCTCTTTTACACGAAAATCGTAACACGACCTTCGCGTCCTATTCCTTCTCCATCTTGCTCTTCGTTTCCCTCAATCGTGCGTTATTTCTAATTTCGATGACGAAATTCTTATAAGTTGGGTAGGATGTAAAACTCCTGAATTTTTGGAATTTTTTTATTTATTTAATTGCCTTAAATATGATTTTATGGAATTTATGAGAATTTTTAATTATTTTATTATTGTACAAAGATTTGTATTTGATTATTAAATTGGTGTTTGTCAATATTTTTATAATTTTCTGGACTCGAATAAAGGGGTAGTATAAGTTTACTATATTGGAAATTTTTATTATTTTATTATTATGAAAAGTGATTTTTGTGATTAAATAATCATAATTATTATTAGATATTATTATTATTTGATTTTATGGCCAATTGAATTTTATGCTTATGTACCTATATTAAATAGACTAAATATATGAATAGATAATATTAGAATTTTTGTAGAATTATTTGGGTATATATATATATATATATATATATTTTTTTTATATATATATATATATATATATATATATATATATATATATATATATATATATATATATATATAAAGATATTTATGTTTATAATAGAAAAGGAAAAGGAAGAAAAAAGACAAAAGAAAAAGAGAAAGAAAAAGGAAAAGGAAAAAGACAAAAAAAAAGAGAAGAAAAAAAGTAATAATAACGCGGCACTGTTCACGTGAATAGTGCCAACGTTGAGCCGAACCCCCCCCCCCCCCACTTTTGGCTGAACGGTTCAGTAAGGAAAAAAAAAACAAAAAGAAAATTTGGAGAACCAAATCTCCTTCAAATTAAAACCAAATCTTTCCGAATCTTCTCCTATGCAATCCTGTATCGATTCTCTTTCAGATTAAATCAAACCCATTTGAAATCCAAGTTTAAATCAATGAAAATTTGGAATTTAAACCCTACGTATATAAACCCACCCACTCGATGGAATTCATTAGAAAACCCTAAAAAATTTCTTCCGTGCGCTTCGTGCGTCGACCTCGAGCCTCCCCCTAGTTGCTGCACATGCCCCCCACCATCCTGTTCGCTGCCGACGCTCGCCGGAGCTCAGCCGTGACCCCAGGCCGACAGCAAAACAGGGAAACCCTGTTTTAAAACACTTCGAGGTACCTCTGTTCGCACCCACCTTTCTCTTTCAATACTCAGTCGTTTTAACTTCTGTTAAACCCCACGTAGAGCCTACATGACCATCTTCGAATCATAGCAATAGATTCGAGAAATAGATAACCGAGTTGCTCGAAAATTTGACCCGAAATAGACGAAAAACTGTCTCAAACGAGACAGAAATTCGATCCCAATGACCCAAGTTGGAAGCCGATTTTACACCAATCCAAGGCAGATTTTCAAAATCTATTTGAAGGGTTTTATAGATATATAACCAGGATTGAAAACCTACTGTTACTTTTATTTCTAATTTTTTAGGCAGTAAGAAAAGTTGATTCAAAAATCGAGAAAAACCTTGTAAAAACTGTTTTGAAAATCATAAAATTAACCGATACGACGTACGTCCCGTCAAACCGGACGACGTGGTCGCGCGCTGTACGCATCGAAAGGCGCGTATGGATATTGCCGACGTGTGGAAATTGACGGGGCTTGATTTCGTTGCGTGTGCGCGACAAAATCAGTGCGTATCCGTCAAGATACTCCCGTATCGACGCTTTGCAAACTTGACGAAACTTGCGCGAACGGGTCCAAATCGAGATGAAACTTGCGTCAAATCGAGACGAAACTTGCGCCAACGGGTCCAAATTGAAATTCTGGTCCTACATGCCATGTTTGGTCCGATTCTGAGAAGGTTGATCGGAATGCCAAAATTGGCGGGCCCGCGACCCGATCCAACGGGCGATTTTGTGCATGGCTCATCAGAATCCAAAATTGGACATACCGTTGGGTTCTCTCCTCAAACTGAATCCGTAGACATGTAGTTTAACAACTTTAGAGATCATAGACTTTGGCACGCGTTTCGGTGCAAAGCGGGTCCAACGGCGGACATTGTTTTGATCGAAATTACGATTTTGCCCCTGTTCCAGAATTGGACTTTTGGATAGGCGTTTCCTAGGTATATCTTCTTCACCGAGATCATTTTTGATATTTGTTTTAGTGTCTGGTGTCATATGTGATTTGTGAGCTTTGGTGCTGACACTTGTTACTCTTGGATTGCCTTTCTCGCACCGCAGGCAAGTATACCTTGCTATGATTTCTGATTATGCATATTTATTTTAGTATGTTTATTTATTTATTTTTTTTTCATTTGTTTAAACTGTGCGTCCAAGTCACACTTGGGTGCAAGTGACTATATTAGTCGTTCTTTTTGGTTTCTTTTCTTTATTTATGCATATCGACCAAGAGTTAAGAGACGACCTCATGTGTATAAGTATTTTATGCTTCATTGGCCCCGATACTTGTGTATCACGAGTCACGAATCTCATATAGATCTCGGACGTACGTATCGACTGGCCATCGGTGCACACATGCCGTGCGATAGGCAATAACTGCTAATAGTTATGGTTGTCTAGAAGACTTAGCAGTTATTAGAAAATGTCGTGATGTGGATACAGCACGTGTAGTGTATGGGATGGGAGGAGACAGCTATTAGGCGTAGGAGATTTCACTCGTTTACTTTTCTCTAGACGCCCTTAGTGACTCAGTCGAGTGCTAATGGGCCGTGCATTTACTTTCCTCTAGGTGCCGTTAGTGACTCACCCAAGAGCTAGTGGCCGTGCATTTATTTTTCTCTAGATGCCCCTAAGCTCTCGCTCGAGTGCTAATGGGCCGTACATTTACTTTTCTCTAGATGCCACTAGTGCCTTGGTTGAAACGCTAACGCACCGTGTTTCTAGCTTCGGAAGGTCCCTGTGTGGAACGTTGTCTTCTAATTGCATTTTCACATAGACGGTTAGGGAGCCCAGTTGTTGTTTATATTTCAGTTATTGTAGCATGTTTTTCTGTATCTTGTTACGTCCCTCTGAGGACCTGGTGATCTCTCCAGGATTAGACGAGCAAGACTATCCCGAGGAGTACGGTGCAGCATTGGATCCATCATACATCGGTGACGAGGCATCTCCTGCTCATACTTAGTTTTTATTTTTATTATCTGCGACCATGTAGTGGACATCTTTTATATTTCCTTTCTTGCTATTTGAGGAGGTTGGACTCCATTTTATTTGAGACTATTTTCATAGCTGTTTGGTGTGGGTATGTCCACCCAGCTATATTTTGACATCATCATTTATCTTATTAGTGGACTTTATTATAATCTCTGTGTTGTACTGTGGATGAGATTTAGTTATATTATTGTGGCTTATCATATATTATTATTACAGCTTATGTACCAATACGGAGATTACCACATATTGGTGTATTCTTCGTATAAGTACAGCTGGCATGTCTACGTACTTAGTCCTACGTATATTGGGACTGGGGCGTTACAGGTGACAATATAGAATACAGTCTCAGTCACAACTAAGGCAGAAATAGT
The DNA here is from genome assembly GCA_029216955.1 of Iris pallida. Taxonomy (NCBI): domain Eukaryota; kingdom Viridiplantae; phylum Streptophyta; class Magnoliopsida; order Asparagales; family Iridaceae; genus Iris; species Iris pallida. The sequence continues at coordinate 1,800,238 of JANAVB010027196.1, forward strand.
ATGATATCATAAATATAAAAATCTCAAAGAAAGATACAAACAGAAGTAAAGTTTAAGTGTCTAACGACACAACATCACAACATCCAGAAAATAATACAAATCTGAAGTCAATACAAATGACATAAGAAATAAGATAAAGCCTAGCTAATCTAGTCTAAGCAGTATGGATGACGTCCTCAGCTAGAACTGGATCCTCCTGTGGGTCCAACTCACAGGTGTCGTCTAGATGGGCTGCATAGTAGGTTGGACAGAAGTCCTCGGTATCATCTGTAATATTTTCAACAGGTCCAGTCAGGATGGGAGTGAGCACAGTACATCTCATGCAGTTCATATCATGGCAGGAAATATAAAACAAGCAATAGAGTAAGATACATGAAACGCTGTAAGAAGATGTACATAAAAACATGAGAGATATTTGATAACTAGAAATATATATATATATATGATAAGTAAAAACTGTAAGTGACTCATGATTTAGAGTACGAGATGGCCCGTAACTGGCTTGGGTTGAACATGATATACATGAGTGAACATAAGGGACACCAGCCAAGAAGGCTGTATTGTACATGATAACACACGAAAAGTAACAGAGTGAACGTGATACCATTTATGCTCACCCCTACCCACAATCAATACACAAGGATCCAATCAAGTTACGTTACGAACATGATATTTTGGTTACACACGAAGCACATGAGAAAACATAAACGTACACGAGAGCACATAAAAGTACATGAGCGTACATAAAAGAACATGAGAGAACATGAGTGTACATGAATAACGCAAGAGCAAAAAATACATGATGTACATGAAACACACGACATGAAGTATCCCATGCGTCCGCTAAGGGGGATAACATCCCAAGAAGAGATCCATATAGTACCAATCTGTGATAACAAGTGTCAGCAACAAGTAAAGTAATCTAGAGCAAGAATATAAGTCGTGACAAGTATGAAACGATCAGAGAATGTACTCGCATGCGATCTGAACGTCTGTGAGAATACACTGTCTGAAACGAGGTATCTGAGTCCTATTTAGAGCAACACAAGTCATGATGTATATAAGGGGATTATAATCTGAAGAGTACAATGCATCTACATGTTTTCTGGGTCAATCTAGGTCAAAGTCAACTCTGGTCAACTATGGTCAACCTTTAGTCAAATTTATAGTCAACCAAGTCAATTTTGGTTTAGTTGGTCAACTCTAGGTTATTGGGACTATACCATGTTGATATTACCTATACTCAATGTCCAATTCCATATTTCTAAGGTTTCCTTCTTCCTATAATACAAGCTTAACCTATAACACTATTACCTACATTACCAATCCTCTAGATAAGCTGAATTTCTTACCTATTACCCTTTCCCTGCTTATTTCCTTACCTTGGATATTACTCATATCCTACCATGGGTACACAAGCTATAAACATCTAACTAGCATCCTTATTCATATATGAACACTTACTCAAATGTTGAAGCCTCAACCTATATGTATAAATGCATACCAATTCTTGTATGTTATAAACTCTACTCAACTTTAACACATGTGCTAAGGTTTAAATATATATATATATATATATATATATATATATATATATATATATATATATATATATATCCTCAAAGCTCATCCACATATATATACAATAACTAGCCTAAATCCTTGGACATATATTAGTACACAAGCCCCCTATACTCAAGCCTATAGTGTATTACCTATATACAACACATAGTGTATCATATAGAACCAATCTAACTTATATAACTCATGTATACATACATATATAGGTATCACTATACAAGACTCTCCAAAACCCCAAACCTTAAACCTAGCTAAATGGCCTAACCATCATAGCTAACAAGGAGAATACTCTTTCCTGCTGCTAGTGCAGCAGGGTAAGTTGCTGCCTGCATTGCAGCAGTGCATTGCTGCTGCTAACCTCCTCTATCTCCCTCGTCTCAAACACACACATGCACAAAATCTGAATACCAGTTTACCTCTAACACTTTAGGATACATGAGTATCTATCTACCATATGTAATATCCTGATCTCAGTTTTTAGGTTTTCCCCAAATCCCGGGTTTTGTTTTAAGTTCAGTTAGGCATTCAACAAGGTCCCAGTTATTCATATTAGCTTAACACATCAAAATTCAGGTTTAATGTAAATGTGTGCGTGTGTGTGGATATATAAGTCAGTGTAAACACTGATTTCAAATCTCAGTTTTAGTTTTCAGGTTTATGTGTAAGAGGTTGATCTCAGGTTTATGAAGTACAGGTAGGCAACTCTAGAGGGGGGTGAATAGAATTTATAACAAAAATGATCAATTAAAAATTTAAACTCTCTTCACCAATAAATAATCAGAGTAAAAAAATACGAAAATAAAGAGTAGAGAGCAAGCACAGAACAACAAGATTTTTAACCTGGTTTCCCTCGTGGAGGACTAGTCCAGGCCTGAGAACTCTAGCTCAGGATTAAAATCCACTATTTATGAAATATGGTTACAACCACGTGCCTTTTCACAGAAGAGCACGCCAAACTTCTTTCAAAGATCGCTTTGGCGAGACTTGGACTTTTCCAAGTGATTTATAACTTCTTGTACTTCAAACTTCTAGCTGGATTGTGCCGAACAACTTAGAGGGTTGAGAAGTTTGAATGCTAAGTGGATGGAAAGGTAAGGCTCTTTAATATGTTGGCTATGTAAGAGAAGAAGAAGAGAAGATTGGATGGTTTCAAATGAGAGAAACCAAGGCCTATTTATAGGGTTCCGGGTAGGCAGAATTCGGCCAGAATTCTGTATGTAGAATTCAAATTTTCGGCCGTTGGACAACTAGCAATGATTAAGACCTAAAAATCAGTATTCTGTAATTTAGGGGGCAGAGTTCGGCCTGAACTCTGTGTGGAGGCAGAGTTCGGCCCGAACTCTGTCTCCTATGGACATAATGTTCTTTGTGGGCTATTTGATAAATGGGTTGATTGGGTTTTGGGCTAAGTAAACCTATAAAGCTATGTCTAGCCCAAAAGTTGCTCAGTATGACCCAACGTACATCATCCTATACTAAAAAACAAATAAAAATACAGACTCCAGTATACACAGAATAATAAATCTTCAAGCAGCTTTGATCTTGAACCACTGAGCTGAGTAGATTAAATTTGAGCTCGATGTGTCACATTGGACTATGACAAATATTTTTTGTTAATTTTCAAGATTAGGTTGACTGTGATCCTGTTTGGGTCAATAATCTTCCCCATTTTGATAACTGACAAAACATGATATTTGTATGTCCAATATTCATACCTAGATATATTATGGCTCTCCCGTACTTGATCAACTGTACTCCCCCGTAAACTGATATTTCCTGTAATAGGTACTCATCCAAATATACATATCCAAGTATCCACAGTTCATAGTACTAAGACAAATATCAATGGTTCTTCCCCTTTTGACAATCAGCAAAAATGGAGACAAAAATATAGAAGTAATAAAAACTACCATCCACATAATGAAAGAGAACTTGCAAGTAGTAGTACTAACTAAGAGCAAACTGAGCCAAAGAGTCTAAAAACATAAGGACATAAGCAAAAAGAAACATAGTGCCAAAATAAAAATAGTCATAATCATCAATGGCAGTATAATAGCCATATCCATCAAGGAACATGTGAAGACCCCGCACCATCAGAACCGGTACGACCGGGATCCACAAATGCAGAAGTCGGATCAAGATAGCGACGAACCCAAGAATCGTCAATGCGATAACCGTCGCGAGACGGATTACGCATCATCGGAATCGGCATCGTCGGATGGGAGGCCATGGAGTAATGAATGTCGTGGATGGAGTTGCTGAGCGCATTCATCTGCAGAGTGGTGCGGTAGTCCATCTGCGTCCAGCGATCATCCATCTCAGCCCAACGCACGTCTTCCAAATGGAAGCGATCGCGAAGCATGGTCTGAAGAGAGTCCAATGTAGCAGTGGACTCGGGAGCAGGGGAATAGGGAGCCGCAAAGGGTGCAAGTGAGTCAGGCTCCTCAGCATCATCAGACTCAAAAGAGGCTACAGCAGCAATAGTTCTCCTTGCCTTGGTCAAAAAGGTCGGAGGGGCAAGGAATGACACTGATCCAATGGGACATGAAAGGCACAAAAAATCAAAGGAAGATACATGGTATAAACCAAAGATTTTGGTTTAGGCCTAGCACGAATCATCCAATCCATCATTGTGCGAGGAAAGTTGAAGGGGACGCAAAAGCAGAGAAAGAAAAGAGCAGTAATCTTAAAGTAAGTGACTTCATCTGTCGACCCAGGTTTTGGCAAGACCGAAGAGAATACAATACGTTGAAGTTCATAAAAATGATTATTGAGATGTTTAGCCATAACTTTTCGAGGAGAAGGATTTGGAGAACAAAGATCCCCCTTGAAACTTTCCAACGTGGTCTCGCCGGGGAAAACAAAGTCCCGGGCATCATCAAGCCGTTCCCAAGTGTTGGGGTCGGGCAAACCAAGAATGTCGGCTAACTCAAAATATTAAAAGATATGTCTATACCGGCGACACGTGAATAGATGCGTTCGCGGTCATAAGTCATGTTGCAATAAAACATTTGTATGGCATTCACATAGATCGGTTCACGAGTTGCAACAAGTTCATCAAGACATAAGTCACGAAAGTTAGGAAGAAAATCGGAAAACACCGTAAACTTAATCGGGTGTCCCGCAAAGACACTACGATGACGGAAGTCGGCGAACCATGCGTTAGACGCATCTAAAGATACAAAAATACGGTCATCGTATGTGTCGACATTGATGGGTGGAGGTGGATTAAAAAGAGGGTGGATCATGTGAGGAGGAGGATGAGTAATTGGTTGTGGTGGTGGATTAGGTTGTGGATTTGGGTTATGATTAGTAGAGGATTCACCAATACTTCTCCTTGTTCTTTTACCCCTACCAAGCAACCTAGGTGCCATGAAAAAATTGAGATTGAAGAGGAAGAAAGAGATATACCTTAACAAAAGAAACATAAGATGGAGGAGAATAACTCCAAGAATGACGTCCATGAGTTTGGAGGGAGAATTCCCAAGGAATGGAGACTTTTAAGGTTAGGGTTTTAAAAGAAAAATGTGTGGAGATGTCGGAAGAAGACAATAGAGGGAGGAGAGAGAGGAAATCCTGAATATATGTCTCTTTGGTCGGCTGGTCGGGTAAAATAAGGACCATTGGATGAAAATTTGATCAACGGCTGAGAATGTCCCGAGGTTCTGGAAAAAGGAGGTCGAACTCGGCCCGAACTCTGTATGGGGGCAGAGTTCGGCCCGAGTTCTGGTCCCTTGGGCCAGAACTTCAAGCATGAAATTAAAGGCAAGAAAGGGAGAATACTATGAATAAGTGGTCAAAGATATAAAAGCATGATTAAAAAATTTCAAATGAGGCAGGCTATAAATAAAAATTAACCATATAATAACTAAGGAGTTATGACATAAATCAATATGGTGAAGCTGCTATGGGGTAGCTGCAGGGGCCGGATCCCAGCAAGAGGTAGTCCGAAGACTAGTGCACCGTGTCGCTTAGGCATTTATGTCTTGTTGTCAGAAGGATCCTTTCGGCTTGTACCCATAGCAAAATCAGCATAGAGAATCGTGACATAATCGATAATTATGCAGGTCAATTTAATGTATAACTGTTTCATCTAAAATTCCTAATTCACGACAAAGAAAATTGAATCGCTCCTCGGATAATGGTTTTGTAAAGAAATCGGCCAACTGATGATCAGTGCCAATAAATTCTAAATTAATAGTGCCATTCTGTTGGTGATCACGCAAAAAGTGATAACGAATTTCAATGTGTTTCGTGCGTGAGTGACATATGGGGTTCTTAGTGAGATTTATAGCACTAGTATTTTCACAAAATATAGGAATGTGCATGAAAGATAAGTTATAGTCTTCAAGGGTTTGCTTTATCCACAGAATTTGTGCACAACAACGACCAGCTACGATATATTCAGCTTCTGTTGTAGATAGTGCGACAGAATTCTGCTTCTTGCTAAACCAAGAGACTAGAGCCTTTCCTAATAAATGACATGTGCCACTTGTACTTTTACGGCCGACTTTGTATCCGACGAAATCAGCATCAGAGTAACCATTGAGGTCAAATGATGTTGATTTGGGATACCATAGGCCCACTGTAACCGTACCCTTAAGGTATCGAAAGATACGCTTAACGACGGACATGTGTGATTCCTTAGGATTTGTTTGATATCTAGCACACAGGCAAACGCTAAACATAATATCAGGGCAATTGGCAGTTAAATAGAGTAGACTGCCTATCATACCTCGATACTTACGTTGATCGACAAGTTTGCCGCTTTCATCTGGTTCTAGTTTGGTTGTAGTAGCCATTGGAGTGCCGATTGGTTTGACATTGTCAAGGTCTAATTTCTTCAGCATGTCCTTTGTATATTTTGACTGAAAAATGAAAGTTCCATTTGATGTTTGTTTGACTTGCAGTCCAAGAAAGTAATTGAGCTCCCCATCATGCTCATCTCAAACTCGGTCTGTATACACTTAGTAAAAGCTTGACAGAGAGTTTCATCAGTAGAACCAAATATAATATTATCAACGTAAATTTGTACTAAGAGAATAGTGTCTTTGAAAGATTTTATAAAGAGTGTAGTGTCAACTTTCCCTTTTCAAAAACCTTTTTCAAGCAAGAAATTGCTTAGCCGTTCATACCAAGCTCTAGGGGCTTGTTTGAGGCCATATAGCGCTTTCTTGAGTTTGAAAATATGGTCGAGAAATTTATGATTTTCAAAACCAGGGGGTTGTTTTACAAAAACTTTCTCCTTAATAAATCCATTCAAGAAAACACTTTTCACATCCATTTGAAACAGTTTAAAGTTTTAAAAGTTAGCAAATGTGCAAAGCATTCGAATGGATTCAAGTCTTGCAACAGGAGCATACGTCTCATCGTAATCGATACCTTCCCCTTGGTTGTATCCTTGAGCTACTAGATGAGCTTTGTTGCGTGTAACTGAACCATCTTCATTTACTTTGTTGCGAAAAATCCATTTTATACCAATAATCGAATGATTAGCTGGCCTAGGAACGAGTTCCCAAACTTGGCTCCTCTCGAATTGGTTGAGTTCTTCTTGCATGGCAGAAATCCAAAACTCATCATTAAAAGCTTCTAAAACATTTTTAGGCTCAATTTGTGAAATGAAGGCAGTGCTAGCAATGGAGTCTCTTAGTGATGATCAAGTACTTACTCCGCGTGAAACCTCACCTATGACCAAGTTTTCTGGATGTGAAGGCTTGAAAGAAAATTTCTTTGGCAAGCTCTCCAGAGAATTGGTTTCAGTGGTAGTATTCATCAGAGTAGAAGTTGATCCTTCAACATCATCGTCAAGAGTAGCTGCTGCACTGTTATCCTCATCAAAAGTCACATTGGTAGACTCCTCCACAATTAATGAGCGTTTGTTGAACACTCTATATCCCTTGCTCTTGGCAGCATAGCCAAAAAATATACCATCGTCAGCTTTGGCATCAAATTTGCCTAAGTTGTCTTTGGTGTTAAGGATAAAATATCGACAACCAAAAACTCTAAAATAAGAAATATTTGGAGTTCTTCCAAACCAAAGCTCATAGGGTATTTTCTTCGTAATAGGACGAATGAGCACCCTATTTAAAATGTGGCATGTTGCACAGCTTCAGCCCAAAAATATTTCGGAAGTAAAAATTTATTCAGCATGACTCTAGCCATATCGCCAAGAGTTCTATTCTTCCGCTCTACAACACCATTTTGTTGAGGAGTTCTAGGACAAGAAAACTCATGATCGAAACTATTTAAATTATAAAACTTTTCAAAATCAGTATTTTCGAATTTGCCTCCATGATCACTTCGAATTCGAGTAATTATATAGCCTTTTTCGTTTTGAACCTTTTTAGCAAAGATTTTGAAAACAGAAATGGCATCACTTTCGTTTGTAAGAAAAAAACCCAAGTAAATCTAGAAAAGTCATCTACTATAACAAAAGCGTAGAGTTTTTCACCAAGACTGGCTACTCTACTAGGGCCAAATAAATCTATATGAAGTAATTGTAAGGGTCTAGTAATACTTACAGTGTTTATGGAATGAAATAAGGACTTTGTTGCCTTATTCAACTCACATTCGGCACATACCGTGTCCTTTTTTAATGTGATATCGGGCAAGCCTCTAACTAGCTTCTTAGTCGATAGTCTGGATATAGTATCCATATTAGCATGACTAAGACGCTGGTGCCACAGTAATCTCTCATCCTTGTGAACATATAGGCATCTTCATGCACTGTTAGTATCTCTAGATAGATAAAAAATGTAAATGTTATCCTTTCTTATCCCTTCAAAAGCGATGTCTCTCGTTGACCTATCATAAATAAAGTATTTATTTTGTCCAAAGTTAATATCATATCCATGATCAGCAAGGTGACTTATGCTGAACAGGTTATGCTTTAACTCGGTCACTAGGCAGACATCCTTTATTACAGGAGAAGGAGGATGACCAATAGTACCATTACCTATGATATACCCTTTTAGGTTGTTGCCGAAGGATACATACCCTTCTCTCTTCATCGATAGTGATGCGAAAAGATTTGTGTCTCCCGTCATATGTCGCGAGCATCCACTATCGAGAATCCACTTACTTTTAGTTGAGAAAGGAAGGTCCACCTATATCAAGAGTAGATGTGACCTTTGATACCCATGTTCTTAAGGGTCCTGAAAAGTTAGTTTTTGGCATCTATGCATATATATTCCTATCTACTAATCTCCTAACTCTACATTATGGTGAGATGTGTCCATGCAATCCACAATAGGTACAAATAGCATTCCTATTTATGTTAGGAGCATGTTGATAATGTCTATGTGTAGCATGATACGAGTGGTGTGGAGTAGCATGATAATGACTATATGTAGCAGCAGGATGATGATTATATCTATATGCAGTATGGTGGCGATTTTGTTTATGTACAACAGTGATGATTATATCTATGTGTAGCAGGGTGATTATGTGTCACATTAGAATAAAAGTTATGAGAATAATTTCTACGTGTATCTGGTTTGTTTGCTGTATGGAAGTGGGTGTACATGTAAGCATATTTGCGTGCTGCAGGTGGATGACGTGTTTGATATTTTGAGCAGTGTTGTGCTTTGTGTGTGTCTCATGTGATTGGGTTTGAGGTTGAGCAACCTGTTTTCCCAATCTAGTCTCTAATTTCTTAGAGGAAGCTTGCAGTTCACTAGTCTTACCATTCAAACCATAAATCTTAGTAATAGAGATCTTGTGTCTATTCTTTTCATCAGCAAGCTCAGTGTTGAGCGTTGTGATCTCTTGTGTTTGCTTTTCAATACGTGCTTCGACATCATGTAGGCTTAATTTAAGCTTAGACACCTCATTTGTGACTTCTGTGGGTGAAGTGTCTCTAATATTATCAAGCAAAGAAGAGAGTTTTTGCATCTCGACTTCATAACTTTTGATCTTCTCCTTGGCATGTTTATATTTACTAATGACTTTCTTGTGGTCATTGAGTAAATCATTGAATGCATCGCCAAGTTCATCAAAAGTGAAATAATCGAGGGTTTCACTAGTTACCTTATCGGATGTTGCCATTAGACATACATTGGCGGTGTCTTGAGGAGAGTCCTTTTCTTCCTCTGAGTCACTAGCTTCACTTTTATGCCAAATGCTTGTGTTGGCATATTTTCTTGAGGAAGCCTTCTTGTATGGTTTCTCATATCGGTTGCTCTTCTTTGCGAATGGACAGTCTTTTCGAACGTGTCCAGTGTTCTTGCAGCCGTAGCATGTTGGCTCTTCTTCGTCATTTTCTTGTGGTTCCTTCTTTCTTCGATTGAAGCGAAGGAATTTATTGAAGTTGCGGACAAGGAGAGCTTGATCATCACCTTCCGAGTTGTCGTCATCCGTCTCTTCAGGATCAGCCCTTCGACGGTGAGCTTTAAGGACAATCTCCTTTGCCTTAGGAGCAGCCTCTTCGAAGTCTTTGAGGTCAAGCTCATGAGTCATCAGCTTTCCCATCAAGGTCTCCATGGACATTGTAGTGAGATCGTTTCCTTCTATGATGGCTGTCACCTTAGGGTTCCAAATCTTTGGTAGCCCCCTAAGTAGCTTGCGGATCTTCTCGTGATTTGTATATTGCTTGCCGAGAGAGGACAAGGGGTTGATGATGTCAAAGAATCTTGTAAACATTTGTGTGATCGTCTTATTTGGCTTCATCTTGAATGCCTTATATTCTTGAGTGAGACGATTTATTTTCGACTCCTTGACTTGGGTGGTTCCTTCATGCGTCACTTCTAGAAGTCTCCATACTTCGTGAGAGGTGGTGCATGTAGAGGCCCTGTTAAACTCATTCCTGTCTATAACACAAAATAAAGCATTAATAGCTCTCGCGTCTAGACTCGCCTGTTTCTTCTTCTTGTTAGAATATTTGTCGTGGGGTTTCTCAACGAGATCACCATTGACAACTATCCTGGTAAGCTTTTTGTAACCATGGGTAACAATAGTCCACAGGTCGAAGTCTAGCGACTTGAGATAAAAACTCATCCTTGTTTTCCAATAGGCGTAGTTGGTTCCATCAAATAGGGAAGGCCTATGAGTGGACTGCCCTTCACCGTGATTGAAAAACATGGGCTGAGTGGTTGTCATGGATCAGCTCTAGGATGTTAGTCCTTGATAAGAGAACAGAGCTCTGATACCAATTGAAGTACAGGTAGGCAACTCTAGAGGGGGGTGATAGAGTTTATAACAAAAATGATCAATTAAAAATTTAAACTCTCTTCACCAAATAAATAATCAAAGTAAAAGAAATACGAAAATAAAGAGTAGAGGGCAAGCACAGTACATCAAGATTTTTAACCTGGTTTTCCTCATGGAGGACTAGTCCAGGCCTGAGAACTCTAGCTCAGGATTGAAATCCACTATTTGTAAAATAGGGTTACAACCACGTGCCTTTTCACAGAAGAGCACGCCAAACTTCTCTCAAAGATCGCTTTGGCGAAACTTGGACTTTTCTAAGTGATTTACAACTTCTTGCACTTCAAACTTCTAGCTGGATCGTACCAAGCAACTTGGACGGTTGTGAAGTTTGAATGCTAAGTGGATGGGAAGGTAAGGCTCTTTAATATGTAGACTATGTAAGAGAAGAAGAAGAGAAGATTGGATGCCTTCAAATGAGAGAAACCAAGGCCTATTTATAGGATTTCGGGTAGGCAGAATTCGGCCAGAATTCTGTATGTAGAATTCAAATTTTTAGCCGTTGGACAACTAGCAATGATCAAGACCTAAAAATTAGCATCCTGTAATTTAGGAGGCAGAGTTCGGCCCGAACTCTGTATAGAGGCAGAGTTCGGCCCGAACTCTGTCTCCTATGGACAGAATGTCCTTTGTGGGCTATTTGATAAATGGGTTGATTGGGTTTTGGGCTAAGTAAACCTATAAAGCTATGTCTAGTCCAAAGTTGCTCAGTATGACCCAACGTACATCATCCTATACTCAAAAACAAATAAAAATACAGACTCCAGTATACACAGAATAATAAATCTTCAAGCAGCTTTGATCTTGAACCACTGAGCTGAGTAGATTGAATTTGAGCTCGATGTGTCACATTGGACTATGACAAATACTATTTTATTAATTTTTAAGATTAGGTTTACTGTGATCCTGTTTGGGTCAACAGTTTACATATTCATAACCCTTCAATACCCAAACTCAATTCACATATAACAATTTCAGTTAACAGTTAAACTAATTCTATTTTCAGTTTTAATTCAAATAAATCACAGTTCTCAGTTTTCTTTTTAAGTTCTCAGGTTCACAGTTTTTCCATATGTGTACACACCAAATTTCAATTCGAAATTCCTATGAAATCCTAAACAATAATTCTATAATATCCCAATATATAACAGTCAATAATTAACATACCATTTCCATATTTAATCTTTTAGAACTCATTTAAACTCTGAAAAACCCCATCAGTGAACATGAGTATCAGTGAATATAGAGAAACCCCAAATTCGAATTCGAAAATACAATTTGCATCCAATTCGTGGTAGGTAAAGTGTCGTACACGTGTATATGTGTCATACGCATTGTCCTGTGTCCACACGAGAGGACACCGGGTGTCCAGACACTCGTGAACACCACAGACACACGCGCGTGCACCAGCGTCGTACAGCGAGTCCATGGACTCGTGCACTCGACACAGGCATGTGGAGCCACGTGGTCTTGCACACGTGTAGCCCACATGTAGGGCTACACGATCGACATCCTGTATCGTGTCCACGTGGTGATAAGACACGACACAAAGTGTGTGTCAGTGCGGATTATCCCGCGTGCACAGTACAGTGTAATATCAGTGCGATCATGTTTTTGTATTCGACACGACACGACGTGTCATGAAACTTTAGGAGTGACTTGTCAGTCACTGCCCCGACCTCCACACCAATTTTGGTGGTTCCAAATGGTCTGTGCAGTGAGCACGACACGTGTGGCAGCAGGACATGTATGCGATTGCTCGTGCAGTGAGCTCGTGTCCGTTTTGGACACGAACACGACTCGAATTCGTGCTCAATCAAATTGTTTAGTGATATACACGTAATAAAATAATTTTCTATTCAATTAGATTCTGAAATTAACACAATTTATTTCTCACAAATATTTCATCGAATACCTTGTTTAAATCAATGATACGTGTTCGATACGGGCACAAAATGGACACGAATTCCTACCAAACTTAGGCTACACCTAGGGGAATCCTAAATGAATGCATCTATAGAAAGAAACTGAAATTTAAATAGGTTTTAGGGCAATTACCTATCGAGGGTGAAACCTCAATGAAAAATAAATAAGGGGAAGGTGTTCTTCTCCAATTTGAACGATCAATTCACTTCGAAACCTTGCTAGCTAACCTCCCTTAGCACCCTCTACTATTGGGGATGATGATGCAATTGATTAGGATCAAATTGGACTCAATTTGGATTAAATGGGAGAAGTTTAGGGGAAAACAAATTAGGGCTTTTTCTAGGTATTTAAAAAGAGGCAAGAACAACATAGGAGCATACTTATAGGAGTGGGGGGGGCACTTGATGGCTGCCTTAAGATGGATTAGGGTTAGGTTTTAGGTCTAGATGAGTGGCTAGGAGTTGTTCACCCAATTCTAGGCCTTCCTATTGGTTCAACTAGTCATAGGCTTCCTTTTTCACAAATATCCTAAGAGTATAAATATCCTACTATGAAATATCTAGATATTGATAATCATGTCATTACTAGGTTAACCTAATCAAGGTTCTAAACTCAAGGCTAATCTTGATTAGGCTAAGTTCCTAGGTCAAGTCTCAACTTAACAATTAGCATGTATTTAATTAATACAATTTACAATTTCACAAAATTGTCAAAATGACCAAAATACCCCTAGGCTAAAAAGTAGTAATATGATATTCTAATCACATGACTAGGCTCCCTTGGTCACGATTAGTCTCTAGGTTTAGCAAGTCTAGGGTTACACTAGCTAACCATCATAATCACATTTCAATATTTTAAATTGTTTTAAATTGATTAAAAATCACCAAAAATTACAATATGAATTAAACATCATTATTAAATGATTATAATTATAAAATTTGAAAATTACCCTTATTTTAGAAAATTGGGTGTTATACTTGTGACCTAGCAAATGAAGTGATGTATTAAGAATTTGTATCGTAAATGAAAAAAATGTACTTATAGAGACCGATCTGTTCTGTTAGTAACAGTATTTAATAGTATTTAACATATGTTGCTAATCTTAGCTAGTTTCACATGGCATGCGGCAACTTTGGAGCTACAATTATTTGTTTCCATCACTTTAGTATGGATTTGTTGCATATAAGTATCTTAAATAAACCATATTTTGCATAAGTCCTAAATTTCTACAAAAATTCATCGATTTAGCAACGGCTATATCCGTCAATAATCCGTCGGTAAATGTAATTACCGACAGATAGTCGACGAATATTGGTTAAAAAGGTCATCGGGAAAAGCCTCGTCGCTAACTACAATCCGTTGGCAAGTTGTCGCCCAGCGATGAATTAGTGACGGACTGCCGTCAATCATACTTGTGCAGTTTGTGAAGACTCGCCGACGAATTACCGTCAAATCAAGTATTAAAAGAAGTAATGACGTATCACTTACCGACGGACATATCCGTCGCTATTTGGTCGGTAAATGCGTATCAGGAAGTTTCTGATACGTAAATTCCGTCGCCAATCAGTCGCGAATAGTCGCTAAGTTTGGAAAGACTCGCGACGGAATACCGACGCCATATCCGTCGACCCGTTTCTGCAAATTATTCATATTTCCAGAACATTGGCGACGGATAATCCATCGTTATTCCGTCGTGAGTCGTCGCTAGACCGTCGCCACTCGGTCGGTTTTATAGCGACAAATTATTTGTCGCCAATACCCGACGAAACATTGTGTGTTTTACTGACTACTAGCGACATCGTACCGACGTATTATCCGTCGACCCTATCCTGTAAATCTTTCATAATTCCAGAACCTTGGCGACGGATAACCCGTCGGCGTTTAGTCGCGCATCCGTCGCTAACTAGGAGCGACGGCTATTCCATCAGTAATGGGTCTCCAGTCCTTCGGTAGCGGAGAATTTTTTGAAAAAAACCAACATAAAACTGGGCATTCCCAATATACACAATTCTAATATACAAAACACACAAATAATCCCAAGCATTCCCAATATACACAATTTCAATATACAAAATACAAGAAATTGCAACACACAAATATCCCAAGAATTCAAATTGTTCACACAAAACACATAAATATTCAATATTTAAAACAAATATTCAATATTCAATAAAAAGGAAAATCGACTTTGGCCTCAGCAAAGACCGTAAGTCCGACGATGAATCCTCACAGCCAGGGATCATAGTTGCGTTGAGGCATGTACCATTCTATCAGCCACTTTGCATACGAAGACTCAATCTGGTTGAGGTCTTCTGTAGGGATATGAGTGTCAGTCCCGATGCTACTACTCTCTGACGGTGGTTCCTTCTTAACTTCAACCTTGGAAGTAATCTCTTTCCTGATGGTCATCGGTTCTTTCTTGACCTCGACCATTGGTAACACCTCCTCCTTAACAGTCACCGGCTCTTGTTTGACGAACGGAGACAGTATCTTTTCCTTCACGAGAGCCTCTGCTTTCGGCATGGGTATTACAACAGAGTCAAAAAAAAGTTAGCAACAGAGTCAAAGAAAAGTTGGCAAAAAAGATATAGAAGCCCAACATGAGCATCTGAGCCGCATCAAAATCTCTAGCGCATCACTGAAGTAGAAACTGCCTCATCACCGATGGGAGTCTCCACAACAGGAGTAGGAAGGATGCCTTTGCCTTCTGGGACAACAGGGAGATCCGAGGATGGTTTGGACTTAGGAATCCAAACTTTTCGTACCTTTCGTAATTTTTGAACATTGGAGCAGTGAGTACTACCCCCAGTCTTGAGCATTTCTTCGTAGGCAGTCTGGTCGAAGTGCACAACTAGAGTCTTCTTGGTCGATCCGACCAACGCATCATCATATTGAGCAATTGCCTTCTCGTCAGAGGAGAAGGTCGTCCCCAGCAGAGTCGCCATTTTGTTTCACTTAACAAAATGCCTAAAAATTGGCTTTTGAAAGAAAACTAGAAAAGTACAGAAAGTACAAATATTCTGGAAAGTATTGCTATGGAAGTCTGATCTAAAAACGATCACTTTGTTCCTTGGACCATACGATGATGATGAAGAAAACTGCTTGAAGAAGACAAACAATCGAAAGAACTAAGTCACCGGAAAGGTATCGAGCAACGGCACTGATGGCACAGTCGAATGCTTTCTTGCCTTGCTTCACCCTGTTCTTGAGAAAAAGTTGAAAAAATTCTTCTGGAAATATCACTCAGGAAAGATGAGTTTTTTCGGAATCTCCTCTCCTCTGTTGATCTCTCCTGATGCTGTCCATGTAAAAAATAAGTCTATTTATAGACTTAACCCTTTGTGTGTAAAAAGCAACAAAATTGGGTTTTTACGCTAGCAATTGTCATCCACGATGTAAATCACCCTCTACCCACGTTGACACGTGTCCCATGTCGAGTTGTGATCTCTACACATGGTGACACGTGTCCTACTATCTCAATAAAATAGGGAGAGCACGTACACACATTTCTCGAGAAGTGTGGCATGAAAGCCACGTGGGCAAACCACGTTCCCATGTAGCCAGAAACAATCGGGCGTAAAAATGACCCAAACTACACTTCCAGCGTAAAGTAGTAGACTAGGCGTAAAATAGCCCAAAAATAGACTTCTCGCGTAAAGTGGCTGATAACATAGCCTTGAGCGTAAAAAGTAGCCCAAATAAACTTTACGCACACGTCAACTTTGAGCGTAAAAAGCTTAGATAGTATTCGTGCGTAAAAGAAGCCATCTTTTGAGCATAAAGTAACCCCGTCCACACACTAAACGGCAGTGTTGGTTTCTGTGTAAATCAAATCTCTTCGAATTCTGTGTTATACGCTGTCAGCAAATCATTATGTCAGAATCATCATGACTTACATTAAATGCATGATCTGACAGCCTGTCCCCAGCGTAAAGTAGCTCGCGTAAAGTAGCCCACGTAAAACAGCTCACATAGAGTAGCTCGCGTAGAGTAGCTTGTTGATTCTTTTTGACTTTGCGTAAAGCTCTATTCTTTTGACTTGGTCTATGAAGCACTTTTTACGCTCCTACAAGACCCCCTTCAAAGTTTTTCAAATATTTTTTAAAATTTGAAATACTTTGAACAGAAGCGTAAAATTTGGGATTTCACCAGTCAGCGTTGAGTTCGGGATATCCAACGGTCATCCGCATAAAAGTTAGGATATCCAACAGTCAATGTAAAATCTGGAAATTTGAACCGATTCGAAATTCTTTATAAATAGAGTTCAACTATTAGAGAGAGAACGTTACTTTGTCTTTTGAAATTTCGATCTCTCCTCACTCTTCTTCCTCCTTATACTCTTGCTTCAATCCGATGGCCCCCAAGAAGTCGTCCGCCGTCGGCAGCAAAGGCAAGAAGCCCGCCGTAGATTCATCTTCGACCGGCTGCGCAAAAACCCCCATCCAATCGTCCATGACACCTCAATCAAGCAACCCCGTCGTGGCTCCAGCAATGAAGGGTAAAATCCTACATTATTTCGGCTTTGAATTCGCCGGAGAAGAAGAAGAAAAACTCGAACCTTCAGATTTTACGCCCACGTCATACGTGTCAGCGTAGAAACTGAAGTAACAAAATACGCCCACGTTTATACGTGTGAGCGTAAAATTCAAAAAATACGCCCACGTCTATACGTGCCAGCGTAAAATGTTGAAATACGCTCATGTCAATACATGCCAGCGTAAAATCTAAAATACGCTCACATAAACATGTGCCAGCGTAAAATTTCGTAAATGAAAGACTTTGTGTAAATTAAAGACTTTTTTACACTTTTAAAACTTTATCAACTTCAATAAGCGTAAAGTTTACATAATCAAAGTCTTTAAAACTTAGATTTCAAATTAGATTTTCACTAACTTGATTTTTTTTCTTTTGGCAGTGGACTTGCAAGCTCACCCACTCGCAGAAGTGTTTGGCTCTTCAGTTGGTATGGTGGGTTCGAATTATTTGGGGAACCTGTCTCATGTAGAGTTTCCCCAAGCGAATCCAGAGTACCCCGTAGAGAGAGCACAGTTGATAGCTGCCCAAGGGGATAGAATGCTCCTATCTATGATTAAAGGAGAACTGTTGACCTCACTGGATGGCCAACAATTTACAAAACCAGCTTTCTTGTTTAGGGATGCAATAGACTGCAAGTCGCAAACTCATCCCAAGAAGGAGTCTTGGGTATTCAAGTCTGGAGATAGAGCGATGTATCTCCCCGATATGGATAGAGATTATTCCTTGTCCGCATTCATTCATGCTACCCATCCTCGACAGATGTTGTGGAATCTGACTCCTAATAGTTATGGAAGGCCGGATAGAATCATATCCAAGAGGAAAAATGCCAATGATATGGGATATTATGTCAGTGTTCCCAATGGTGGTGTCGTTCCATTCTCTGGTCTTTTGCCAGGTTTTACTCCGAGTGAAGATTTGGCCTTAATCTAACCAGTACAGACCCAGATGTTCGTTAATAAGTTCATAAGGGCTGCGTATTTTGTATCCCCAAACAAACCCTAGGCTACCTAGATGGTTAACTCCATTTAACCAGAACTGGATCCAGATTAGCGTTTGGATGATGAAGAATTTTCAGACAGAGCTGAAAGACATCGGCCTGTATGAAGCAGTGGCCTCAACTAGTCCAGGCATACCACTGAACAGTAACTTGTTCATGGCCTTGATGGATATGTACATAAGTTCAATTGGAACTTTTGCGACCCCGAGAGGTGAAATGGGTCTCGCACTCCATGAGATGCAATTCATCTCAAAGCTGCCAATGGGGGAAGCCCCATATGAAGAATATGTTCCCTCCAACCGAAAACTGGCTAAAATCAGGGAAAAAAACCCTCAATTGGTTGAGGTGTATGAAGAATTGATGTGCCACTACATGATCTGCACTACTATGCATGAGAGTGGGTCTCATCTAGCATACATCAACAAATGGATGACATATCTCTTTTTTCATAAGGATAAAATATCCAAAGATGATAAAGAGAGGTTCCAGGAGAACAAAGCTCCAACTATCATGACAAAATACGGGATATGATGATCAGTTACAAATTCCCGAATAAATATCTGTCAACCAAGACTTGGGAATTCTCGGCTGGAACCGAAGTCTTAAGCTTCCTCCGATATGGTAGCCAGAAGATCTCCAAAAAGGCCTTGCTGGCAGGCATCCTTTCTCTATGGTTGAGGAGATAGGTTATACCGGGGACCGGTACAGTTGATAGGATCCACCGAAACGTACCTTGTCCAGCAGTACGTTTGGTATTTAAAACCAGAATCAACATGTTGTCGGCAATGGTGTGTCGCATCAACGCAGGTTTGAGAACTTTCGGTGAGGAACTGATTAATAATGCTCCTCACCGAAATGTATTCCCCAGGGTAGAAATGCCCTACACCTACTTGATGGGCTGACTATTGCACCACAACTGCAGATTGTTGCCACCAGGCCCGGAAGATTATGTGGAGGTCTTTCTCCAAAAATTTAGCAAAGCTACATGGATTGCCGTGACAGTGGCAGATACCCGAATAGTCTTGAATTATTCCTATGGTTGAAACTTTTTCTGTACGAGGCCAGAAGTTCCAGCCGACTATTTCGACGTTAAATTTGAAGACAAAGTTGAAGGAAGAAATTTATTGTCAGCACCAGTCTTCAGGTGGCTACAGTGCATCAGACCATCTCATCTGATGTACAGAAATAAAGATAGTTGTGCGTTCGAACCATATCTACCAAGTAGGTTCGCTCGCCAATTTGGATATGACCAACTTAATGTTGGTAATCCCTCTACCAATTTTCGTCACTATGGGAAACTGATTGATGGTGCAAGAGGTTGGAGGTACTTTAGTACTGCCCGTACTGGTGCCAAATTCAAAGTATCAACCGCTACCAGCACCATATAGAGTTACGTATACTTCATACGTATGCTCACTTTTACGCTTCCATCCGTTCCTTCGCCCACAGCTACAACATGAGAGGTAGCCTAAGATGGCCTAAGGAAGGAAATATAGAAGAGACGATCAGGGTGCCATCAGACATCCCTGACGACACAGCTGTTCCAGATCAGTATCTGGAAGTTATCCCTACGGAAGTCGGGAAAAAAGCTGCCGAACCCATCAACATTGGCAAATCCCGTAAAAGGAGACAAAGTGCAGCTGTCACTCTTCCCGAGAAAATCCTGGAAAAGAAGAAGAAGACCACAACTAAAGGGCCTTCTAGATCAAGGGTTGTTACTCCGGAGAGTGACATTCAGGTGGATGAGCCGCGACATGTTGCATCTTCTTCAGTTCACCCTGGAGAAGGATCTTCAGCCTCCCAACCTGCAGCACCAACAAAAATTACGGTAGTCCTATCTCCCGGACGCCTCAGTTCGTCGCTTCATTTAACTTTGCCACAAAAGGCACAAGTTATTGGAGATGTCGCCCCAGCACATACCATTGATCGAGAGCTCATCCCATCCGATGAACCCGCTATCAGTTTTGATGATGATGATTGGGATGGAGATTATGACGCATATTTGGCACGTCCAACACCTACTCTAGGTAAATATAATATATACAAAATCCATACAAAATTATGATTTTTGTATATTAACTTATTTCGTTTAATTTTTGTAGGTGTTATCATTGCCCCAAAGCATGTGGCTCCTCCTTCTCAAGAAGATATTTTTGAGGAAAATAAGGAATCTGAGGAGGAGGCTTCTTCTTCAGAAGAAAAAAAATGCTCAAGAAGAAGTATTACGGGAGCTTGAAGTGGAGACTCGGGAAGAAAATCCTCTATCTCTGGAAATACAACCAGAGCCAGAAATACGAACTCAACCAAAGGCTTACCCAGAAGTGTTCTCTCCTGCCGAGGGCAAGGAAAAAGAAGAAACTACAGTAGAACTTACTGTAGACGATGAAAAGACTGCTGAGGAAGAGTTAGATTTTAATGAAGACTCATTTGTAGAAGAATTTACTACAACTGAGATACTCGAAGAACCTGCAGAGCCAGTAGCTGAGGAAGGTGATGAAGGCATACTTAAGTCATCAACTGAAGCTGGAGAAGGTATAATAGCATCCTCTGCTATTACTACTGATCCAGTACAGGTTTCTGAAGAGACAATGCCGGAACCTGAGTCAGCTGCCACAAACATCATTCCATTCGCACCTATCACCACCACCAAAACTCTAGTAGTTTCAGCTCCAGAGACGGATGGAGCAACAACTGTTGAGGACCATGTTCCTGAAGCTCCTAGGAACCAGTTGTCTAGGGTAGCAGTAACAATAATGGCTTCATCTCCGCCTGCTATTAAAGCATCAACATCTGCTCCTAGTCTTCAGAGAAGAGACTTGGTAGATATCACCGCGACGCCAAGTTCAAGTGTAGAAATGAATCTCTTAGTTGAGATTCATACTGAAACCTTTTACAAGACTTTGGCGGCTTTAATCAAAATTGTCCTGAATAAGGGCCTCAATTATGAGAGCTTGAAGGCGGTGATCACTCTTACCATCAGAAATGTCGTCATGTTCAATGATACGGCGAGAGCAGCAGCATTAGAGAAAATCATGGAGGGACTTGAACAACCCATCAGAGAATATCTTAAGCTGTCAAGTGAAACTGTTGAAAGTCTCATCCAAGAAGAGTATGAAGCTTTATCTGCCGACTATCTCGCTCGGGAGACGAGATTCAATGAAGCCCTTCATAAATATAGCATAAAAGTTGCCAAAGAAAAAGCTTTTTTAGCTGGAGTAAAGCCTGAGTTGGATAGCCATAGATAAGCCTATGAAACTTTGAATGTAAGAATTCATCAACAAAATGATAGAATTCGCGAAGTCGAGGCTGAGCTGGTTCGCTTGAAGGCAGAGAGGGAGGAGATGATCATGGCCCGTGACCAGCACTTAACTCAGAGCTCAATCTTGGAAGAACAGGTCTTCGGAGATGAATCTACCATCAAAACCCTTGATGAAGCCAAGGACAAGCTTATAGTTACTTTTGCTGGACTTTCTCAAACATGTACTCCTGAAGCCCGACATTCTGAAGCTACCAAGAAAGTATTGATCTCTCGTGACAAACATCTAGCAAAGCTACAAAAATTACTTCTAGACATCTCTGCTCCGCCTTAGAGAGCTTTTGTAATCTTCTTTTTGTTCATCAATAAAGAATTCTGTATTCTTTTGTTTATTTCATCATGTAATATTTTGAAGATATGAATGAAATATTTTATTTTGTAACCCTATCATTTATTATACAATAGGTATCAGATAGAAAACACTTATCAGAGGTAATATGGACATGACAAGCTTTCTAAGCGTGATAAATTGTATCTATCCAGAGGTAATATGGACATGATAGATAATGAAATCTTATTTTCTGTTTAGAGTATACGACACTATCAGAGGTAATATGAACGTGACAAATCGTAACAACTCAAAGAAAAATAAATTAATATCTATTCAGAGGTCAAATGGACATGATAGATAAGAAAAGAAGTAGACTTAATATTTATTTAGAGGTCGTGAGGACATGATAAATAATAAATCCTCTTTTTTTTAATTGGTAAGACAGAAGATCAAAATTCTCTTCAAGGAGACAAGTAGTCAGCTTTACCAAAAATTAGTAGCTAGGGAATAAAGAAGAAATTTAAACATAATATTTCTTCAAGAATTTGTCGTTGATCGGCATCATGAGCAAATCTCCATTAGGTTTGGACAACATATACGCACCGTTGGAGAAAACTGTCTCGATAACATACGGGCCTTCCCATTTTGCTTGGAATTTCCCTTTGCTCTTATGAGTCATCACCATCGGTCTTCGAACAGCTAGAACTAGCTCACCGACTTTGAATACCCTCTCTTTAACTTTACGATTGAAAGTTCGAGGTATGCGGGCTTGATATAGCTCAATGTGCTGTTGTGCTTGAAGACGCTTCTTGTCCAATCCTTCAAGTTCTTGAAGTCGTAAGCGATCATTGCTTTCTATAGTTAGCTCATTAGCAATGGCTATTCGAAGAGATGGAATCTAGATTTTCAATGGAAGAACCGCCTCACATCCGTAAACTAGTGAAAATGGTATAAAACCAGTAGGAGTTCGGACTGTCGTTCGGTAAGCCCATAAACATTCTCCAAGTTTCTCATTCCAATCACGTTTATTAGAAGAGACAAACTTTTTGAGAAGTTTGATGATTATCTTGTTGAAGGCTTCGGCCAAACCATTAGCAGCTAGATTGTAAATTGTAGAAGCCAGGTTTTGGATCCGATTCTTATCACAGAATCGATAAAATGCCTGACTGGCAAATTGTGGTCCATTGTCATGAATTATCCGTCGGGGAATCCCAAAATAATAAATGACATGGTATTTTATGAAACTAACCACATTAGACGTTTTTACTTCGACAAGGGGAACCGCTTCCGCCCATTTAGAAAAGTAATCGGTTATAGCTAGGATAAACCGATATCCCTTAACAGAAGGGGGGTTAATAGGACCAATGATATCCATGCCCCAAGCTTCGAAGGGCCAAGAAGCCGCTGTAGGATGTAGGAATTCAGACGGTTGATGAATAAAATCAGTATAAATCTAACATACTTTACACCGTCTGGCATAATCCACAGCATCTGCTATCATGGATGGCCAATAATACCCCATTCTTCGAATGCGGTCCTGTAATTTTGGACCCGGTTGATGGGCACCACAGACACCATCTTGAGCTTCACGAAGTGTTTGCTTAGCTTCATTCTCAGAGAGACAACACAGCAGAAGTCCGTCATAAGAACGACAATATAACATATGTAAAGAAGAATCATAATAGAATCGAAATGATCGTCTTTTAATTGATATCGCTTCTTTTGGATCTTCAGGTAAAATCCTATGAACCGCATAATCAATTAATGGACTTCTCCAATCCCTCTGTTGGAAACTTGATTCTGCAGTATAACTCTGTTCAATATGCAGATTATTCTTAACACAGAATAAGTCTCGATCCAACAAAGTAATGGTGTTTTGTCTTCGAACTGGAACAACTAAATCTGCTGCTAAACTAGCAAGAGCATCAGCTTCCAAATTCTGATAACATGGTACAACTTCGATAAAGAATCCTTTAAATGAAAGGACCAATTCGATTATCACTTGATGATAAGGGATGAGGTCAGGATTTTTGACTTCATACGTCCATCTAACCTGATTAACAATCAGTTGAGAATCTCCATAAGCTTGTAGGAACTCAATATCCAATTGTTTTGCTACTTAAAGCCCAATCAACAGAGCATTATATTCTGCGACATTGTTGGAGCAAGGCTCATTGAGAGAATAAGCATGGTATATGACCATTTTGTCAGGAGAAACCAAAACGATTCCTACTCCTGAGACAATATTACCTTTAGGTCCAACTCGTGATGCTCCATCAAAGTATAATTGCCAAATGTCATCCTTTAAAGTCATGTTGCAATCCATGACTTCATCTGGAATATCCTCATATAACTTCGATATTTCAGGTATAGGGTGAGCTGCTAAGAAATCAGCTAATGCTTGGCCCTTCATTGATTTTTGAGGTACATAGACCATATCATAAGGAGTGAGCAACATCGCCCAGGTGGCTAATCTGGAGTTAAGAATGCTTGGTTTTCTCATCAATACCCGAATATGATTTATTCTAGAGATGACATGAATAGTTTGTCCTGACACATAATGTCGCATATTTTGGACAGCAAAAACCAAGGCCAGACATTTCTTTTCTACAGGAGTATACCTGTGTTCAGCTCCGACCATCATTCGGCTAAGATAATAAATTGCCTTTTCATGACCCATATCACTTTTCTGTGCAAGAAGAGTACCAAGTGAATGATCCAAGGCTCGAACATATAGCAAAAATGGTCTCCCAACCACTGGGGGTACCAAAACAGGTAGATTCGTAAGGTATTGCTTGATGTCATTAAATTTTTTTTGATATGCTTCATCCCAAACAAATGATACACCTTTGTTTAATAGACGGGAGAAAGGTTGACATTTTCTAGAGAGATTGGATATAAATCTTCTGATATAAGCAATGCGACCTTGGAAGCCGCGGAGTTCTTTTAAATTGTGTGGAGGACGCATTTCAAGAATAGCTTTGATTTTATCAGGATCAACATGGATACCCTAAGAAGTGATGATAAATCCCAAAAATTTGCCACTAAAAACCCCTAAGAAAGACTTAGTAGGATTCATCTTCAGTTGATGTTGGCGCATCAACTCAAACACTGTCTTTAAGTCTTAAATGTGATCATCTTTTGATCGACACTTGACAGCAATATCATCTACATAACATTCAACTATTTTTCGTAGATGTTCTTGAAAGATGTTGCTCATGGCCCGTTGATACGTAGCACCAGCATTTTTCAGTCCAAATGGCATAACCGTATAGCAGTAGACTCCAAGAGGTGTACGAAAAGTAGTATGCTTTTCATCTTCTGCATGCATCTTAATTTGATTGTATCCTAAAAATCTGTCCATGAAAGACATGCGTTCAAAACCACATGTATTGTCTATCATGACATCGATAATCGGAAGTGGAAATTCGTCCTTTGGGTAAGCTGCATTAAGATCTCGAAAATCTATGCAAACTCTGACTTTTCCATTCTTCTTCATAACAGGAACAATGTTGGTAACCCAATCTGGGTGTTGTTTTTCACGAACAAAGCCACATGTGATTAGATTTTTGACTTTTGCTTCAATTGCGTCCATCATATCTGGTCTAAAATGTCGTTGCTGTTGTTCACATGCTTAGCATTAGGAAGAATATTGTGTTTATGAGTAGCTACTTTGGGATCGAGATCCGGCATATCCTCATAACTCCATGCAAAGATATCGATATATTCTTTAATCAGTTGTATCAACTCTTCCTTTTAATCTTTTCTTCGGGGAGATTTTTACTGATGAATATCGGTTTGGATGTAATTCCGTCTCCGACATCAATCTGGACAATTTTATCCTCTGTAGGTTGCTATCGTTGTTCAAAACGAAGCTCCCATTGAGTGTCCATTTGTTGTGCCCAAGGATCATTCTCAAATGGTTCTGATTCACCATCAGTTTGAACCATGTTAACTGAGAATATACACTCCGATTCATCATAATAGTCTTCTTCAGAATACAAGGATTGTAAAAGATTGGAAGAACATTCCCCTTTTATATCTTCTTTGCACATGATGAATTGGATTTCTTCTGTATCTGAAGATTGTGAAGAACTAGAAGAAAATTCTTCTTGTATATCCTCGTTAAACATGTGGGATGGATCATATCCCAACCCATGACGAGTTTTCTGGTAAAACGGGTTACCACATAACGGTAACCGTCTACCCTTACCTTGATTGAGACCTTGCATAGTCTCCAAATCATATCCCATATTCTGGATTATCTTAAGAGATTGTTGATTGTATTTGTAAATTTGGATTCTTTTTTTATCTTTATTTCGAAGATCATCTGTCTGAATAACAGGGATATTTCTAGCCAGACCAAACATAATTTGGCGCTTGTTTTTCTTATCAGACGGAATCACGAAATAAGATTCTTCGTGACGTCTATAAGTTACACAAGCTTATGATAAAGCGGCTACAGGAAGAAAATAAGGAGAAGATGTTAGGAATCTTTGAGCATAAGGTCCAACATCGACATGAGGAGGAAAGGAATTTTCCTTATAGTCAATATATACGGTTTCCTCTGTACTTTGATCATCAGAAGATAAAGTCATTCTTTCAATAAATTTGACAGCCATATACTTCAAAAAAAATCTTCATTGATATTAGAAAGTACAGAATGATCAATTTTTACATCATTTATAAATTGACTACTATAATTCGAATTGATAATTAGTGGACCGTCGTCCGTCTTCTGCGTAGACTTGCCAAGGTTGATGATCAGTGGCGGTTCTGGATCATTTGTACGAGAAGTACATCCCTTGACCTTGATCATAAAAGGTTGAGCTTGGCTCTTGATTGGAATCTTCACGGCTTCCTCAGATGAAGCCCGAGTTCTTCCTTTAACCTTGATCATCAAAGGTTGATCATTGACAGGTTGAGGTTGGATTTGGCCTTTGACCTTAATCTTTAAAGGTTGTTCTTCCGGAGGATCTTCATTAATAGATTGATCCTCAGGAGATGATCGATCTTCGGCTATATCTGATATCTCCTTCACATGCTCTTGTTTATAGAGCATTGAGTCAGAGAAATATGCTTCAACACCCTTAAAGGGATTGATATCCGCAAATTCGATCTGCACGACCCCTTGAGGATCCACATACTTAAAGCATTGGTGGAGAGTTGAAGGCACATTGTTATGCTCATGTATCCACGGTCTTCCAAGGAGGATGTTGTAAGATACATCTGAGTTGATAACATAAAATGTTGCCATAGTTCGAAGATCACCAATTTGAATCTTCAGCCGAATCTTCTCCAGTGGTTTACTCTTTCCAGAGTTAAAACTAACTATTGTGGTACTAGTATAAATCAATTCACTAGTAGGGATCCTCAAGGGTCGTAGCATACTTTGAAGAATTATGCTAATTGAAGACCAGGATCGAAGTAAATCCTGTCAATTTCAGTGGATTCAATATACCCTGTATAGCACAGAGGTCTGTCATGCTTATTATGCTTCAGCAGCATATCTTCTTGTGTGAAGGTAATGTTAGGAATTGCCTCCATCACACTATGACATTGTGGGAATGACACTGGTATATTGTCAGGACTCTTGAGTTGAGCTAAGCATGAATCAGCTTGTAGCAAAGCTTCACTCAGAGTTTCGCGACATTCTTTTGAAAGGCAAAGCAGCTCAAAAATCGAAAGTCTAGCTGGAGTATTAGCTAACTGGGCTAGGATATCGAACTTGTAAGGTTTCATCATCATCCTTTGATTTGAAGCAGATTTTAATAGGACGTCAAAGCGTACTGCTTTCTGTTTCCCCTTCTCAACTACGGATGGTTTAGCAGGATCAAGAGATGATTGAGCTGGAACTGTTTCAACAATGTCCTCCGCTTCTTTGGAAGATCTCTCATAATCTTTGTGGTACTCTTTCCCAGATCTTTTACCAGCAAAGGTCTTCTCTTCGGACTCAGGAGAATGAAGTACCATATTGTAGGTTTTAGTCTTCTTTTTCTTAGTCTTTTTCTTGCGAAGATTTTTATGAGGATCTTCAAAACCCAATCCGAGAGTGGATTTCTGACTTTGAAGTTGTAAAGGAAGTCACATTCCTTTATCATAATTCAAGCATTCTGCCTTTTGAAAGTCATAGCCCATCTTATTCATGAGATGGACTGATTGCTGACTATACAAATGAGTAGGTAGCGGACTTTCAATGGGTGGTTTAACAGAGGAAGAGGAAACAGAGATCTCTGTAACCATAGGAAAAGAAGAAGGCATAGAGACTTCCATAGAAGGAGGAATAGAAATCTCTGTAGCCACAGGAGAAGGAGGAATACTCGGGATAGAAGGAAAGATCCCTGTAGGAGCTTTCTCATAAGCAGCAAAGACTTGTTGTACCCTGTATAAAGGAACACTAATCATCGCTAACCATTGCCGATGAGTAAGCTTGAGTTTGGTAGGAGGAGCCAAACTTGGAGGGCATATATTCAAACCCCTCAGTCTATCCTCTAAAGGAATGCCGCCCCATAAATGATCCAAATCATCATGATCTGGGGTAAAAACATGAGAAATCATGTTGCAGGTTTTGACTTTTTTACCTTTCTTGGATTTCAAAGTTTTACCTTTATTATCCATTTTCGGCACTAAATCAGGGTACACCCACATGATTTTACCATTTTTAAGTGTAAGAGGCAAAAGCCCTTCATTTTGCTCTCTGACAAGCGGGATATTCACAATTTTCATCGTCGCCTTTAGAATTGGGACAATCCCATCTGGGACTTGTTGTGGAGGAAAACCTCCAAATTGAAGAGAAACCATATTGGTTGTGACCGTATGCTCATCATTAGTTAAAGCAATGGCATTAGCATTTATCAGCTCATGGATTTTCTTCTTCATGACATAACAAGCCTTAGTAGGATGATTTATGTATCTGTGACAGATACAATATTTGGGATTGTCGGTCAGATTCACCTCATTAGGCCTCTTTGGCTCTGGAATTTGGAGTTTGCCACTCTTTACCAGACATTAGAATATCCCTGGGATATCACTGTCATCAAAAGAGTATTCTTCTTTTGGCTTAGAAGACTCCTGGTTATTCGGCATCATTTTGGGTTTTGAAAGATTAACCACAAGGGTTTCCTTCCCTTTCCCATTACGATTGCCAGAATTATTACTAGAAGAGCCTTTCTTACATTTGTCCTCTGAGGCAAATATCATCCCATGTTCACGAGCCAATCTACCATTGGTCTCGACAGAAACTGCTGCTATAATAAACGAGGCCCAATCTGTGAATTGGGAACCCGTAAAGACAGCAATGGATGGTCGCAGATCCATCTTGCATGTATCAATTAATGCTGAATCTGGCATACCAGGAGGCATCTTCAGAGTTGCCTATCAGAAATGTTCAATGAACATCCGAGTATTTTTATTCTCCTTTTGCATGATTTCTATTAGGGAGGACATATTCATGTCCATTCCTCCCTCATAGAATCGGGAGAGAAACATTGCTTTAAATTCGTCAAAAGACGAAATGCAATTGTCGGGTAGACTATGATACCAATCGTAAGCTGAACCCGTCAAACACCCGATGAAAACTCGGGTAAGAAAAGCATCATTCTTCTGCAAATGTACAGTCATAATATCAAAGTAATTGATATATTGACTGGGAGATACCTTTCCATTAAATAATACCATGGATTGTAGTTTAAACTTTGGAGGAAAGGGTACATCATTCTAGTGAGGAGGATAAGGTTGCTTAATCTCTAACCTCTGGAGCTGATGTTTGTGCTTCAGAACTTCAAACTGTGCTTTTAGCTCTCGTACTGCTTAAATAGCTTCACTGGTTTGAGGAAGCACATTTAATTGAATTGTTGTCGGATGTACCGTAATCCCCACCGAAGGTGGTACATCTTCTGGAATGATAGGATCTGGAGATACAGAATTTTGATTAATAGCAGGCTCCTGACAAAGATTATTCAAGGGTATATCAACCCCTTGACTATCTTGAGTTTGTGCTGCTACCTGCACCAGAGTTATCACTGCTGGCTGAACAGTTTGCTGAGTCATTATTATTTGATGCATACTTTGCATCATAGCAAGCATATCCTTCAGCGACTGCTCAACTAGAGAGAGACGTTGTTCTGTATTAGCAGATGACATCTCCGGTTCGTCTCCAATAGCATAAGATTCAACCTCCCTTGAAGATACAGAGGGATTAGTGTAGAAGTATGAATCAACGCTATCAGTTTCAGACTCTAAAAACTAGGTACCTCCAGCTTCTGAGTCAGAAGTCTGCAACTGTCTCTGACTTCTCAATCGAGTATTCTGATATACTCCTTCGAAATTATCAAGAATTCGATTGAACTGTTGTTGACCAGGAGTCTGTGACGAGTTGCGTCTTGGACGTCGTGTCCTATTCTTGATCATCAACTGATTGCTGAACATTGTAGCCTAACCGATCAAAAAATGACCGTTTATAAGTCGAACAGCAACACTTGATTATAATCTCGTGACACTCACAATGGTGATTTTTTTGGGGAGTGTCACAAGAGATTTTCTGTCTTTACGCTTTTGTACAAGCAACTCGCGTAAATCAGAAGGAGTAGAGGAAGTAGTCTTCTTTATTATATTTGGGACAGAAAGTCGTTTAGTCCCTTGTGTATAAAGAAGATTACATGCTGTATTAGCAAAACCAAACTGGGCATTTTTACGTGCCTGGAGTTGCGTACATAAATCTTGAGATTTTTGTGCACAGAGGACTCCATCAGCATTACGCGTAATTTACAGGTTTGGTACCTTACGTAAAGCAGTATAGGAAGGTTGTTGGTGGACAACCGAAGTTTTACCAACAATTGAATTCATGTTTTTACGCTGTATGCGTGTAGGTAAATTCATTTTAGATGTAGAGGCATCATTATGATTTTATCTTCTCTGTCAACGACAGAAGACTTACCTTTACGTGTAGAGCGTAAAACATGAGTATCTGCCTCGTCATAGACGGAAGATTTTTCTTTACGCATGGAGCGTAAAGTTTGTGTGTCTACCACATCACAGACGGGAGACTGATTTTTACGCATGGGGCGTAAAATTTGATTGTCTACCACGTCACAGACGGGAGACTGATTTTTACGCGTGGGGCATAAAATTTGATTGTCTACCACGTCACAGACGGAAGACTAATTTATATGCACAGGGCGTAAAACCTGATTTTTACGCTCAGAGCATAAAACCTGATTTTTACGCTCAGAGCGTAAAACCTGATTTTTACGCTCATAGCGTAAAATTTGATAGTCTGCCACGTTACAGATGGAAGACTGGTTTTTACGCTCACGGCGCATTAATGAAGTAGAAACTGCCTCATCACCGATGGGAGTCTCCATAACAGGAGTAGGAAGGATGCCTTTGCCTTCAGAGACAACAGGGAGATCCAAGGATGGTTTGGACTTAAGGATCCAAACTTTTCGCGCCTTCCACGATTTCTGAACATTGGAGCAGTGAGTACTACCCCCTGTCCTGAGCATTTCTTCGTAGGCAGTCTGGTCGAAGTGCACAACCAGAGTCTTCTTGGTCGATCTGAACAACGCATCATCATATTGAGCAATTGCCTTCTCGTCAGAGGAGAAGGTCGTCTCCAGCAGAGTCGCCATTTTGTTTCACTTAACAAAATGCCTAAAAATTGGCTTTTGAAAGAAAACTAGAAAAGTACAGAAAGTACAAATATTCTGGAAAGTATTGCTATGGAAGTCTGATATGAAAACGATCACTTTGTTCCTTGGACCATACGATGATGATGAAGAAAACTGCTTGAAGAAGACGAACAATCGGAAGAACTAAGTCACCGAAAAGGTATCGAGCAACGGCACTGATGGCACAGTCGAATGCTTTCTTGC
This sequence comes from Iris pallida, assembly GCA_029216955.1. Lineage (NCBI taxonomy): Eukaryota > Viridiplantae > Streptophyta > Magnoliopsida > Asparagales > Iridaceae > Iris > Iris pallida. The sequence continues at coordinate 1,831,941 of JANAVB010027196.1, forward strand.
TTTGCTTCACCATATTCTTGAAAAAAAGTTGAAGAAATGCTTCTGGGAATATCACTCTGGAAATATGAGTTTTCTCAGAATCTCCTCTCCTCTGTTGATCTCTCCTGATGCTGTCTATGTGAAAAATAAGTCTATTTACAGACTTAACCCTTTGTGTGTAAAAAGCAACAAAATCGGGTTTTTACGCTAGCAACTGTCATCCACGATGTAAATCACCCTCTACGCACGTTGACACGTGTCCCATGTATAGTTGTGATCTCTACGCATGGTAACACGTGTCCCACTATCTCAATAAAATGGGGAGAGCACGTACACACATTCCTCGAGAAGTGTGGCATGAAAGCCACGTGGGCAAACCACGTTCCCACGTAGCCAGAAACAATGGGGCGTAAAAATGACCCAAAATACACTTCCAGCGTAAAGTAGTAGACTAGGCGTAAAATAGCCCAAAAATAGACTTCTCGCGTAAAGTGGCTGATAACATAGCCTTGAGCGTATAAAGTAGCCCAAATAAACTTTACGCACACGTCAACTTTGAGCGTAAAAAGCTCAGATAGTATTCGTGCGTAAAAGAAGCCATCTTTTGAGCGTAAAGTAACCCCGTCCACACACTAAACGACAGTGTTGGTTTCTGTGTAAATCAAATCTCTTCGAATTCTGTATTATACGCTGTCAGCAAATCATTATGTCAGAATCATCATGACTTGCATTAAATGCATGATCTGACAGCCTGTCCCCAGCGTAAAGTAGCTCGCGTAAAGTAGCCCGCGTAAAACAGCTCGCGTAGAGTAGCTCACGTAGAGTAGCTTGTTGATTCTTTTTGACTTTGCGTAAAGCTCTATTCTTTTGACTTGGTCTATGAAGCACTTTTTACGCTCCTACACCCCGCCCCCGCGGCCTCCCGTAGCCTACCCCCAAATAAACATACAAAACACACAAATAATCCCAATCATTCAAATTGTTCACAAAAAACACACAAATATTCAAACTCCAGGTAAAACCCATAAATAAGTCTACCGGAAACAAATTCGGTCAAAAATCATATATATATATATATATATATATATATATATATATATTATCCTCTACGTAGGCGCAGAGAGATCTCCCTCCTCAGCCACTGCGCATAAGTACGATCCACGCCAGTAAGATCAATATCTAGAGGAGATGGATGACTGGAACTCCCGGTGCAACTGCCCTCTGGTGCCACCTCCTCAGAAGTAGGAGGTGGCACTACCGACTCAGCAGCAGGTGGCACTACCGACTCAGCAGTAGGTACCACTACCAACTCAGCAGCAGAAGGTGGCACTACCTCCTCAGCAGTAGAAGCTGCCTCTCTCAAGCGACGTCCTCGGGTCTTGGGTACCATCTGGTAAGATTGATGGAAACAAGGAGATTAATTAGGGATTAGACAAAATAACAATATTAGGCGTGTAATGTAGATGATTTATTATTGTATAAAAATGTCACGACTCGTACCCGCTTTTCAGATACGAGACATGTCCAAGCCAGCCTACGTCGCAGAGTCGACGGTAGAATGCTGTCACGGCCAAGATTGCTCAATATCATAAAATATAACATTTATTGCTCATTCACATTATTAAATCAAATTTACAACTTATTACAAGTTTTACATTTGAATAAAAGGTACAATGTCTCACAAAAATTATAAAAAGACAACTACATGAATACTAAACTATTTTACTAGCCTCTAGATTTGGCCTCCGCATATACCCATGTCTTCCAAATCCGATGCTAAAGGCAGTCGCGACTAATCTGTAAAATTTTAGTTTTCAGTCAGGAATGGAACGAGTACAATTCACTGAATGCGTTTCAATAAATGAAAATGACTATACAACAGAGGTTAGACATCATTTATATGTTTTGAAAATAAACAGCAAAAAGGCGTGAGAAAAGACGAAAAATCAATAGCAAGAAAATAAACTAAATTGCATTCCCAACTGTTAGAAGTACCTTTGATATGTGATCAGTTTGGGACACTACACCGCGAGGTCTACGAGGTCTACTTGTACGAAAAAATAAACAATTTTTACGAGGTCTACTTGCAGAAATTAAACAATGTCCACGAGGTCTACTTGCAGAAAATAAACAATGTCTACGAGGTCTACTTGCAGAAAATAAACAATGTCTACAAGGTCTATTTGCATGAAAATAAACAATGTCTACGAGGTCTACTTGCATGAAATAAACAATATCTACGGTCGGATCACACATCCTTGGTACTTCTCAATCCCGACTCCATAATTTATAATAGAATAAAATGGCAAACCACATAACCAATAACTAATCAATAAAATATAGTGAAAGTCAATATCAAAAACAGACAATAAACTGTACTCGCCTGTGGTCCTTTACTGATGAAACCGATGATCTCGTTTGGTCCAGAATAGTCCAAATGGCTAGGATGGATATGAAGGAGTCCAAAGTTGGCAAAAGAAATAGGAATACGACTAGCTACGATCAATAATATTCTAAGAGGAACTTGATTTAGAGAAAGGTAATCTTGTGACAATTCATTTATATATATACTTTGAGAAATATTTATAATTACTTCAAAAATATGTTTTATTAGTCAAAATAATTTTTTAAGTTAAAAAAACATTCTAAAAACGATTTTAGGCCAAAAACTCTAAGACTGTGAAGATAGTATTTTTTTTGATAAAACTATTTTTCTTTTGTTAAAATATTTAAAATAATACTAGTAAATTATAAAAATTATTTCAGGGCTTCTAGACCAAGAATAAACATATGGGCAAGCCGAATTTATAAACCTTGTAACAATTATAATTTCAAAATTATTTATCATATATATTTTATTTGATAATAACAATAAGTAAATAACAAAAATATTAACAATACACATTATTTTAATAATATAATAACAATCATAAAATATAACAAAAACAAACAATAATAATAATAATAGTTATATATCACTAATATATAATAGTATATACATACATATATACTTATTTATAACCCTTAAATATATGTTCTAAAAAATAACCCAACCCCTTCCAATACCTATGGGCTTAAGCCCATACGAAAAATCCAAATAAAACAATCACTTTAACTCCTCTTCTTCGCAGGAATAAAGAGAGGAAATATTTAAGAAAAGAAACAGAGAGGAAAAAGAAGAGTCGAGAGGGGAAAATAGTGTGGAGAGAAGAGACTCACCGTTCGAGGGGATTCCGGCGACTGGGCGCTCGGCTACAGCACCGGAGCTGGGGGCATGCTCTGAGGAGGAGTTGGGGCGGGCGGGGCGTTGGTCGAGCACGCCGCGGTGGAGGCGGACGGCTCGCCGACGGAGTAACACACACGGCGGATCCCGGCCGACGGTGGATGGCTGTTTGGTGATGATTATAAAGATCGTCAATGGCGGTCGAGGTTGGGACTATGCGATGGAGAGGCCAACAGCCAGGGAGGAGGGGTTTTCCTGATGATGGAAAAAGACATGTACGAGTAGAGGGATTGGAGGCTTTCCTGGAATGGTTCATGTATAAATATATTAAGCCCTAGACTTAATTAGATATAGACACAATTTTGTTTAATCTAAATTATCATACAAACCATATATGGATTTATGTAAACCCTTAATAATTATTCTATAATCAAGTAAACCTTTAAATCAAAGATTATCTAAATCATAATTCATTAATTTAACTAAAATCAAATATTAGTGCAAATAACTATAAAGAAAATTTTAAATCGAATATATATCTATATCAACTAAGTGGTCACTATTTCAAAAATAATACTTCTACTTATCAGAATAAGCTAAATCACATATTTAATATTATCGTATAATTTCAAGCATACAATTTAAATATTTAGTTTAATAATATTCTATCATCAAGATAATTTAAAATACAACTTTATAACTAAAAATCTTCTTAAAATACTTGTTAACGGTTTTCAAATACCATTTTCGAAATCAATATTTTCTTTTGAAATTCCAAAAAGTAATACCCAAGTTTTTTTTTTTTTGAAATTTCTATAATAAAATTCAAGAACAAATGCTTTGATCAACCTTCAGAGAAATACTTAAAGAGAAATATGAAATATAATAATATAATAATATTAAATACAAGACTTTTAAAGATGAAATGCTTTCTAAGAAATATTTAAATTAAGACAATTAAAATAAAATAATTAACGAAATAACTTGTGAAAATTTGGGAAGAGGGGTTACAAATCTACCCACCTTAGAAGTAAATTCATCCACGAATTTAATGACTACTAGGATAGACGGACTTGGAGGATAGGTGAAAAGATGGGAAAAATTTATGTCAAGAAATATTGATCAAATAGATAAAAAAAAGGAAATGTCTTTATTTAGAACATTGATCAGCTAGGGTGTAAAATAATAATAAACAAATGTCTATAGTGTGGTCTTGGAATCTTAGGTTGTGGTCCAAAAATGTTCTCACAAATTCAACACAACAATAACTTTAAGGACAATTCATAATCGAGGTCTCTACCCACCTTAGAAAATTTCGCCCTCGAAGTTTCAAAGGATGCAGTTTGGCACGGTTAAGAACATATTCAAGAAATGATACGATTAATGATCAAAATGAGTTAGAATCGTTGATAAAATCGAACTTTAAGAAAAGACACTACGTGGCACGATTAAGGTATAGTCAAAGGGTCTAGTCACAATGGTCAATGATATAATAGGATTTATTAAGAAAGAAGTAGTAGTTAGGCACAATTTACTGAAGTTGGAATTACATAGGCATGGTCAACGATTAAATTTAGACAATTCTAAAGAAGGTTGAAATCACTTAGATATAGCTAAGATGTAGTCACGATCAAGGTTAATCATGCAAATCATCCATGCTTGATAAAATTTGAAGGTTGGCACGGGCATGAACAAGGTCAGAACGGTCATGGTCAAAATGGAATAAAAAATATAATATTTGTAATAATTGATTTGAAATATATACACGATTATGGTTATAGTCAAGAGATCTTAGTCGTGATCAAATTTGTTTAGGAACGATCAATTAGTTAAGCAAAACTGTTTTGGCATGATTATAGAATCAATAATTAGAAAAGGATACGAATTGACTCGATCAAAATATAATAAAAGGAGTCTAATCATGATCGAAATTGTTCAAGGGTGATCAAATCCAAAATTGTTTTGATATGCTTAAAGTATTTATCCATAATTATTTAGGCACGAGTTTAGAAACAAAATCTAGATAAGTTTAGGAATCCAGTCGAAATTACATTAAAAGATGACAATCTGAAAAATAGTAGAATAAGAAAGGAAGGGAGAATTACCCGTTTATTGAGAAGATTGTGACTAGGAATAAGTAAAAATCAATTTGAAAACTTAATGGTTATATGCCAATAAGGCGTAGTCTCTGTGGTATTTGAAACTCGTAAACATAATCGAAGTCATTTTACCGAGAGTTTATGCCTCGCCAGTATACAGCTAGCTGAATTAAACCCTTGTTTCCACAACTCAAGCTATGTTGCGGTAACAAATATCCTATCAAATCTATCTAATCCTGACATAACAACTCAAGGATGAAATAAGATGACCAAGACATAGTTTTAATAATGTTCGATCGCCCATGCTTACTTGAAATTATTTCAACTTAGGGGTCATGCCACGCCAGTGCGCTGCTGGCTACAGTGAACCCGCAGTATCGATAATTCAAATAAGTGACGACAGTGCGCTTCTGTCTTGTCATCGCAAGTTATCAAATTATTCTAACTATATTCCCAAGAATATCAAAGGAGTTTAAAATATCATACAAGTTGTTAAAGATAGAAAAAGTGCAAGTATATGTTCTTCAAGTATAAGATCAACTTCTTGAAAGAAAAAAAATAATTGGTTAGGAAGGATAATGATTCAAAGTCAAAATAAGTAAAAAATCTTATAATTCTTATTTCACGGATATTCAATATTCAACGATTGAGAGGAAACTTTTGAATCCAAAATTTTAACTCGAGATTAATAGACAACTGAGTGAAAAGTTTTTTTTTTCAAAAAATTCTTTAGGTCCAAGAAAAAGAATATAAGAGATACAAACTTATGGTATGGCGATGTTTAGAAATGACATTAGATAAAGTCGTACAAATGATCATGATTAGAAAAAAATGACTGATGGTAAAAGAAATATAAACTTAAATTTATATTTCTTTACTATTCAAGATCAAGAAAAAATATGTATACAGCACTATGTCTACCTATTATGAATATTTTTATACACAAGTATATAGGTATAGCTTAAGTAAATCCCAAAAATATCATTCTAAGATAGGGTTATACTATAGCAATAATACATATATTATATTCAATATATAATATACAGAAATTATTTCCAATACTAGAGGTGGACTACCAATATATGTACACATCTATATATCTACATGGACGGCGTCGGTCGCACTACATGATTACTAGGGCTTAGGTTGCGTTCGGGCTAGTTTAGAACAACCGGATCTTCTAAAAGTCGTATTATTATTAAATAACTAATTAAATTATTTATAGAGGTCAAGTCATAACTTTTCCTGGTTTTTCTAGCTCGGACACACTTATGGCTCGGTCTTTTCTACCATAACTAATACACTAGTCAAAGCACGTCACTGCACTATCCGTGCCATCACTTCTAGTCATTTGGCACTCCAAAATTTAACCATGACTAAGATATTCCATAATAATAATTAATTAAATTAAATATTTCTAAAATTCAAAAAAACATATTTAGTTCAAATAAGTAAATAAAAGGATATTTTTATAATTTTGGAAAGAGGGTTACGAATCTAACCTCCTTAGAAATACCATCAAATCAAAATGAGATAGTGCATCCTTTTATGAAAGTCATCTACTAGGATTTAGAATTTGATGAGGCCTATGTAGCAACCTTAACTACCCAATGTTAAATTAAATCAGGGACTCCTAGTCCTAACCATTCTCCTAGAATTGACTTACTCATAGTTGTGAATGAGCATTTCCTAGTCGCAGGCTCGTAATAGTACGACTAATATGATACTACCACGAGTTCGCACAATTTGCAAAAAACTGACCTGCATGGACCACTAAAAAAACTTGTCACGATCCGCACCCGCTTTTCAGATACGAGACGGGTCCAAGCCAGCCTATGCCGTAGAGTCGGCGGTAGAACGCTGTCACTGCCAAGATTGCTCAAAATCACAAAATATAACATTTATTGCTCATTCACATTATTAAATCAAATCTACAACTAATTATTACAAGTTTTATATTTGAATACAAGGTACAATGTCTCACAAAATTATCAAAAGACAACTACATGAATGCTAAACTATTTCACTAGCCTCTAGATTTGGCCTCCGCATATACCCATGTCTTCCGAATTCGATGCTAAAGGCAGCCGCAACTAATCTGTAAAATTTTGGTTTCCAGTCAGGAATGGAACGAGTACAATTTACTGAAAATGTTTCAATAAATAAAAATGACTATACAACAGAGGTTAGACATCATTTATATGTTTTGAAAATAAACAACAAAAAGACGTGAGAAAAGACGAAAAATCAATAGCAAGAAAATAAACTAAAATACATTCCCAACTGTTAGAAGTATCTTTGATATGTGATCAGTCTAGGACACTACACTGCGAGGTCTACTTGCACGAAAAAAAAATAAACAATGTCTACGAGGTCTAATTGCAGAAATTAAACAATGCCTACGAGGTCTACTTGTAGAAAATAAACAATGTCTACGATGTCTACTTGCAGAAAATAAACAATGTCTACGATATCTACTTGCATGAAAATAAACAATATCTACGAGGTCTAATTGCATGAAATAAACAATGTCTACGGTCGGATCACACATCCTTGGTACTTCTCAATCCCGACTCCATAATTTATAATAGAATAAAATGGCAAACCATATAACCAATGACTAATCAATGAAATATAGTGAAAGTCAATATCGAAAACAGACAATAAAATGTACTCGCCTGTGGTCCTTTGCTGATGAAACCGATGATCTCGTTGGGTCCAGAATAGTCCAAATGGCTAGGATGGATGTGCAGGAGTCCAAAGTTGGTAAAAGAAATAGGAATACGATTAGCTACGATTAATAATATTTTAAGAGAAACTTGATTTAGAGAAAGATAATCTCGTGACAATTCATTTATATATATATACTTTGAGAAATATTTATAATTACTTCAAAAATATGTAAAAATAATTTTTTAAGTTAAAAAAAATTCTAAAAATTGATTTTAGGCCAAAAACTCTAAGATTGTGAAGATAGTATTTTTTTTTGATAAAACTATTTTTCTTTTGTTAAAATATTTAAAATAATACTAGTAAATTCTAAAAATTATTTCAGGGCTTCTAGACCAAGAATAAACATATGGGCAAGCCGAATTTATAAACCTTGTAACAATTATAATTTTAAAATTATTTATCATATATATTTTATTTGATAATAACAATAAGTAAATAACAAAAATATTAATAATACACACTATCTTAATAATATAATAACAATCATAAAATATAACAAAAACAAACAATAATAATAATAATAGTTATATATCACTAATATATAATAGTATATACATACATATATACTTATTTCTAATCCTTAAATATATGTTCTAAAAAATAACCCAGCCCCTTCCAATACCCATGGGCTTAAGCCCATGTGAAAAATCCAAATAAAACAATCACTTTAACTCCTCTTCTTTCCAGGAAGAGAGAGGAAATATTTAAGAAAAGAAACAGAGAGGAAAAAGAAGAGTCGAGAGGGGAAAAGAGTGTGGAGAGAAGAGACTCACTGTTCGAGGGGATTCCGGCGACTGGGCACTCGGCTACAGCACCGGAGCTGGGGGCAGGCTCTGAGGAGGAGTTGGGGCGAGCGGGGCGTTGGTCAAGCACGCCGTGATAGAGGCGGACGGCTCGCCGACGGAGTAACACATGCGGCGGATCCCGGCCGGCGGTGGATGGCCGTTTGGTGATGATTATAATGATCGTCAATGGCGGTCGAGGTTGGTACTATGCGATGGAGAGGCCAACGGCCAGGGAGGATAGGTTTTCCTGATGATGGAAAAAGACATATACGAGTAGAGGGATTGGAGGCTTTCTCGAAATGGTTGATGTATAAATATATTAAGCCCTAGACTTAATTAGATATAGACACAAAATTTTGTTTAATCTAAATTATCATACTAACCATATATGGATTTATGTAAACCCTTAATAATTATTCTATAATCAAGTAAACCTTTAAATCAAAGATTACCTAAATCATAATTCATTAATTTAATTAAAATCAAATATTAGTGCAAATCTATAAAGAAAATTTTAAATCGAATATAGATCTATATCAACTAAGTGGTCACTATTTCAAAAATAATACTTCATACTTATCAGAATAAGCTAAATCACATATTTAATATTATCGTATAATTTCAAGCATACAATTTAAATATTTAGTTAAATAGTATTCTATCATCAAGATAATTTAAAATACAACTTTATAACTAAAAATCTTCTTAAAATACTTGTTAACGATTTTCAAATACCATTTTCGAAATCAATATTTTCTTTTGAAATTCCAAAAAGTAATACCCAAGTCTTTTTTTTGAAATTTCTATAATAAAATTCAAGAACAAATGCTTTGATCAAACTTCAGAGAAATACTTAAAGAGAAATATGAAAGAAAATAATATAATAATATTCAATACAAGACCTTTAAAGATGAAATGCTTTCTAAGAAATATTTAAATTAAGACAATTAAAATAAAATAATTAACGAAATAACTTGTGAAAATTCGGGAAGAGGGGTTACAGGAAATGACAATATTAGACGTCCACTGCGTCCTCATCTTCCTCTTCCTCCTCATCTTCGACATAGCCTGACAGTACCGAATGAGTCTGACAACCAGAATATAGAGGAGTAGAGAAGGCCCCCTCTTTGACCCCCCTCTACTTTCTTGTTTCTCATTCGACTCTCTCATATGATATCCATCTCAACCAAAGAGTAGAGAAGTATGAAAATATTAATATTAACCAAGGATCGGTATCGGAATAGGGATCATCATGAATCTCATGGCTTGTTCTACCAGAGCATAATATAAAACCAAACGTGTGAATCAGAGCTTCACATTCTAATATCGTGAATGTGAAGCTCTGCTTCACGTTTGGTTTTATATTATGCTCTGTTAGAACAAGCTATGAGATTCATGGTGATACTGATCCTTGGTTAATATTAATATTTTCACACTTCTCCACGCTTTGGTTGAGATGTATATTATATGATGCGGAATATGATACCTCATGACCCGAATGAGAAGAAGGGGAGTAGGGAGGCTCACTTTATACACTCATCTGCCTACGATATACACTATATATACTCTTACTTATGCAAGACTTTTGAGGTAATCAACATTATACTAGATTTCTGAAAAGATCTATAACTCTGATAGGCCCAAAAGACTTGGTATAAGTAAATTTAAATTTCAACACTTATCTATCTACTACTAAGATATCTTATATATATCCTTCTAGGATACTCACTCTATACCGATATCTTAAATTTGATTTTCAACAATTACCTACTGCCTAGACACCGCCTAGACACCTAAGCGATCAATATCGATACTCATAGAAATAGTCTGATACCGATACCGATATCGATACCCAGAGGGTACATTGATACAACAATTATTCCTAGACTAGGCAAGCTTGTTTACTCCATTACTGCAGGTTTGCAGGCAAAATCATGGGAACTAAGTGACCATGCAAGTTATACTGTAATAAATATTATATAAATAAAATTAACAAATTAAGTAAAAGGTTAGCCACAGATATATATTCATGAATTTTCCAATATGGGTCTGACATCGCTATCCAAACTAAATTAACTAAGGTTTCATGAACATGTGGATGGCTTAGAACGACATCCAAACTTCATTTATTTCTAGCTTACACTACCTACAACACTCATAGTTCTGTTCATATGTAGTATCATAGGTACTCATCAAATTTGGGTAGTATCTATTATTGAACAGAATAAACACCTGATAATGTAAAGCTAAGAAAGATAAGTAACCATTTGACACTAGAAAATAGTATAGGGTCGCCGCATCATCATTTTCAAGTCTGGGATAAAGAACATCCATAGGGTCATTGCCAAATTCAAATTGCTAATTTTAACCTCGTATGGTCATTGATAAGTATATACTGCTAAATTTAGTCTCTTTGGCCCTACAATAATAAGAACTTGAACACTCTCTGTCAATCTAATGGTCCTACAGTAGTGTATGCCAGTTCTGCAATTATTCTATAATTTTTCTTTCATACAAAAGACCATGCACTATTAGGTTAAGGTGTGAGATTCTTTAATTTCTAAAAATATAAGTAGTTTAAAAGTAGGAAGAATGAGCCCAAGGATAGGAAGGGGCCGAGAGCATTCTTTCACTACCATTATAGTATCCCACAATCAACATAATCAACAGCAAGACCACAAAATTTTAGGGTCATAATCATCCAAACAAACCCTAATTTAGGGTTATAAACCGTATTATCAACATAATCATCCTAACAAACCCTAATTTAGGGTCATAAAACATGTGTGTATGCGACGAATATATATATGTGTGTGTGTCGAATATATATATATATATATATATATATATATATATATATATATATATATATATATATATATATATATATATATATGTATATATATATATATATATATATATGTGTGTGTGTGTGTGTGTGTGTGTGTGTGTGTGTGTGTGTGTGTGTTGTGTTTGTGTGTGTGTGTTTCGACCCCCCGTGGCCAACCACCCCCTCCCACCTCCACCCCCACCCCCACGGCCACCCCCCCCCCCCGCAGCCAGCTACCCCTGCGGCCAACCACCCCCTCCCACCTCTACCCTTATGGCTACCCCCGTCCCCCCCCCCGCAGCCCACCCCCAACCCTCCCGGGGCCAACCTCCCCGCGGCCAGCCCTCCCGCAGCCCGTCCCCTCCCACCACCCCCACCGTCACCCCCCGCAGCGACTCCCACCACCGCCAGCACCCTCCGTGGCGACCCCCACCACCGGCAGCAGCCCCCGCAGCAACCCCCACCACTGCCAGCTTTATACGCACGCGGCGACCCCCACCCCCCGGGGCCAGCACCCCTCCGCGGCCAGCACCCCCCCGCTGCCCGCCCCCTCCTACCACCGCCGGTTCTCATCCTGTCATGACCCACACCCGGATATACGGATACGAATACGAGGGCCACGTCCAACCTACGCTGCAGTATCGGCGGTAGAAAGCTGTCTAGTACCCAATAAATATACACTACATCTAGAAGGTCCATGAACTACAAATGTACTCAATCACAACCCAACATCTAAGAAGATAAGACAGGAAAGATAACTAAGGCACAAGAACAGTTAGAACTACTCGAAGGAATCCTAAGACAGAAAAATAAAGAAGGAAAAACAAGACAAACTAAGGATATCTACCAGGCAACTCACAGAGAAGAAATAGTAAGATCCTCCTCAGTTAGCAACATCATGAAGTCCAATAATGGCACAACTACTCCTAAAATATTGTCAACATATCCAGTCAGGATGGAACGAATACATAAACTAACAACAGTTTCATAGTATTGACAAATTCTATAAGAGACAGTATAATGAAATACAAGACAAAGATATAGGATGACTTAGAAATCATTCAGAAACTGAGTTACAACCCTTAAAACAAACAAGGACCGGGATTGTAACCCTTCTTCCGAGCAGAACTTAGTCTCCAATCAAGGTACAACATAAAGACATGCAGAACATATGAGTAACTGAATATCATAGCATGGTGAAAAAGTATTGAATGTAGAACAGAGCAGGACATAAGATAAGATAAAGTAAATGTAAAATGTACCTTGAATTATTAGAGCGTTATGTAATCGGCTTTGGGAAATGTTATAGGACAGGTTATTCACTTGGCCCGACAATCATAAAAAATCTGGAAAGGGTCATACCGGCCAACCTGGATAGCAAGCACAAGGAAAATAGGATCTCGCTACACCTATGTAAGGGGAGAGTGGCACGAGCACAAGAATATAGTGACAGGGTGGCTTTGATCACATAGCCCCTAATAATTCCTCATTCCCCGAATAGTATACGGATCCGGACATAGCACGTAATGGCACGAGATTTCCTAAGAAGGTAGCTACTCCTTCTCTGGAATCGGTGTCAATACAAATACAAGAACAAGATCGAGCAAGTACAAGTATCCCAAGAAAATCCAAGAATGACATCTCATACAGAAATCCGGTATATACTAGTCCGTGTACCATCGTGACGAGAATCAAGTAAAACACTATAACTGAATCGGATATAGAAAATATCAAGATAAAAAACTACTATCAGAGAATGTACTCGTCTGCGGTCCTGAGCTGTCAAATGGGGTTGTTGCTCAGAGTGATGCCACGGACCTAAAGATAAGATATATATAAGCTAATTAGGGTTCAACAGTGTTAGGCTTGATTTTATCGTATAAGCTACGTAATCTAGGTCTGACTCAGTCAACTAAGTCAAAATAGGTCATACTGAGTCACACTAGGTCACAAGAAGTCAAACCAAGTCAAACTAGGTCAAACTGGATCAATGGTTGACTTACAGTTGACTTTTCGTCAACTGGTCAACTCTAGTCAACCCTGGTCAACTCTAGGTCAAACTAGGCTAATGTTGACTAACAGTTGACTTTTGGTCAACTAGTCAACTTCGGTCAAGTTCTAGTCAATTTTAGGCTACAGTTGACTTCCGGTTGACTTTGGTCAAAATAGTAAACTGTGGTTAACCAAGGTCAAAACTAGTCTAACCTAGGTCAAATATTGACTCTACTTCGACGTTCAGTCAAAGTAGTCAACCATGGTCAAATAGGGTCAAAGCTAGTCTCTATAAACATCTACATGATCAATATATCAATTTCAGTGATGGTGAAATTATTGGAATCGATGGACCTCAAAATACAAACAAAAGAGAAAGATTATAATAATAGGGTAAAAACCTAGAGATGTTGTCGAATGGTGAAATAATCATCACCAACGTGTCCAGAATGGTCAAATTAGCTAGGATAGCCTATCCATAAGTCTAATTTGGACACAGGGGCAAAAGGTAATTTCGGGCCAAAATGGTGTCCGTGTCGGACCCACTTTGTACCGAAAACGTGCCAAAATAAAAGTGCACTAAACCTAACAAATTATATGTCCACGAATCCGGAATGACGATACAAACTCAACGGTATATCCAAAATTGGATTCCGATGACCCGATCTCAGATTGGTCAGTTGACCCGGATATTGGAATCCGATTTGCACGAAAAAGCGTATCGGAGCCAATGTCCTCACTACTCAGCAAATTATATATCAACAAGTCCAGAATGATGATACAAACCCAACGGTATATCTAGAATTGGATTCCGATGAGCCGATCTCAAAATGACCCGTAGACCCGGATATTGGTATCCGACTTACACCGAAGTGCGTGCCAGAACCAATGTCCACTAAAATCTAGCAAATTATATGCCAACGAGTCCAGAATGGCGATACGAACTCAACGGTATATCTAGAATTGGATTCCGATGAGCCGGCGTCAAAATGTCCCGTTGACCCAAACTATGGGGCCCGTTTTGCACCAAAATGCGTGCCAGGGCCCACGTCCTCCAAATCTAACAAACTTATATGAAAACGTGCCAGAACGATGCCACGAGTCTACTGGTGGTGTCAGAAATTGAATTCGGAGTCCCGAGTTCAAAAATAAAATTTTACAAGTTGGAAATTACGAATTCGGACGGCCAACTTTGGCGTCGAATTCAACCAATTAAACGTGCTTACAATGAAATGAAACTTAAGAGGTAGGAAGAGGGTTATACCAGCTGCACATAGGAACCAGTGGCATGCCAGACGGAGATGCGATGTAGGAGAAACGACCTATGAAGTTGGCTCCACAAAACTGTCCAAAAACAGTTCAAATTAAAACGTCAACTTGGTGGCCGGTTTTGATGTATCAAACGATAAAATTTACGGACGAAAATTTAGGGGAGTGAAAATCTATATACCGAGATAGTGACGGAGCAAAGAGTTCGCCGATCAAATGGTCGAATTGTCCAAAAAATTCGTACGAAGTCGCTATCCCAGAGCAAACTTTCTAAAATCCGTCCGCGCGCGCGTTGACGGAATTTCGTCCAAAATGCATGAAACGCCTAGGCGGCGCGTCCCGGAGGACGATGGCCGCCACGGGAAGGTGTGCCCGACCAAGGGGCCTATGGGGGACCGCACGGCTGTCGGCCACGGCGGCCCACGGCGGTGGCACGACGCCGGTCGATCGCGGCTACTGTTGCGCCTGCTCGCTGTAGCTGTTGCTGCTGTGGCGGCTTGCTGCTACTGCTGCACATGCGGAGGCGGCACAGCACGACGCAGCAGCGACGGTGCGGCCCGGCGGTGGTGGTACGCGGCTGGACTGGGAGGAGGAGAGGAGGAAGGGTGGTTGATGGTGGTGGTGTTGATGAAGTGTGGTGGTGGTGATTATAATGAAGAAGAAGAAGAACATGAAGAAGGAGAAGAAGAAATGGAAATGAAGGATAAGATAATGATAAAAAAGAAGAAAGAGATGGGGTGTGCTGTGGAGTCGGGTACATGAGAGAGAGGGGGTGATATGAGGGGGTGGGTGAAAGAGATGACAGAGAAAAAGTTATATATATAATATATATATGTATGTATATATATATGGAGAGAGAGATATTATTAGAGAGAGAGGAGAGAGAGAAAGTTAAGAAAGAGTGGGGGTAGTGGTCGGCTACTAGGGGGCTTGTGTGTGATAGTGATGGGTGAGGGGGAGTGTTTGTGTGGTGAGAAAGAGATGGAGATTTAAATATATATATGTATATATATATTATATATATATGTGTATATATATATACATGGAGAGAGAAATAGATATTTTGAGTAGGAAAGAAGGCAATACAATAGTGATGTTTATCGGCAGTCATGATAGGGCATATACAAAATTAGATTGGGAGATGGGCCAAGTTTGGACAAGCTTGGGGCCAAGATTTAATTAAAATAATAATTTTAACCAAATTAAATCATGGATGAAATGGGAGCACAAGGGAGATCAAATCGATGGCACGTAAGTGGCACGTGCATAGTAGACTCAAAACAGGCCAGGATCATATATTGGGTCGACTGGATTGGATCGATGTCGGGCCCAAAAATTAAGTTGGAAGTTAAGTCACGAATTACGACAGACGATAAATTGGTGTAAATTGACCCGAAAGTTGCACGAAGCAAATGGAGCACAAGGGAACAAGTTTGAGTGGGACACGATATATCAACATGAAGATAATCTCGTTTACTACAAACTTCAAGAAGAAACTTTTTAGAGACTGGCATCCCTGCTGCTCTAGAAATCCAAGTCACGGTAAAGAGCATTTAATGATCAAAATTAATTAAATCAAAATGAATTATCAAAAATAATTCATTTAGAAAATTCGAAAATAAATCCCAAAAATTTAGGGGACTTACATCCTACCCACCTTATAAAAATTTTGTCCTCGAAATTAAAGGTTGGTAGTGGGGTTAAAACATGATAAAAGATTTAAGCAATATTTTAGGCACGATCCAAGAATGACGAGTTTTGTACGATTAAGATAATCGATTCACAATTGTTCAGACACGATGAGGGATTTAGCACGATAGAATCATGATATGAACAAAATTGTATGTACATGATTTCAGAAATAAGTCAAGTCATTAGGGCACGATTTTAGAGACGATTAGGAGAATCGAAGATATAAATGAAGTTCAAGTACGGGGTGATCTGTATGGCTTAGGTTGATGGAAAATCAACCTGAAAGTCGTACAGTCCCGATCAAGATGAAAAGCTAACCATGACCAAAATGAGGTTTGGCATGGTTGAGATAAAATTTCAGACACAAACAAAAATTGAATTCAAGGTCTTATAGGCCCGATCAAAGATTAAGGAGTATGATTAATAAAATTATGAAATACGATCCAAGTTCGAACGTGATTAAAATTGGAAATAGTCTAAGTTCACTTGGCACAATTTAGATATAACAACGAAATCAAAACTTGAGCTTCGTCCGATTACAATCAAGTCAAAAATTGATTAACAGGATTTCAGCTCGATGAAATTAGATTTAGGATTATACATAGGCACGATCAAGACGAAAATGATGTGGTTAGGTATTGTTAGGAATAACATTACTTAGCACAAACAGTGATCGAGAATTTAACCACCTGGTCATGAGTGAAATCAAGACCCAGACGCGTTCAAGAATTTTGGAATGATTAACCACTTAGGCACAAAGTAGAGTAGAGCGACGAAAATTGCAAACCTAGTCATGATCAGGAATGAAACCTGAGCACGAGTGATTAGAGAATCAAAATTCAAGTACGAAGGAGATCTATTTCGACACAGTCGATTAAGGTTCAAGATTTTTAGCACGATTTGAGGGTTAAGATTATCAAGATCATGAAAATCAAAGTCGGATAGTCATGATCTAAAACAGGGCTAAGAGAAGCAAATGGAGAGAAAATTTTGAGTATAGCACGATTGAGTGATAGATTTGATAGAAATCATATTATAGGTCACGTAATCACGATCAAGATCCAAGTTCAGTTGTGAAAGACGATAAAATCATGAATTCGAAATCAATATCCTAAAAGCATAATTTAGGAAGGAACCCAAGTCAATTTGGCATGGTAGAAAGTCAAACATGTTTAATTCTAACACGACTAATTTCGTAGTCACACTAGTTAGTCGTGATTGAAAGTCAAAAATTTTATACAAGAGTTTGAGGCAAGATAAAATGTATAATTATGATCGTTAAGATCACGATCAAAGGATTCAAGTCGACTTAGTCACGCCAGGTCATCTGGGTACAACTAAACACAATGAGTTCAGATATAAACAGAAAATTAAATCAGGGTCGAAAGGAGTTTAGGCACGTGTATTTAAAATCCAAACAGGTTCAAAATCAAAGGTTATAGCACGAGTGGTAATAGCATGAAATTCAATCACGATAAGAAAATTAGCTTCAACACAATCTAAGTTGATCAATTTGAGTGAATCAGGATTTGGGCAAGATGGAGTATAAGATCATCGAAGTCTGGTAACGAGCATCCAAGGATGGAATCCAACTTAGAATTGGATTTAACTCAATTGAGTATGATCCAGGATACGGGTACGAATAGAAGATATGACCAAAGTCGTTCGGTCACGATCAAGAAAATTATGATTTAACGATATTGAAAACTCAAGGGATGATTCAAAGATATGGAATAAGTCAAATTTCTCTTTAGCAGAAAATCAAAGACAAGGTTTCATAGGGAAGCCAAGTTAATCATCTGTTTATGATATTACCAAGTTTATCTGGTCATCATTGGCCAATCACACCTTTAATCTCACAAGTCCAAATATAAAAACCAATCTTATACAACTACTACCAGAATTACCCTTCCGTCATAAAGATTGGGCCTTGTCATGATACCATAGGCCATATCCAATTTCCAAAACCCTAATCAAGAAGTACACCCTTCACTAGAACTCCACACTATCCACTTAATCATCCTTAAATTCGAATTCTTCCACCTTGTCCTAATTTGATCTGAAACCTCTAATTTAAGTTTATAATATCCTTGAACTTGTTCAAATCACTCTTATGGCGTTATTCAATCTAATATCACTAGGCTTTATAAAACTTATTCTTCCATTACCAATTCAACCTTCATATTCCCTTGATCGTACACTTTCAAATATCAACCATCTCAATTAATAATTATACCCATAAAATCTTTTTTTGACTTAAAATCCTTGTGTTCTCTATCCTCTTACCAATGCCTTGTCCAGTTTCTAAACTATATCCACGAAATATAAATTTTTATACCATTAATGTACATCCTATTTTCCTTCTTATTTGAAATCCTTGAACTTGCTTTCCAAGTAATTCATCCTCAAAATACCCTGGTAACTCATTTCTAAACTGATTATATTGATCCCTTGGTTTCAGTTCCAACCTCAATCATACTCCTATCTCAAATTTCTATACTAGATCCAACATCCCATATTCCTACCAAGATACCACTTGATAATAAATCTACCTTCTGAACGAAATGTTTTACGATACTTTCTTAACCTTTCCAAGGTGAAAAGATACAAAATTTTAAATGACTTCACAGTGTAGTTGGCATGAATGGATAAAAGACAGGTAGTTGGTGTAATCAAGACATAATTAATCAAGATGAAGGGAGTAATGACAAGATGAGGAAATCATATGATGATAAGAGAAATGATGGAACAAGAAATAATGGTAGGAATTGTCCTTGAACAATAGGTCAAAAGAAGTGAATTAATTTAAGGTATGACCTGATAACCATACACGTCTATCCAAATTTATGTTACCAGAATTTATGCCACGCCAATAAACATAGCTGCAATAAACAATAGAATCCATAATTAAGGTATACACCCTATAATCATGTCATCTAGATTTCCTTACCACGCCAACCGGTATGGCTACAAGAGAATCTAAATGCCATAACTAGGATAGTATATCCAAAATCAGGCTCCATGTCCTTATCAGGCTAGCTAATATGACTGCGATAAATTCTAAACTCCATAAATAAAGTAGACATTTATCGTTCTCATCGTCCTCATAAAATATGTTTATCAGAATATCTTAACTCAATCCAGAGAAACTTATCTTCAAACAGAATCAAATTCGAAGTCAACAACGAACATCAAGATTCAAAATTCAATAACGAATCAAGGATAAGTAAATGGAAACTAGCGAAAATAGATTCCGAGACAGGATTTAGGAAAAGTTCTCAGGAGAAGTTCCAAAGGTACTTTCTAGGTCAAGATTGAAAGTTCTGGAATATAATCTAAATAATCTCATCCTTGAAATAAGATTGGCAATCATATTCTCTCCTCAACCTAGATGATATATAAGTTCAACTTATACCTTCCCTCTGGGATCCACAACTCATCCCAAGAAAGAATAAAGTTTGGTATGGACAATATTTCAAAAATCAAGACGAATAGAAATAAGTGGGAAAAGATTTGAAAAGCTTTTGAAATAAGATTCCCAGGGGACATCCCTGGAATCTACTAAGAGTTCCTAATATGTGACTGAGTACCAAATTCCTAAAATATTCTATTACTCAACCTTAATCCTAGGGCATGCTCGTAGTAGTACAGATAAGCTCAAGTACTACCACGACTTCGCATTAATTGCAAAGACTGACCTACATGGGCCACCACAAAAACGTGTCACGACCCGCACCCAGATATACGGATACGAATATGTAGGCCACGCCCATCCTACACTTGCAGTATCGATGGTAGAACGTTGTCTAGTACCCAATAAATATACACTACATCTAGAAGGTCCATGAACTACAAATGTACTCAATTACAACCCAACATCTAAGAAGATAAGACAGAAAAGATAACTAAGGCACAAGAACAGTTAGAACTACTAGAAGGAATCATAAGACAGAAAAATAAAGAAGGAAAAATAAGACAAACTAAGGATAACTACCAGGCAACTCACAGAGAAGAAATAGTGAGATCCACCTCAGCTAGCAACATCATGAAGTCCAATAATGGCACAACTACTCCTAAAATATTGTCAACATATCCAGTCAGGATGGAACGAGTACTTAAACTAACAACAGTTTCATAGTATTGACAAATTCTATAAGAGATAGTATAATAAAATACAAGACAAAGATATAGGATGACTTAGTAACCATTCGAAAGCTGAGTTACAACCCTTAAACCAAACAAGGACCGGAGTGGCAACCCTTCTTCCGAGCAGAACTTAGTCTCCAATCAAGGTACAACATAAAGGCATGTAGAACATATGAGTAACTGAATATCATAGCATGGTGAGAAAGACTGAATGTAGAATAGAACAGGACATAAGATAAGATAAAGTAAATATAAAATTTGCCTTGAATTATTAGAGCATTATTTGATCGGCTTTGGGAAATGTTACAGGACAGGCTATCCACTTGGCCCGACAATCACAAGAAAATCTGGGAAGGGTCATGCCGGCCAACCTGGATAGCAAGCACAAAGAAAATAGGATCTCGCTACACCCTACGTAAGGGAAGAGTGGCACGAGCACAAGAATATAGTGACAGGGTGGTTTTGATCACATAGCCCCTAATAATTCCCCATTCCCCGAATAGTATATAGATCCGGACATAGCACGTCATGGCACGAGATTCTCTAAGAAGGTAGCTACTCCTTCTCAGGAATCGGTGTCAATACAAGTACAAGAACAAGATCGAGCAAGTACCAGTATTCCAAGAAAATCTAATAATGACATCTCATGACAGGAATCCGGTATATACTAGTCCGTGTACCATCGTGACGAGAATCAAGTAAAACACTATAACTGAATCGGATACAGAAAATATCAAGACAAGGAACTACTATCAGAGAATGTACTCGCCTGCGGTCCTGAGCTGTCAAATGGGGTTGTTGCTCAGAGTGATGCCACGGACCTAAAGATAAGATATATATAAGCTAATTAGGGTTCAACAATGTTAGGCTTGATTCTACAGTCTAAGCTACGTAATCTAGGTCAGACTCACTCAACTAAGTCAAACTAGGTCACACTGAGTCACACTAGGTCAAACTAGGTCACAAGAAGTCAAACCAAGTCAAACTAGGTCAAACTGGGTCACTGGTTGACTTACAGTTGACTTTTGGTCAACTTGTCAACTCTAGTCAACTCTGGTCAACTCTAGGTCAAACTAGGCTAATGTTGACTAACAGTTGACTTTGGTCAACTGGTCAATTTGGTCAAGTTCTAGTCAATTTTAGGCTACAGTTGACTTCCGGTTGACTTTGGTCAAAATAGTCAACTGTGGTCAACCAAGGTCAAAACTAGTCGGAACCTAGGTCAAATATTGACTCTACTTTGACATTCAGTCAAAGTAGTCAACCATGGTCAAACAGGATCAAAGCTAGTCTCTATAAACATCTACAGGGTCAACATATCAATTTCAGTGTTGGTGAAATCATTGGAATCGATGGATCTTAAAATACAAACAAAAGAGAAAGATTATAATAATAGGGTAAAAACCTACAAATGTTGTCGGATGGTGAAACAACCATCACCAACGTGTCCAGAATGGTCAAATTAGCTAGGATAGCCTATCCATAAGTCCAATTTGGATACAAGGGCAAAAGGTAATTTTGGACCAAAATGGTGTCCGTGTCGGACCCACTTTGTACCGAAAATGTGCCAGAATAAAAGTGCACTAAACCTAACAAATTATACGTCCACGAATCCAGAATAATGATACAAACTCAACGGTATATCCGAAATTGAATTCTGATGACCCGATCTTAGATTGGTTAGTTGACCCGGATATTAGAATCCGATTTGCACGAAAAAGCGTGTCGGAGTCAATGTCCCCAAAATTTAGCAAATTATATGTCAACAAGTCTATAATGATGATACGAACCCAACGGTACATCCAGAATTAGATTCCGATGAGCCGATCTCAAAATGACCCGTTGACCCGGATATTGGTATCCGACTAGCACCGAAGTGCTTGTCGGAACCAATGTCCACTAAAACCTAGCAAATTATATGTCAACGAGTCCAGAATGACGATACGAACTCAACGGTATATCCAAAATTGGATTCCGATGAGCTGGCGTCAAAAAGTCTCGTTGACCCGTACTATGGAGTCCGCTTTGTACTGAAATGCGTGTCAGGGCCCACGTCCTACAAATCTAACAAACTTTATATGAAAATATGCCAGAACGACGCCACGAGTCTACTAGTGGTGTCATAAATTGAATTCGGAGTCCCGAGTTCAAAAATAGGATTTTACAAGTTGGAAATTACGAATTCGATGGCCAACTTTGGCGTCGAATTAAACTAATCAAACGTGCTCACAATGAAACAAAACTTAAGGGGTAGGAAGAGGGTTATACCAGCTGTGCATAGAAACTAGTGGCACACCAGATGGAGCTGCGATGGAGGAGATACGAACCGACGAATTTGGCTCCACAAAACTGTCCAAAAATAGTTTAAATTAAAACGTCAACTTGGTGGCCGGTTTTGATGTATCAAACGATAAAATTTACGGACAAAAATTGAGGGAAATGAAGAGCTACATACCAAGATTGTGACGGAGCAAAGAGTTTGCCGATCCAACAGTCAGATTGTCCAAAAACTCTGCATGAAGTCGCTGTCCTGGAGCGAACTTTCTAAAATTCGTCAGCCCACGCGTCGACGGGATTTCGTCCAAAATGCACAAAATGCCTAGGCGGCACGTCCCGAAGGATGGTGGCCGCCACGGGAAGGTGCGCCCGACCAAGGGGGCCATGGGGGACCATACGGCGGTTGGCCACGGCGGCCCACGGCGCTGGTTGACCGCGGCTGCTGCTGCGCCTGCTCGCTGCAGCTACTGCTGCTGTGGCAGCTCGCTACTGCTGTTGGGCGCATGGTGGAGGCATAGCATGGCACGGTGGTGGCAGTACGGCACGACGGTGATGGCACGTGACTGGACTGGAAGAAGAAGAGGAGGAAGGGTAGTTGATGGTGGTGGTGGTGTTGATGAAGAGTGGTGGTGGTGGTAATTATAATGAAGAAGAAGAATGAGAAAAACATGAAGAAGGAGAAGAAGAAATAGAAATGAAGGAGAAGATAATGATGAAGAAGAAGAAGGAGATGGGGTGTGCTGTGGAGTCGGGTACAGGAGAGCGAGGGGGTGATGTGAGGGGGTGGGTGAGAGAGATGAGAGAGAAAAAGTTATATATATATATATATATATATATATATATATATATATGTGTATGTATATATATAATATATATATATATATATATATATATATATATATATATATATATATATATGTGTGTGTGTGTGTGTATATATATAAGGAGAGAGAGAGAGAGAGATATTATTAGAGAGAGAGGAGAGAGAGAAAGTTAAGAGAGAGTGGGGGGTAGTGGTCGGGTGCTAGGGGGGCTTGTGTGTGATAGTGATGGGTGAGGGGGAGTGTTTGTGCGGTGAGAGAGAGAGGGAGATTTAAATATATATGTATATATATATATATATATATATATATATATATATATATATATATGTGTGTGTGTGTGTGTGTGTGTGTGTGTGTGTGTGTGTGTGTGTGTGTGTGTGTGTGTGTGATATATATATATATATACATTGAGAGAGAAATAGATATTTTGAGTAGGAAAGAAGGCAATACAATAGTGGTGTGTATGGGCAGTCATGATAGGGCATACACCAAATTAGATTGGGTGTTGGGCCAAGTTTGGACAAGCTTGGGGCCAAGATTTAATTAAAATAATAATTTTAAACAAAATTAAATCATGGTTGAAATAGGAGCACAAGGGAGATCATATCGATGGCACACAAGTGGCACGTGCATAGTAGACTCAAAACAGGCCAGGATCATATATTGGGTCGACTGGATTGGACCGATGTCGGGGACGAAAATTAAGTTGGAAGTTAAGTCACGAATTACGACAAACGATAAATTGGTCTAAATTGACCCGAAAGTTGTACGAAGCAAATGGAGCATAAGGGAACAAGTTTGAGTGGGATATGATATATCAACATGAAGATAATCTCGTCTACTACAAACTTCATGAAGAAAGTTTCCAGAGACTGGCATCCCTGATGCTCTAGAAATCCAAGTCACGGTAAATAGCACTTAATGATCAAAATTAATTAAATCAAAATAAATTATCGAAAATAATTCATTTAAAAAAATTGAAAGTAAATCCCGAAAATTCAGGAGGCTTACACATCCGCCCTCCACCGCCGCCCAATAGAGAGAGAGAGAGTTACCTCGATGTTTCAAGCGTCCAAGAGAGAGAGAGAGTAGAGAGAAAAAATTGGGGGGAATAAAATTTTTCCTCCGTCGGTTCAACTTAAGCTAGGCTTTTAACTTAGCGACGGACTTGCGACGACTAAAATCCGACGCTACTTAGTCGTTAATCTCACGCAATTTTTTAAAAAATTTTCCAACCACTTAGTGACGGACTGTACGTCTGTCGCTAATATCCCATCATCTGGTCGTCGGATTATTCGTCGCTAAGTAGTCGTCAATTCCCCCGCCAACTAGTAACATTTTTCCGTAATTTTTTTAACATTTTTTTTCCAATTAGTGACTTCCGACTGACTACTTGCCGACAGATTTTTGTTCCGTCGCTATATAACCGATGGCGTATCGACAGATAGGCGACGGACTTTCACCCTTAAAACAAAAATTGGTGTACGATTATCCGGGATGTCGTCGCCAGGTTGTCGGTAGTCCGTCGCTAATGACGATGGATTTATTCCGTCGCTAAAATGCTGTCGCCAATTAACTGTATTTTGGTAGTGAATATTATATCTTGTGATAGCAAGGCAGATCTCCTGCATCCATTCATCATTGATGATTTCAGTTAAAGAGTAAGCTGTTGATTTTGTTGGATTTAATTTATATCATTTGCGAAAGAAAAGTGATAGTTCTTCCTCTTTGGATTATGGTAGTCTTTAATTGTGAATATATGATACTTTTCTCCTTCTACCAAACACGTAGAATGGGGGATCCAAGTGTTTTACCTGCTGGATGATTCAAACATGATTTTCTTTGTGACCAACTCTCTCTTAGGAGGTTTAGCGAACACGTTTTAAATTTAGGTCATATTTATATTTTAAAATGTAAATTGGATTATGTTCACTAAAGATGTATTCGAAATATGATCAGAAATGTGTCTATAATTTTTCAGTTTAGATCATCATCTTAAGAAATGTATTTTGGATATGGATTAACTCAATCTTTCATATTCAAATCCAGATCCGCATATATAAATGTATAAATAAGTACATAAATTATATAATACTTTTTGTACTTATAATACTAGGTAACGCATGTGATTTTCATACGGATAAGAATGAGCATCTTGTTCACTCATATGTTTCACTTTTCTCCTATTGAAATCTGTATCTTATCATTTCAAGTATTTGGAATATCCAGCTAGCATTTTTAAGTCCCAATTCCTATGGTTTAACTGGGACACATTACAAACACGAGCATTTTTAAGTCACAAACCTACTTTTTCTTGATTACCCTTTTTCCATATGAAATGATAAAACTAGTAAAGGCTATGTTGTTTTGTTGTATATCAACTTATTAAATATAGGAACACTTTATCCCTAATATTCTTGACAACAAGAACCAAACCATGAGTTCTTAATTATATTAAAATTTTGATATAATGTTTTTATGTTTGTAAATCTTTCAGTTTATGCTATATTTATAAAGGAAAACAAGTATCATGAGCATGAAATGGATGTCAATAGTACAAATTACACATAAAAAAATGTAGTACGACCATGTCATTTCGTTTTTGTGGTTTTATTTGTACAGTGATACAAATTGCTCGTTTGAGTTTTATACCACCCCAAATGGGTGCATGCATGACAGGTGTCCGGAGAATCTAGTCGTTCGTAAATTATTTTGTAGGTCGCAGCGGATTGCTGGCCCCTGAAAGGCCATAAATTTAATTTTGGTATTATAAGCTATCATAGACCTAGAGTTCTACGTTTAGAATAAATTTCAACGAGCTATGAGCATCCCTATTTTTTGTTATTGATTTCATTGGACACAAAAACACAAGCTTCTGAAGGTGAACTATTGTTATCCACTATTTCATTATCACAAGTCCCGAAGGATATTTATGGAATGCCTAAATAAGACTCACGATATACTCATGGGGTTTTGATATGCTATTAGTTTAGCTTTAATATGCTTCATATTATTCAAGCTTATGATTACTTTACACCAAAATATTGCAAAATATTGCTTATATGCTTAAATATATCCATAAGAGATTGGAATGATACATAATATGAACACATCACGAAGCTATAGATGACTAGTTCCATGATGACAATTATAATGCTTTAAGAGATGAAATCTAATACATGGATGTTGATATTTCATAGTGGCATTTTAAAGTTGTAAACCTCTTAAATTAGAAATTTTAAAGTTGGTGATATACGGTTGTTCTATCCGTAGGGTTACTACAGATGCATTATTATCCTACCAACTATCATAGACCTGAAGTCCATGTTTAGATTACTATTGATTAATAATATCTTTATTTGTAACTATTGGTAATATATTGCCATATCTAGAAACTATAATCCATAGAAAATAGACATCTAATGCATGACTGATAGTACTATGTACCAACATCATCCTTGAGAATAGAATCTTTTCCTCCAACAAGAATACTAGTGTGAAAATAGTATCAATGATAGTTGGTCATGCACATTTATTGAAGGCTACGGCAGAGCACACTTAAATTTATCCAAGGAAACTCATTCATATAAAATGTCTTATACTATCATAATTCCAGAAAAAAATTATTGAGTTTTAAGGACATAAGGACAAATGTGGGTGTTATATTGAAACTATGAGTGAGAAAAAATAAAGAATACATTTACAAGAACCAGGAGTTCGTCATAGAGAACCAGAAGTTCGTCCTAGAGAAATAGAAGTTCGTCGAAGTTCGTCCTAGAGAGATTATCCAGCTATTCACTATGGATACGCGTTACTTACATTAGGATTGTCAAGTCACATATATCAAGGATAAGTTTTTTTAATTGGCAACATACATCCTTGATCTCAAGGATAAATTTCTTTTAAACCATAAATCCTAAAGATTGTATATGAATAACTAGTAGCATAGTCTTGAATTGTATCTCTTTTAAATAGCTTATGTTGGTATTGTTTGAAACTGTAATATTGGCATCTATGTTTTATAAATTATTATGTTTATCTTCTTAGATTATTAAATCTTCTAGACATGAGATATTTTTGTGATAGAAAATTTCTGTGATCTGTCACGTTAATAAGACATAATTTTTGCCGTTATGGGGAGATATGAAGAAGATAAATTATCGTTCTAGATGAACGTTGTGAATTATCGTTCTAAAAGAACGTCATAAAGCATCGTTGTAGAAAAACGTCGTAAAGCATCGTTCTAAAAAACGTATTGCATTATCGTTATCGAAGAACGTTCTAACGCATCATTCCAGAAAAACGTGTCATGGCATATTTTTAATTTATCTAATCTTGACTAAATTAGGAGAAATTATCCTTTGTTTGCTTATGTTTTATTATGCTTCATAAATAGCTATACCATCTATAAATTTATTTTCTAATAGAAGTACTAAAAGAACCAAATAAAGACAGCAAATGAATAAGTTCTTTTGTAAGAACGCATAAGACCTAAAGGTTCTAAATATTTAGAACCTCGTGAAGAAGAAGAGGCCAAATAATACTAAAGATAAGGTTCATCTCTCCAGAAGAAGAGGCCGAATAATATAACACACCCTAATGCTCTTGAAGAAGCCGCTTCTGAAGTAGCATCTCCTGAAGAGAAAGTTCATGCATGACGATCCGGAAGATGTCATGAACCAAAGATCCAATTTCTCAAAGTATATCGCTCCGGTAGAGGATATACCTC
Organism: Iris pallida; assembly: GCA_029216955.1. NCBI lineage: Eukaryota > Viridiplantae > Streptophyta > Magnoliopsida > Asparagales > Iridaceae > Iris > Iris pallida. The sequence continues at coordinate 1,860,519 of JANAVB010027196.1, forward strand.
AGATTCCAGAAGAGACTGAGAAAGATGTACCGGTACCCATAAAATCTATGTTTTATACATAGTTAAGAGAAATTTAGAATCAAAAAAAATTTATCATAGATGACATTATCGAATAAGAATAAAAAGGTGATAAAATTAAAGGATAACACTAAAACCACGAATAATCTAATGAATAGATGCGATATCTCTCGCAAGATGTGCAGTGTTCGGTCCTACAGTACAAAACTCAAAGAGAATAAACCAGATAGGTTTTGAATAGATATATGTAACAAATAGAGATCCAAATATATAAGAGCTCAAGGATTCATGAAATGATTATGAATAGAATATGAATAAATATATTCTTCGATCCTGATAACCTAGACGATAAGATATATTATCGAAGGTCATGGATTTAAAATTCTCAGGTAATTCCTTAAAGGATATGATATTATCATGTTATCCCCGAAGGATCTACATATGGATTAAACCATCCAGAAGAATATGATAGGCTCATTGAGTTTATGAAGAAATCCCTGAACGGATTCATCAAAATGGTCACCTCCTCAACAGAAGATCTCCTGAGGAGATTAAAAGTGCCTCCTGAAGAGAAAATCTCCTGAAGAGATAGAAAATATGACAGTTTCTCCTGAAGAGATTTGAAATATCTCTAGAAGAGACAAAGAATCTCCCGTAGAGATTGGAATCTCCCGTATATGTCAAAAATCTCCTGAAGATAGAGGAATCTCCTGAAGAAATAAAGATAAATATTCAAAAGAGATCTCATGTAATCTCATGAAAAGATGAATCTCTAGAAGAGATCTACTATAAATCTCATATAGATATAAATCTTCTGAAGAGATTTAATATGAATGATATACCTATAATGGTCAGATCAATAGGATTTTTACAACCAAAAGAACATGGTCTGGGTCCTAAAGTACCATGTTTAAAGAATATAAAATTCTTTATTGTCATTTACTCAGCACAATATTAGGCACATAAATTATTCTTGATGAATATTCTAATCTAATATGATATGTAGATGAATGATATTTATCTGATACTCCATTAAGCGGATACCACAAATAAGGTATGTTTTTATAAATAACGTTATAGGTAGAGAGAATAAATCAAATCACTGCGACAATTTCACCAAAGCGAACATGAAATGTGCATGGCTATGTTTTCAATAGTTCGACATATCAGGGGGAGTTACGAGCTTCCAAGAATCACAAATAAAGCCTGCAACCTCTTCATAAGGATACTAGTATAAATGTATAGACAAGTAAAGTATTAGGGTGATATGTAATATTTAAATTGTATTGGGGGTTGATTTTTTATTTTGAATTGATGTAAGAACAATAATGTAATATTTTTGAGGGGGAGCATCCTGAAGATGCTAATGGAGACATCTTGAAGCATGTCTTTGCGCATTGTACTCTTTTTCTTCGTTGAGATTTTTTTCCATTGGGTTTTCCCTTCGAAAGATTTTTCACGAGGCAGTGTAAGTCGCACCCACTTAGATTCCTGAAGACTCATATTCCTGAAGAATATTATTTTACTCTTTTCTTTTCTATAGATTTTCCCAAAGGGTTTTTCCTAGAAATTTTTTTAATGAGGCAATAGTTAAAGTGGGCATACAAGGGGGAGTGTTGTGATTTGGATAAATCCAAATATGGATGCCCTTATCCATACCCACAATAACCTCTCTATCTCATTCCCTCTATATATGTTATCAATGATAAAATCTACGTACTGTTATCCATAAATCCAAATGCGTATTTTAGTTTTTTTAATCGTTATTCTATGGAAAATATCGTATTAACGTTAATTTCAACAATTATAGTATTTTTGCCATAATTTCATTATTACTATAAACTGATAAATTTTAGTATCAAAATAATTAATTATATAGCAAAAGTATATTTTAATAAAGGAAATGGTATTTATAGGTCAAAAACCATATATTCATGTTTTTAGGTAAAAAAAAAAATTTGTAATTTAGCCATTTTTCTGCTAATAAAGTTTATGGGAATGAAAATTAGTATGGATAGCGTATATTTTTCTAATAAAACCGTAATTTTACTAAAATGAGGTTTTATGTAAATTATTATTAAAAATGATTATTCTTTACTAAATAAATAGTATTAGTAAGATATTTTGTAAATGTTATTTAGAAAATAATTAAATTAGTTTTCAAACAATTTCGAGTTCTACGTGATATTTTCCTATTAAAATAATGTACGATAAAAATTGCTACTACTTTGATAATATTCCAAAAATATATTATTTTTTGCCCTATTTACAAAATACTAATAAAATAGTTTTACCAAAATATTACATATTTAAATTATTATTTTCTCTAATAAAACGGAAAATGTTTATAATTAGCTTAAATTTACGTTAGTGGCTTATTAATGTAGGTTCGGATTCCTAAACCATAGCCGACACCTTTCTAGCCGTTGCTTTCCACACCGATGATACAACCAAGGCAAGTTTTATATATTTCATGTCTGTATTTTATTTAATAATTAAATATACTGCATCAGTAGAATCATGTATTGTAGTGACACTGATTCACAGTGGATTCCTCTCGGACTCTACGTCGATGGATGGATTGATTGATTGTCTCATTGACTCATTGACTCGGGGATTGATTGGGGGAGTAGTATAACATCTGTGACCAAAGCCATTATTTATCGTTTGCCTCTCTCGCGCTAACCCCTACCGCACAAGGGGTTGAGCCGTACCGTATACTATCATTTTGGCCAGAATGCTAGTATACATATTGCTTCTATCTAGCCGGTCATAAATTCTATTATATACTCAAAACACTATTGTAGAATTGCATCATTGTAGTTCCTGAGAATATTGTCTGCTGTCTTTTTACTATTATTTAGCAAAATATTTAATACTTTTAAATTGTCTTGCAATTTATTTATTATTATTTTAGAATGTTAGATGTGAAAATATGTTTTTGCTCCCTCCTGACTGAAGACCAACATTTTTAGGTGACTGCGACGGCGAGGATCACGCATTTAGTTCTTTCTATGTACCTGGTCTGAACCGTGACGAGGTAGTTGAACCCGACCAGGGAGCCTTAGAGTTCTAGTTGTACCTTGATTTAGTTATTTCCCTTTGTTGCAATAAAGAGCATGTATTAAATGAATGCTCGTTTTGTTTGTATCTTCATTCATACCAGTTTCCAGGTTAATAAAATATTTTTCTTTCCGCTTTAGTTTTGTCTGCTTGTGTTCACTGCTAGATACAGCTTACTACCGCCGTCTCACAATGGTGCAGGCTGGGCATGATCCGATTGGACCCAATATATTGGGATCGGGTCGTGACATATTTTTAGTGGTGGCCCATGCAGGTCAGTTCTGTAAATTGGTCTAGTCAACTTAGTCTAGACCAGCATGCAGTCCGGCAGTCTAACTTAGGTCTAGGTATGACTTTAGTAAAATAGACTCTAGAAACAATTAGAACACTTAGATTGTTTTCACCCTGTAACAACATAGGGGCAAAATAATTTATTTATAACATCTATTTTTGCTTGCTTATAGTTTCGTAGGCTACCTTACTTATGTTTGTACCTAAACCTTACCCAGATTAGGCCGATTGTATGATGGTATATTTTGCTGCCTATATCATTTTCTAGATTGTATGTATCTTTTAATGCCCCATGGCTTTCAGGGGTTATTTTACTCCATATCTTTATCAGAATCTAGCATCCCTTAGGATATATACTCTTTCGCTATTTATGGATTAAAATTAGATTTTTTTAATCTCCTTCTTTAGCAAACCTATTTCCAATTTCTCTATTAGTTTGATCAAATCTTACTTCTCTATCTTTACTTAGAATCTAGATTCATTCACTATTTAGGGTTTTAAATTCTCCTTTAGCAAACCTAATAATCTCTTATCTACACGAATTATTTCTAAGACTAGTATATCCAACCATTTGTCTTGACCTTATTTTCAACTGACTTTCTCGGAACCAATCCCGAACCGAATTCTTCTGGAAGCATAAAGCCCCAAGGTTAGTTGTTATCAAAAGAATTGGTTCAACTTAACTGGTTCACGAATCTTCCAAAGGAATTATTATCCAAAAAATAATTCCAGTATTGATTGATATTTCCTAAGTTATTCTAAGGACCAAAAATATTTTCAATTGTTGACTTCCTCCACTCAACTTGAAACCTTACTCTCTCTATGCAACTTCTTGATCAATTCAAGGCCTAGAAAGTTTCTAAACTCAATGCTTGAGTATCATGCAGCAGGAACGGTCAGAGAATTGATTCTATTCTATTATTGAATTTTCTTTAGTCATTAGAAATTTTTTGAATTGTTGATCTATCTCTTTGAAATTTCCATGGGCAAAGTTGAGAAAATATTCAGTGACCTAATATGGCTTCGCACATATACGTTGCAGCAATTTATCTGAATTATGAAAACTACGAGTTTACTGCAGTCAGTTGTGCACTGGCAAGGCATAGACTCTAAGTTGAAGTGATTTCAGGTGTTCTTAGGTTTACAGCTAATATCACTGAGCAGATAATAAATCAAGAACTGGAAATAAATGAACAGTGACATGTAATAAAATGCAAACTAAAAATAAACAGTATAATGGCAAGGTATCTTGCCTGGTGTGTCGCCTGGTGTGGTACGATAATCCGACAAGTCATGTCTGTCCAGTATCCATGTTCGATGTGTAGAGGCCCGAAGTCCATGAGAAAATAGGGGCACGATTTAGTCATGATCAAGAGTTGATAACCGATGGATTTGTAGAAAAGATGTTTATACCATGTTTAGAAAATATAATAGTTAAAACTAGATTTTTATTAGTAAAATATATTTTTGGTAAATACTTTAATAATCAAAAATCGTTTTAGGCTAACTCTATGTTTATCAACACATATTTTTATAGATAGAAAACCATATTTTATTAGTAAAAATAATTTAGATAAATATTAATAATCTGGAAAATCATATAGGGTTCAAAAACCATATTTTGAAATAAGGTCAAGCCAAGTATAATATTTGTATATAACCCTGTAGATATATTTTGTCATCAAAATCATCTACTAAATTAATAAGTAATTGGTATAAATAAAAGGATACTAATATTACAACAATATAAAGATATCAATATTTAGTTTTAAGATTTTATTTCAAATAAATGTTAAATAATAATAAATAAATAAAACAATTCAAATATATAGTAGTAACTCTAATTAGTACTTCCACCTACTACTACTAATAATAATATAATAACAATACTAATAAAAGCTGGCTCTTAGGAAAGTGAGAGAGAGAAAAGAAACAGCTGATAAATATAATAATAATAATAATAATATAATAATAATAATATTAATAAATAATATTAATAATATTAATAATATTAATAATGATAATGATAATAATAATATCTATCAACCCACATAGCTCATTTCATTCCCCAAATTTAACTTTAATGAGAGAGAGAGAGATGGGACGAGGGGTTCGATGGGTTACCAGAGGCGGCTCCGCCACGGCGGGCGGACGGATCCGCGGCGGTGAGCGGAGTCCCGTGCTCGGAGGCACGGCGACGGCGGTAGCTCATGAAGTGCGGCTATGGTGATGAGGTGGTGGTGGTGATTTCACGTATTTGGGGGTGGCGCCGGAGAGTTGGGGGAGGCGACGCGGATCCGTGGCGGACGTACTCGCGAGGACAGATGAGGCGGCGGTAGCAGCGGGCGGCGGCCACCGGCGACACTGGCGGAGGCCAGCGCGCGGCGGAGGGCTGGTGGAGTTCTCGCGGATGCTCGGCGGGCGGATAGGCACACTGGAGGCGGCGCGGTGGTCGTGGGGCTCCCGACGGCACGACGGCAGGTTAGGGTTTTCTCAACTTAGGATGATGGTGATGGTTTAGGTATGGTGGATGTATGGTACGAGAATTGGGTCGTCGGAACAGATGGATGTACAGTGGTAGCGCCGAGGGTGTTGATAGCCACATGGTGGTCATCAGTTGTTATAGGAATGATGGCGATGATGGTTATGGTGGTGATGACGGTGGCTATCGATGCAAAGGAGGTTGGATAGGGATGTGCTGGTGACGGAGATGGGTGGCGGTGATGGTGGTGGGGTGCAAGCGGTTGCAGCGGGGTGGTGGTTGTGAGAGGGATGCTGTCGACGTGGCGAGGCAAAACAGCGGCATGGCTTAGGTTTAGGTGTCGTGTCGGGATGGATCCGACACGGCTGGATTGGACGTCTGGTTTGTCGGACAGGACAAAATTTATGTATGTGTAATAAAAATTATATTGGATGTAGAGGTACAGACACGATGCACAATATGGATGGTAGAAAATTATGGAAGAGTACCTCTCCTTATATAGGAGGTGGGAATTCCCAGTTGGATAAGGACTTGCAATGATTTAAACCCCGATGGATAATTCTATCTTTTATTTAAATCGATTTAGAATTTAAGGAATCAAAATCGATAACTTCCTTTAATTTAAAATAAATCTTTTCCAAATTTAAATTATCAAAATAATTCAAATATTAATTAAAACAAAATTTTAAATATCTTTTTCATAAATATAAATTATAGCATTAGTTAATTTGAAAATCAAGATAATTACTTAAATATTTACTCATAAAATAGCTTTTATAAATAACAAAATATATTAATAAACAAATTTCAATTTGAAAAAATATTTGGAATACATTTAATATAAACCACAACTACTTATTTTTAAACGAGAACAAAATAACTCTTTTATACAAAATAAAATATTTATCACATTTATTTGAACATGTACTTTCCTATATAAATTTATAATAAAATATTTTTCTAAAATATGTACCTCGACACATATTCGCACTCGTCGAACAATTACGAAATGCAAATCTCGCATGCTACGCAAATACAACAATGCAAATTCGTATGCGACGTACAGATAGGAAGTACAAAATAAATGCAAAAATTAAAAAAAATCATAGTAGAAATTTAGGGGATTTACATCCTACCCAACTTAAAAGAATTTTGCCCTCGAAATTTAGGAGTAATTAGGGTAGGTAGGGCGAAGGGGATGAAAGGAGTTTATTCGAATATTTGTACGAGATCTTCTTGGGACGAGAATGCAAACAAAATATTCGACGAGGAGGCGAGCGACATTTCAATGGCAATATGTCAATTGATCGACTAGAACAGAAATTTTTTCGATGGTTTTAGATTACGATCATGTATATGACAAATAATCATAAGCTCGATCAACCCTAACATTAACCTTAAAAAGGGGCAACCTCATATGTAGGTAATAAACTCCTTAATCCTTTAAATCATCCATATTCAGGTAGTCTCTCTTATCATAAATCGTTCTCTCCAAACATCACTTTCGTTTCACGTCCCCTTAAAAATTTAACAAAACAATTATGATTAAAATGTACTCTAACTTCCTCTATCTCGTCATAGAATTTGAAATAGTCTCAAATTTTGAATTCCATAATCTCTATTATACTAGCTCGCTTATATATATCCTCCCAAGTTATAATTTTCTCTAAAATTAAAATTTCAAAACCTTCAACCAATTTGGCCCAAGTAAAGTTAATATCTTCTTACTACAAATTTTGTATTTATTGGTCAATGTACAATGCATCCATAGGTACCAAAATAAAAGCCCGTCTTCAATGTTCGATAAATCTCGAAAACTAACAGTATACCTTCATAACTCAATCTTCAATCATCATAATTGAAAATTTTCTAAAATATTTATTAGTCTCTTTCAAAAATTTGAATTCAACAATCTCCTCTTTTTGATGGTAGAAATAAAATTCATCTTAACTTCATATTCAAAATCATCTTAGAACTTAATTCTCAATGCATAAAAAATGTAAAGGTTTCTTTCTTCAACAATTGGCTATCCTTGAAGACTAATATCATCATAACACTATATGTTGTCGAAGGCAACGTCAACATTGTCTTTATCAAAAATTGGCATCCATAATTTAATATATAAGTTTGGTTCTTAAACCACCAACACTTTAGAAGATTTTCCACTCGATATGCAGTTACCTTAAAACAAAATTTGAAATTCGCGAAGTCTATTTATCCTTGAGTGTTTCATCAAAACATAATATACCATTCCTTACTTTATTGATTCGAATTTATCGCACATTTCCATTTATGTCCCACCTATACCTCATAATCTCGTAATTATCTTAACCAACTACATCATTTATCCATGATGTGGGATTCTCCAATCTAACTTCTACTAACCCAAGATTGTCATGATCAAATTTTATTTCGCATAATGGAATCATACAAGGAACAAGGTTGCATAAACTATGGTGGAATCATAGTGAAATATAAGTAAAGCAATTTAATTAGAAGGGAGAAGGGTAAGGGTTGCAATATTGAAGAGCGAAGGATGTTATTGTCTAAGTGAATCGAGAGAAACATGAAAATAAATGACAAGGGTTAAGCAGTCAAGATAAAACTCAAAGTTAAGCATTTAAGGGATTTAATAGATCGCAATCATATATGGGGTCAAAAAATTTGAGTCGAGTTGAGTCCATATATGCAGTCAAAAGTATATCGGTACCATGGTAAAGGTTATAGTTTAGTCTTTATGCACCGAAAGTCGTACCATAAAAATAGAGTACAAGGGGACATGTTTTAATGGGACATAATATACCTACGTGAAGGTGAGCTCGTCTAGGTCTTGCATTAAATTTGTTGGAAGGAAAAGTCTAGTATTGTGCTCCAAATATCAAAGTCACGATAGGGAACGCCAAATGATCAAAAATAGAAAGTAGGTTTTCATAAGGTACTAATTAATGCTAAAAAATAAATGATTAAAGCACGAAATAAAGATAATTTAGGAAATCTCGTAGATCATGTTAAGATAAGTTAGGGACATAGTTTCTAGAGAGAAGATAGTCTCTTAGATAAGGGTATGGTCAAGGGAATGATGCTAATCATTTCTAAGTTTCAAACAATTAGATGGTCACGAATAAAGATCTAGATTTGAGGGAAGGTCGAGTAATTCAAAGATATGTTCATTGGTTTGGTCGATGACTAACTATACTTGTGTATATGCAATATCATAATCATAGGTGATATGGCAATCTAATGTGGAATACTTCTATCTCATTAGGGTGACCTTACTTGCTTCTTGGTCCTCTACCAATATATGTTCTAATCTAAAATTTCAAGTTTCTTGAAAGTTTCTCAATAAAATTTTCAAGATACTGTACCAAAATTTATAATTATCTTAGGCTGCCAAGTTTAATCAAAATTTAAATCTCTAATCAATCTCGAAATAGTCCTTGTATATCGCGAATTGAACATACCCTTTTTTCTACCAAAATTTAAATATCAATAATCAAGGCCTTAACTCGAAATCTAAACAACTTTATAAATCATAGGTCATATGACACAATTTGAAATTTGAATTTTTTTTCCTTCAAAGTCAATTTTATATCTTCCAAAATATTTTAAACAAAATTTTTACCATCATCTCTTCAAACTCAAAATTAAATAAACTTATAAATCATACGATTCAATTTAAACCTCAAGCTCTCTAATAAATCGTAAATCATAAACCCTTCATATTCTCTAGTCGTTTACAAAATTATAACTTATAATTTTAAACTCTTTAATAAATTCGAGATAAACTTTGACATATTATAATCCAAAATTGAACTTAACCGTAAATCATGTGTCACAATTTAAAGATGTTTCTCAAATTGGTTTTATATCCCAATAAATCATAAACTATTTCACAATTTCCACAATCATAAATCATAAATTTGTTTTCTCAATCTAGCCGTCCTCTTATATATACCACCTTGTAATAGCAAAATAAAATTTTAACTATCCTTTGAAGGCGGTAATATGCTACTACCCAACTTGGAATTAACTAATCCTTAAAAATCATACTTTTAAGAGAAATGTCTTTATAACTCAAATAAGACCTCAATGTACACCAATTGTCAATGTAATCTTTCTAGCCATGTGTTTGACCTATGAGCATATAATAGTGTAGTCATCTTCCTTACTATCACTAAGCACGAAAGATAAGGATCTACGGTAGAAAGAGCTCAAGCAGGATGCAAATCAAGGATGGTAACGTGAGTTCAGAATTTGATGTCAAGAAAGGATGTCAAGTAAGTGGATGAGATTCTAGATTCTAATCCTATATTGCAGGCCCGTTTGGTACAGTCATGTAACCGAAACAGCAAACTTGATCAGCATGGGCCACCAAAAAATATGTAACGCCCCAGTCCCAAAATACGTAGGACTAGGAACATAGACATGCCAGCCGTATAGTATATATACGTAAGCTGTAAAATACAGGAGAACCATAACTAATCCCATCCACACAAATAAAAGATATCATATAATGATAATGAATTATCTTAATACAATATGTTGGGCGGAGATAAATCCACTTCCAACAAGTAAGGAAAAATACATGGAAAATGAAATAAGTTTGGCGGACGAATCAAAGATGATCAAAGTGCAATCATCCTCGAAGAAATAGTGACGATCATGGCCACGGCTAGAACACCTGCAAAAGACAAGAACACACACCGGACGAGATAACCAGGTCCTCAAAGGGACGTAATAAGATACAATAAGCATGCCATATAAATACTGAATATAAAATATGCCACAATCAAAGAAAGTGACAAGACATAAATAAGGCAAACTAACCGTACTAAAGTGAACATGCAGTTGAGAACAAAACTTTCGTCGCATGAGGCCTAGCTGTAAATAGGATCTGGTATATTCCCCACTTGGGCACCAGTGACCTAAGCACATGACGTTCAAAAACGACGGTAGCCAACCTGAGAGGCTCATACCCGTATCTCCAACGGAGCTTCCGGGTTACAAGGGAAGTGCAATCGAAGCCCATACGACAAAAAAATGTTCTCCCTACCTAATGTACCTATCATGTCGCATCCACGACCATGTAACACTACTAACCGTCAAGTCTTCTAATATACAACTATTGATAGTTAGACCTAACGCACGTCCTATACGCATCAGTGATCAGCTAATACGCAAGTCTGGATGCTATATGCTAATCACAACTCACACATCTCGTGGCACATCAGTGTCAAAGTTTATGTAATGCACTAAACTAGTGGTAGTCCCTTAACTCTAGGTCCATTTGCAATCAAAGGATAAATAACAAAATACAGCTAATATCACTGAGCAGGCAATAAATCAAGAACTGGAAATAAATGAACAGCGATATGTAATAAAATGCAAACTAAAAATAAACAGTATAATGGTAAGGTATCTTGCCTGGTGTGTCGCCTGGTGTGGTGCGATAATCCGACAAGTCATGTCTGTCCAGTAGCCATGTTCGATGTGTAGAGGCCCGAAGTCCAAGAGAAAATAGGGGCACGATTTAGTCATGATCAAGAATTGATAACCGATGGATTTGTAGAAAAGATGTTTATACCATGTTTAAAAATATAATAGTTAAAACTAGATTTTTATTAGTAAAATATATTTTTGGTAAATACTTTAATAATCAAAAATCGTTTTAGGCTAACTCTATGTTTGTCAACACATATTTTTATAGATAGAAAACCATATTTTATTAGTAAAAATAATTTAGGTAAATATTAATAATCTGGGAAATCATATAGGGTTCTAAAACTATATTTTGAAATAAAGCCAAGCCAAGTATAATATTTATATATAACCCTGTAGATATATTTTGTCATCAAAATCATCTACCAAATTAATAAGTAATTGGTATAAATAAAAGGATACTAATATTACAACAATATAAAGATATCAATATTTAGTTTTAAGATTTTATTTCAAATAACTGTTAAATAATAATAAATAAATAAAACAATTAAAATATATTGTAGTAACTCTAATTAGTACTATCACCTACTACTACTACTACTACTACTAATAATAATACTAATAAAAGCTGGCTCTTAGGAAAGTGAGAGAGAAAAGAAACAGCTGATAAATATAATAATAATATATAATATAATAATAATAATAATAATAATAACAGCAAATAATAATAATAATAATAATATTATTATTATTATTAATGACAATGATAATAATAATATCTATCAACCCACACAGCTCGTTTCATTCCCCAAATTTAACTTAAATGAGAGAGAGATAGAGAGATGGGAAGAGGGGTTCGATGGGTTACCAGAGGCGGCTCCGGCACGGCGGGTAGACGGATCTGCGGCGGTGAGCGGAGTCCCGTGCACGCGGGCATGGCGAAGGCGGTGGCTCATGAAGTACGGCTATGGTGATGAGGTGGTGATGGTGATTTCACGGATTTGGGGGTGGCGCCGGAGAGTTGGTGGAGGCGGCGCGGATCCGCGACGGACGTGCTCGCGAGGACAGACGAGGCGGCGATAGCAGAAGGCGACGGCCACCTGCGACACTGGCGGAGGCCAGCTCGTAGCGGAGGGCTGGTGGAGTTCTCGCGGGCGCTCGGCGGGCGGATCGACGTGCTGGAGACGGCGCGATGGTCGTGAGGCTTCCGGCGGCACGACGGCAGGTTAGGGTTTTCTTAACTTAGGATGATGGTGATGGTTTGGGTATGGTGGCTGTGTGGTACGAGAATTAGGTCGCCGGAACAGATGGATGTACAGTAGTAGCGCCGGGGGTGTTGACAGCCACGTGGTGGTCGTCGATTGTTGCGGGAATGATGGCGATGATGGTTATGGTGGTGATGACGGTGGCTGTCGATGCAAAGGAGGTTGGATGGGGATGTGCTGATGCAAAGGAGGTTGGATGGGGATGTACTGGTGACGGAGATGGGTGGCGGTGATGGTGGTGGGGTGCAAGCGATTGCAGCGGGGTGGTGGTTGTGAGAGGGATGCTGTCGACGTAGCGAGGTGGAACAGAGGCATGGCTTAGGTTTAAGTGTCGTGTCGGAATGGGTCCGACACGGCTGGGTTGGACGTCCGGTTTGTCGGACAGGACAAAATTTATGTATGTGTAATAGAAATTATAGTGGATGTAGAGGCACAAACACGATGCATAATATGGATGGTAGAAAATCATGGAAGAGTACCTCTCCTTATATAGGAGGTGAAAATTCCCAGATGGATAAGGACTTGCAATGATTTAAACCCCGATGGATAATTCCATCTTTTATTTAAATCGATTTAGAATTTAAGCAATCAAAATCAAATCAATCTAGATAACTACCTCTATTTTAAAATAAAATCTTTTCCAAATTTAAATTATCAAAATAATTAAAATATTAATTCAAACAAAATTTTAAATATCTTTTTCATAAATATTAAATTATAGCATTAATTAATTTCGAAAATCAAGATAATTACATAAATATTAACTCATAAAATAGCTTTTATAAATAACAAAATATATTAATAAACAAATTTTCAATTTTGAAAAATATTTGGAATACATTTCATATAAACCACAACTAATTATTTTTAAATGAGAACAAAATAACTCTTTTATACAAAATAAAATATTTATCACATTTATTTGAACATGTACTTTCCTATATAAATTTATAATAAAATATTTTTCTAAAATATGTACCTCGGCACATATTCACACTCGTCGAGCAATTATGAAATACAAATCTCGTATGCTACGCAAATATAACAATGCGAATTCGTATGCGATGTGCAGATACGAAGTACAAAATAAATACAAAAATAAAAAAATTATAGTAGAAATTTAGGGGGTTTACAATAATAGTCGCCTTACAGAGTATGCATAGGTCCTGGACAACTTGTATACAAGGAAACTAGATCTCTCGGGCAGTTCTGGGGGCGCCTGGAATCGCTCGGCCTGGGAGAGATTGTCTAGAAGTTTTGAGGTACAAGAAACCTCGAGTGTTGCATCAATGTCCAAATAGCGACGAGCTGAACCCATGTGTCACGGCGGCTAATCACGGGAAACGACTCGTGGACCAACATATAGTTAGGTGCATTTACGAAATCAGAGTACATTACAACCTAACAAGAGATGTGGAGTTAAACAATATGTCTTTATATCATATGCAAATTGTGCTAACATGTCTTGTACAGGGATGACTGTCGGCGATGGGTAAGTTGGTTATATAACATTCTTCTGTCTTGTTTCTTATGAATTGTTAAAAAGAACCTAGACAAGTAGAAAGAGCACTAGTAAATATGTAGCTTCACATGTTGAATTAGTGCAGATATTTGTGAGTTTCGACGAAGAGCTGCTCGTCAGTACATGATGTTTGCTGACCCACGTTGTGGGCATCCTTTTTAGAAAGCAAAGGAGATAGGGGGATTTCAAGTGAGGCACTAAAGCTCGTCTAGCCCAGTAGAGCTGTGGACTGCCTCGAAGCTACTTTTCATTCCAGTCAAGTTGTAAGTTTATTTTCCTTTGCAGGTGTCTTTTCATTTCCAGCATGAAATAAAAGGATATGATGTATGGGCATTGTGACTATTTTCAAAAGAAAGTTTTAAAGAGAATCATATAGCCAAGATAAGGTAATCTGAGTTACAAAGGTTTGTACTTGTATTCCTATCAAGTTTATCAATAAAAGAAGTATTTCTATTTCAAATTTCTATGTCCAATATTTGGTTTTCTGCAATAAATGGGTGCGTGTGTGTGTTTTGCTTGACTAATTGTTTTATGCATGTACATTGTCCTTGTGCAAGTGCAACTTAGGCTTGCACGGCATCACGCCTTAGAGAGGAAGAACGATCCCGCAGGGATCCAGGCAAGGCGGATGACCCTAGCAGGATCGGGGCATGACAAAGTGGTATCAGAGCACGGTTTTATGTCCTTGGCCTCTTACAAATTTCGTTTTCGAAAATGTATATAAAGTATTTTGATGGCTTTCAAAAAGGGTCCCGATTTTGAGTTATGAAAACCAATGCCCCATACAATAAGTCCATAATATTTTATGAGACTGACAGAAGTTATACTTTTTTGTAGAGAAATGGATCCACCTCGACCATCTGGCTCGACCGATCCGGTAGAACGGATCATGACCTTGTTGGAACTACAGAGGCAAGATAATGAGGAACGTGGCCAAATACAACAGGCCCGACTGGAGGCCCAACAGAAGCAGTTGGATGCCTTGACCTAACTTATAACTGCACTAGCGGCAAATCGGGATACCACTGCAGCAACCAAACCAACGAAAACACCCGAAATTGAGCCCGTGGAGGGCGATGAACCCCAGCCGGCGCAAAGGCACTCTTCCTTTAGGCCAAAGGACTTCTTAGACGTGAAACCTCTGAAATTTGAAGGCAGGACATCACCAGATAAGGTGATGGACTGGATTGATAAAATGGAGAGTCTGTTCGCATTCGTGGGAGTTCTGAGTAGCAAGAAGGTAGTCTGTGCCATTTTGCTACTACGGCTGCGGGCAAAAGATTAGTGGAAAGTGAAGAAACCAGAGCTGCTCACAACTGCTAGAGGTGGAAAGATTTCTTGGGCCTCGTTCAAGAAAGCATTTTTGGTGCAGTATCTCCCTTCTACTATCAGACAGAAGATGGAGAATGATTTTATATCATTGAAGCAAGGGAGCATGTCCATGGAAGATTATGAATCTGAATTTGCTAAGCTGGCAAATTTTGTTGTTGTTATGTTATCAACAGAGCAGGCCCGCATAAATCGGTTCGTTCAAGGTCTGAATGATGACATTCAGTTGAGTGTACTGAATCGAGAATGTGAGACATATCCTCAGGCCTTTGAGGCAGCGCTACAAGTGGAACAATTTAGCCTGAGGAAGGCGTCAGCAAAAGTTCAGTATAGTTGCAATCAGCCTACAAAAAGATACCACGATGGCGAGAAGAAAACAGAAGGAGATAATCACAACACAGTAGAGTGCGGATTCTACGACCGTCTGGGCCACACCATAGATAATTGTCGCACGAAAACTTTGGAATACAGCTACTTCGGCATGAAGGGCCACACAAACGCTACCAAAATACAAGGTTTTAGCGACGGCACTATCCGTCGAAAATCTGTCGGTAATTCCCTTTATCGACGAATTTTTGACGGATACGGGCTGAAAAAATCCGTCGGAAATAACATCGCCGCTAAAACTAGCTCGTCGCTAGTCCGTCGCTCTGCGACTAACTAGCGACGAATTTCCGTTGGCAAAATAAAAACTTTTAACGACGGCGTACCGACGGCTTCCGGTCAAATACGACAGTTTAAATTTTAAATTTATTCATAAAATTAGCGACGAAAAGTTTGTCGCTAAATAATCGCTAATCGTGTATCCGAGGGTTTCTGATACGCAATATCCGTCGCTCAAAGCGTCGCCATCCTCGACGGATTAGCGGCGGAATAGCGACGGATAATACGTCGCCACCCTTCTGGAAATCGTCCACATATTCCAGAATATGAGCGACGGAATGTCCGTCGCTCTTCCATCGCGAAATTTTTCCAGAAATAGGCCGACGGACAATCCGTCAGGAAACCGTCGCTAAATGCAAATGTCAGTCGGTAACCCGTCGGTGATCCGTCGCTACCTGCAAAAGTCCGTCGGCAAGCCGTCGATAATCCATCGCTAACTGAAATATTTTTGAAAAAAATTTATAGAAAAGAGACTATTCCCTGTAATATAACATATTCAGCATCCACCATACACAAATATAACATATCCGACATCCAATATATCTAACAAATATCCATATTGCCAACACAATATCTCCAAACATCCAATATATCACAACATACACAAAAAATATCCAACACAATGACCAACAAAATATCCAACACAATATCCAACATATTATCCCAACATACATAGCAAAATATCCAAACACACTAAATATCCCCAAATACGTACAAAGTCAAAATATAAAATACAGAATCTAATCCCTGGGTTCGCCGAAAATACAAAGACACACAGTTCTAATTCATATGTGTTTTAAGTGTGAGAACGGATGGCTCAGAATACAACCCAAAATTCATTCTAGCATACATTAGTGTGAATCATCTATGTTCTGTACATATGGTATAGTATACGTTCTTATCGAATCTAGTATCTGAAAAATGTAACAGAATCAAGATGAACTCACATAATGCAATACTAAAATATCATCTACTACTATATAAGATATAGCGATAGGTTGTCGTATCATCATTGCCAAGGGATGAGGGTCGGAGGACAGTCAACTTTATCTATGGCTACATAGTTTCTGCCTCGCCAGTCAAATGGCTGCAGGAATTATGTTCTGATCACCATGTCGTACCATGGTTTATGCCTCGCCAGTCGAATGGCTGCAAGGACTATATGTCCCGATCACCATGTTACCAATTAACCAACCAATAAAACTACTTGTTACAAATATCGGCATTATTTGTCGCAAAACGTTAACATCGGTATTATATGTCACGAAACGTCGCTATGACGTCGCTAATAGCGACTAATTTAGCGACGTTAGTATGAACGTCGCTAAATTCTAATTATATTCTCCTACCAATTCATTTTCACCCATTTTACTCTCTCACTCTCTCTCCTCCCCCCTCCGGTGCTCTCACTCTCTCCGGCGCTCTCACAGTACTTAAGTGTGAGAACGGATGGCTCAGAACACAACCCAAAATTCATTCTAGCATACATTAGTTTGGATCATTATATTCTGTACATATGGTGTAGTATATGTTCTTATCGTATCTAGTATCTGAAAAATGTAACAGAATCGAGATGAACTCACATAATATAATACTAAGACATCATCAACTACTATATAAGATATAGTGATAGGTTTTCGTATCATCATTGCCGAGGGCTGAGGGTCGAAGGACAGTCAACTTTATCGACGGCTACATAGTTTCTGCCTCGCCAGTCGAATGGCTGCAGGGACTATGTCCTGATCACCATGTCGTACCATAGATTAATGCAAATGAAGCTGGAGCCTGAGCCAAAATACAGAATACAAAATACAAAATATAAAATCCAATCCCTGGGTTCGCCGACCCCCTCGGTGGAACACTCAACACCGGCACGCACAATACATTCCAAAATATATAAAAAAATAAAAAAAATACTATCCGCAACGAACAATGTCAATATATAATATCCGCAAATACGTACAAACTCATTATCCTCAACGAAAAAACTAAATATCCCCAAATGTGTACAAAGTCAAAAATATAGTACAGTCCAAAATGTAAAAATGAAACTATTGATCGCTTGGAGCTGGAGCTGGACACGGTGCAGGAGCCGGAGGAGCGCCACCAGATGACGCAAAAATACCGTTCGAGTGAGCCAAAGGCATGCAGCCACTTCCCTCCCTCCATTCCCCCTCTCCCTCTCTCATGCTATCAACGTCACAACTTTTCCAGTGTTGCTCCGTCTATGATAATGAACGCAAATATCAAAGACCCCCCTCTCCTTTCTCACTCTTCACAGTTATCACAACAGGAAGGATCAGTATTTTCTAGTTCTCTTCCATCCATCCATTCCTCCGTTCTGATTAAGCCTCCACATATGATATCCAGCTCAAGTGTAGAGGCGGGGGAGAGGAAGTGGGCAAGAAGAAGAGGGGAAGCAGCACAGCCGGCGACATGACCTGGAGGAAGTACAGAGGCTTTCTTCAACATCCGTAGGAGAACTATAAGGATATATATTTTCACAACATATCACCTTGTCAAAGACCCTTAATGTAACAACCATGTTACTACGGTGTCGGAAGACTAACATGTCATAATTTTCTAAGCCGTGTATTTTGACATAATCCTTCCAACTCTTTTCTCCTATTTAGTAATCTTGTATTTCTTTATAAAGTGCAAGATTACTACATAGGAGAAAAGAGTTGGGTGGATTATGTCAAAGCATACGGCTTAAAAAATTATGACATTTTAGTCTTCCGACACCGCGGTAACATGATATTCACATTAAGGGTCTTTGACAAGGTGGCATATTGTGAAAAGATATATCCTTATAGTTCTCCTATGGATGTTAAAAAAACCTACTGAAATTCCTCCAGGTCTTGCCGCCGGCTGTGCTGCTTCCCCCTTCATCTTCCTGCCCATTTCTTCTCCTCCGCCTCTACACTTGAGCTGGATATCATATGTGGAGGCTTGATCAGAACGGAGGAATGGATAGATGGAAGAGAACTAGAAAACACTGATCGTTCCTGTTGTGATAACTGTGAAGAGTGAGAAAGGAGAGGGGGTCTTTGATTTTTGCGTTCATCATCATTAGAGGGATCAATACTGGAAAAGTTGTGACGTTGATAGCATGAAAGAGGGAGAGGGGGAATGGAGGGAGGAAAGTGGCTGCATGCCTTTGGCTCACTCGAGCGGTATTTGTGCGTCAGATAAAATACAAAAAATTCAATTTTTTTTAAGTGTGAGAACGGATGGCTCAGAATACAACCCAAAATTCATTCTAGCATACATTAGTGTGAATCATCTATGTTCTGTAAATATGGTGTAGTATATGTTCTTATCGTATCTAGTATCTGAAGAATGTAACAGAATCAAGATGAACTCACATAATGTAATACTAAAACATCATCTACTACTATATAAGATATAGTGATAGGTTGTTGTATCATCATTGCCGAGGGATGAGGGTCAGAGGACAGTCGACTTTATCTACGGCTATATAGTTTCTGCCTCGCCAGTCGAATGGCTGTAGGGACTATGTCCTGATCACCATGTCGTACCATAGATATTTATGCAAATGGAGCTGGAGCTGGAGCCAAAATACAGAATCCAAAATACAAAATACAGAATCCAATCCCTGGGTTCGTCAAAAATACAAAACCAAAGATTGACACACATTACTAATTTATATGTATTTTAAGTGTGAGAACGGATGGCTCAGAACACAACCCAAAATTTATTCTAGCATACATTAGTGTGAATCATCTATGTTCTGTACATATGGTGTAGTATACGTTCTTATCGAATCTAGTATCTAGTATCTGAAGAATGTAACAGAATCAAGATTAACTCACATAATGTAGTACTAAAACATCATCTACTACTATATAAGATATAGTGATAGGTTGTCGTATCATCATTACCGAGGGATGAGGGTCGAAGGACAGTCAACTTTATCTACGGCTACATAGTTTCTGCCTCGCCAGTCGAATGGCTGCAGGGACTATGTGCTGATCACCATGTCATAGCGTAGATTAATGCAAATGGAGTTGGAGCTGGAGCCAAAATACAGAATCCAAAATACAAAATACAGAATCCAATCCCTGGGTTTGCCGAAAATATAAAAACAAAGATTGACACACAGTTCTAATTTATATGTGTTTTAAGTGTGAGAACGGATGGCTCAGAACACAACCCAACCGGAGAGGATACTCTGAGAGATCCATCTGAGTAGGACGTATACTCTGAGAGATCACCTTTACAAGAATGATATCAGTAGTGGGATTGAGTGTTGGAGGAGATACTATCAGAGTATACGTCCTACTCAGATGGGTCGCTCACCGTTACTATTTTTTCTCACAGCTTGGTGGATGTGCTCCATCAACAGATTCTTGCTTCGAGCCAAAACTTTGCTCCGGAGCTCAAGTGGACATCCTTCGTGTAGAGCTTGAGTGAGAGGTTCCTGACAGCATGGTGGTCTCCTTTGTCAAAGGATTCTTGCTCGTCTTTCCGACAGCATGGTGGTCTCCTTTGTCAAAGGATTCTTCCTCGTCCCACTTGTGGGACGAGCAAGAATCCTTTGACAAAGGAGACCACCATCCTGTCAGGAACCTCTCACTCAAGCTCTACACGAAGGATGTCCACTTGAGCTCCGGGGCAAAGTTTTGGCTCGAAGCAAGAATCTGTTGACGGAGCACATCCACCAAGCTGTCAGAAAAAATAGTAACGGTGAGAGACCCATCTGAGTAGGACGTATACTCTGATAGTATCTCCTCCAACACTCAATCCCACTACTGATATAATTCTTATAAAGGTGATCTCTCAGAGTATACGTCCTACTCATATGGATCTCTCAGAGTATCCTCTCCAGTTGGTTGTCGTATCATCATTACCAAGGGATGAGGGTCGAAGGACAGTCAACTTCATCTACGGTTACATAGTTTTTGCCTCGCCAGTCGAATGGCTGCAGGGACTATATCCTGATCACCATGTCATAGTCTAATACAATCCAGAGATTGACATAGTACTAATTCATATATATAGTCCAATACAAATAGTATAATACAAAAACAACCCAATACAAATAGTTCAATACAAATAAGTTCAGTAATAACTAATGAGAACCACGCAGCTCACGCAAACGCTCAGTGATACAATCACGCAACGACCTCGAATAAGTGGGATCGACGACGTTAGGAGAGATGTAGTCCCTTGCAAGTGCTGCATGAATATAACTCCCGGTCTCACTAGCTACTAGTGCTGGATGAATAGAACTCCCGGTCTCACTAGCTACCAGTGCCACTTCCTCCTTAACAGTAGGAGGAGCCACCTCAGCATTCAGTGTTTCCCTCAAATGACGTGCCGCTCCTCGGGTCATGGGTACCATCTGGTAAGATCGAGAAATAAAGAGAGAAATAAAGAGAGAATGGGGCTACTATCATGAAGAGAAAGGATATTAGTTAGTGTCAGTCCTACAATCAGTGAGGACATGGGTACTGGTTTGAGTGTTCAGTTGTATGAGTGTATTGTGTTGGTGTCTTTGGATCAGTAAAATGAGGGTGTATTATGAGTTAGTATTTTATTAGCAATTAGGATACATGAGTTAGAGAGGTCAGTAATCCAAGTATCAGAGTTAGTGGTCAGTTGTATGAGATTAGAGGATGGAGCACTTGGAGCTTGGGGATTTTTAGATCTTGGAGCCATTTTTATTAGAAATCCACCTCCCAATAGGTATATGCATTGTAAACCCTCTAAATTGCATTAAATAGTGTAGAGGCATCAAATAAGAACCCCATGCAATAGCGTTGCCAATGGTGAGGAGTTTTGACTCTTTTTCTTCTATTTGAGGACTTTCTTCTTTGTATTTCGACCTATTTTGCCAAACTGTACCGGTATCGATCAGTATCGGTCCGATACCGATTCTGATTCTGATACCGATTTCGATAACCCCCTCCCACGATCCGATACTCATAGGATTGGTCCGATCCGAAACCACCTATACCCCCTCTTCCAATACGATACACCGATTCGAAACCACCGATACTCATAGGAATGGTCCGATCGGAAACCACCGATACCCCCTACCCCCTCCCCTACCCCGCTGGACAGCAAACCCCCTCTTCCCCTCCTATACCCCCCTGCCGACAGCAAACCCCCACCCCACCCCCTCCCCCCCTCCCGACAGCAAACACCCACTCCCCTCCCCCTCACCCCCCACGACAGCAAACCCCTACCCTACCCCCTCCCCCCGATAGCAAACACCCACCCCCCCTCCCCCTCACCCCCCTCCCCCTCACCCAGCCCCGCACCCAATACCATCCACCCCCGCCCCCCTCCCTCCCTCCATCACCGTCGGCCCCCACTATAGCCGGCCCACCCCCCCACCCGGAACCCTATCCCTGCCCCGAAACCCTAAACCCTATCCTGTCCCCCACCCTCAACAACCTCCCCCCACCCTGCCGGCCCCAGCGACAGCCGACCCCCCACCAACCCGAAACCCTAAACAGAGAGAGAGGGGAGGGAGAGAGAGAGAGCATACTTGAGAGGGATATCCCGTCGGAGAGAGCTTTGCCGAAGAATGTGACCCGTCGGAGAGAGCTCGTTGGAGAGAGAGAGAGAGAGATAGAGAGATTTTTGGAGGAAATGAAAAATTCCCTCCTCCCTCCCCCGTCGGCCAATTTAAGTTAGGTTACAGTATTTAGCGACGGATTACCGACGGATATATCCGTCGGTAAGTAGCCACTAAATACCAACTAGATTACCGACGGAACATCCGTCGCCAAATAGACGCTAATTTAGCGCGCCATTTATTTCAAATTTTGGCGCCACAATGTGCGACATATTAGCGACGGACATGAATCCGTCGCTAATGTTTCGTCACATTAGCGACGGATGTGCGACTGATTTTGACGCAAAAAACCTAAAAAAATATCCATTGCTTTCTGACGGTAGACAGTCACAAGGTAGTCGCGAGGCCGTCGCTATGTCCGACGGAAAACATCCGTCGCTAATCCTCCGTCGCCAATTTGCTGTATTTTAGTAGTAAAAGGAAACCTGTCGTTCCTTGAGAAAAGCTTGTTTCGGTTGTGGCCAGCATGGTCACATTGTCCAAAGAGAAATCAAAATGATACAGAGAAGCGTGGGCCGCTGAGGGACCCACCACAGATCAGAGACAATCCTCACAATCAGCAGTTGCGGAATGCCAATAATGCAACAGCGCGCGTCTATAATCTCTCCACCTTACTTGATCCTGAATGCAATGCTAGTGGAGGTGAGCTTGTTTCTTAAGTTTTGAGAAGAAAACTTTTTTTTAGTGGATTATTATGTAGTGTCCCGCTCCTCGCGGTCCACTATGTAATACCTACGGCTTGCTGACTCAGTCTTGAATTGAGTATTTGGGGAAACCTTTGCCGGTATCGATTGATCACGGATGAAAGCAATGAACCTTTCCAATTGATGGATTGGCTTCTATCAAAATGAATCTAAGAATTTTGTTGGATGTTTTCTTTCGCTGCTGGGTTTTGATGAATGTATTTTTGTGTTGGTTTTCGATTGGTTTTCATTGTTCGCTTTCATCGCATTTTGTATTGATTCTGAATCTTGAGAGAAAGAGACCGAAGTATGCTAATCAACTGTTGGTGCCAATGTAGGACGCGTGAACTGTTCGTGAACAGCGCGTGAAGTCCCTCCTTCTCTCAACTAAGATTCATCTCGGTGAGTTGCTCTAACCGGGCTTGCATTTATTTATACGCCCTAATAAAAATGATCTCTAGTCTACTCTGTTGCCTCGTCCCTACGATCATCGATACCACAATAACAAAAGATAAAGAGAAGATAATAAATTGAATCATATGCTGGATTATATGTTGCCGCTTCATCTATTTCCATGTGTAACCCCGCTTTCCTGAATTATTATTTTTATTTATTGGGATTTTTTTATTTAGATATATTTTATTTATGGTTTAAATATTTAATTGATTTACCAGTTTCTTAATAATGCAATTTTTAATTAAGAGCTAATTTAAATTTGGTTTCAATTTTATTTTTCCTTCTAAACTTTTAAATTTGAATTTTCAAGTTGTTATAACTAACTTAGTGGTCCCCACATAGTTTTTGTAATTTTTTTAACTGATTTTGTATCAATTTTTGCAATAAGTGAAAAGGGGAGGGACTTTTGTGCAAATTGTCATTTTTGTGGGAGGACTTATGTGAAATTTTCCATTTCATTCATATATGTGAAGTTTCACTAAAACCAACCATTCTCATCTGTTTGCTCTGGACCGAGAGTTCCAGCTCTCTTCTTACTCCCTTTCCTTTTCCTTTCTCTAATATAAACTTGCAGAGGAGAGTCTTTATTTTTCTTCAGACATTCCATTCCTACAGTCTCTGTTCGAAACTACTCCTCCATTCTTCTTCTTTCTCCTCTCATATTTTCCACAAACCTTAACCTAAATTCTTGATGTTCGCGGCCATGGAGATTAGAGGAGGATCCCGAGCTCGTCAACGACGAAGCATCACCTCCACGCCTGGGCCGACCTCCACCGACTCGAGTTTCTCCATCGACGAGAGCCTCACCGAGCTCTAGTCGGCAAGCTTTACTCTCCTCTGTTGATGATCTGGACGACTAGGCATCTTCTGCCTTAGTATCAGTGCTCGACCGTGCGAGCCTCTTCTCGGCATCAGCGCTCGGGCGACGGTGAGGTGTTTTCCTTCGGCTCCGGCAAGTGCTCGGCTGAGCTTCATCTTCTCTGGCGAGATCCACCGGAGATCTCTGGTGAGTGGTTCTTTTGAGTTCTTGATTTTCTTCCTTTGCAATTTCTGGATCTGATAGAAATTAGGTTTTGTTCTTCATTCGATTTTTATTTCGTGTTCGAATCCACTAATTGGGGATCGATCGATCTGTTATTTGCAGCATTTTCGTTCGTTTGTGTCAGAGACAAACGAAGGTGCCATCAGGACCGTGAGTTCCTCGATCCTCTTTGCTCTTCCGTTCATTCTTAATTTCGAAGAAATTTTTTCATTCCCGATCCGCGTTATTCTCGGTGACCAGGCGGCTCTTCCATCGCAGATCAGCAACGGCATCGAAATTTCCCTTCCTGGACAAGCGTCCATCTCGAACTCGACTGTTCGTGTTGGTGAGTTCTTCCCTCTAATATCCCTTCGAATTAGTTAATCTATGATGGGATCAATATTATTTCTGAAGGTTGCTCAATTCGTGTTCATCTGATCGATCAGTTATCAGTCGATTTCGATCTAGGACTCCATCTGTGGTCTAGACGCGTGACGACGGTGCCCGATTCTGAGGAGTGCCATTTCCATTCCAGATTTGATTTTCCTTCAGGTAACCCATCTTCCCTCTCGTTGTTGAAGGAATTTCGTAGTACTTAGAGTATGGTAGCGTTAGGCAGGTTGTGAGTGGATGGGGTGGAGTCTAGTGTTGTGTTTGTCGATTTGATCGTGTCGACTGTCCTCCTTGTTGGTGTCGTAGGGACCTGGATATGGACGTAGCTTACATTCTTGCAGCGGAGTTGTGTTATTGAAGTTAATACTATAGAGTTTTTATTTTGCAATATAGTTGTAATAATTCCTATTTTATTTCCTTTTTATTTGTATATTCTTTATTTAGACATATCCTTTTGTGGTATATCTATTCCTGAGGGTGTATGAGAGTTTGGCAGGAACTTGGATCTCAGTTTGCTTAGACTATTATGGGTTGGCGAGTATTGTGGGTTAACCATTGGGTTTTGAATGTTCTATTTTAGTTTGTTAAACTAATAGTATGCTCTGCATTTGTTGTGGTAGCAATATTGGTGATGGGTTGGATGTGCTTGGCTTTGTACCTATCATTTTTCTAGGATTGCAGTATAGGTTGCTGGGCTGCGAGCCTATGGGTAGTGTTGGGCTTGCAAACAGCTCGGTTGGGAATTAGACTGTGAAATGGTTTGATTGTTGTTAGGTAATGATGGGTTCAGTCCAGGAATATAACTTGGATTATTGTATTCAAATCAAGTTTTGGGCTAGAAAGATTTTCTATAGCAGCAACCTGGGGCATGCCAGTAGCCCAAATCCTTTTATTACTAATAAAAGTTTTAGTATCACCATTTAGTATTTCTTAAACCTTTCTAGTTTATGATCAAACCTAACTTGCTAATTACTTAAATAATTTTGAAACTAAGTTTTGGTAAAACTAAAGTAATAATGATGTTTTGTAAAGGTTAATTTCTTACTATAATACTTGTAAGTACCTATTAAATGTTTTTGTCAAAATCGAGTAGGATTCAAGTCTTATTTATAAATTTGTTTAGCCTATGTATTTTATGTAAATTATATTTTAGTATTTATCTATAGGGTTTAGTTAGTTAAAATAGATTGTGTTTTGTTGGGCTGCCCATAAGCAGTCTCTATTCCAAGACTATAGGTCAATGGTATTAGTTGAGCTTACTAGTAGGTATAGATTGTTGGCCTCTTTTCCTCAGTTTGGTTCATAACCAGTCAACAGTGGGAGTGTCCTAGGTTTAAATCAAGGTTTAAGTTTCAATAAATTAGCTAAGTATAAGGCTTTGATAAGAAGAGACCACAAAGATTTCTAAATAAGGCTAATTGAGATTAGTAAGTAATTGATTGGCTAGATAAATTGGTTAGAAGTTAATAGGCCATTTAGTAAGAGATTGGTAATGAGAGAATAATTAAGGAAATAAGATTTTAGAATAATATATTATGATAAAGGTTTAGAATAATTTTTTGAGAATATTGTGTCTTCTTGACACAGATTTTCTCTGGATCTCTTGGACTTGACATCTACAACAGCAAGGCAAGTACACCGGCTCGAACTATTTACTCTGTATTTTCTGTCTTGCTTCATGTTCTCATATTGACACATTGTACACACGATTGTTCATTGTTCATTGTTCACTGTTCATCGTTCATCGTTCATTGTTCATCGTTCATAGTTCATTGTTCCTTACTTGTACATTGGGGTGGGGAAATACTACAGATATGTGACCAATCCTATTTTAGCTAGGCATTGACTAATAGCTTAGGTCTCATATCGTGCACGTGGGACTCTAAGTCGTACCATTTTTCATTGTTCACTGTTCACTGTTCACTGTTTACCCAGCCGGTCACATACTCTGATAGTTATTTCACTTGCATGTTACACTGATAGCATAGTTCATTGTTTCTGGATTTGGTACTATAGTTTTATTGTTACTCATATGCTACCGTTTCATATTCCTGTCTTGTACCATAGTTCACATCGTGATTCTTTTTCATGCATTTCAGTTTACATTGTTTAGAGTTTCTTGTCGGGGTTGTACTTTGCTCTTTTCTGACAGGATCGTTGCAGGTTTAATTGGGGTGTTGTATCTTCTTCATGGGCCAGAGCCCGAAGCCAGGATAGAGTTGTACCTCAGGATGGACTTAGAATTTCAGAGTTATAGTTAGGTCTTTTCTTAGATTTATTTTTAGAGGATTTCATCATGTATTGTATTGAGGATTTCAGGATTGTATAATTTTATTCATGTTATCGGATTTGTCTCCGAATGATACTGTATAATTAACTTGAGGATTGTGGTGATTCTGGGAACATGTATAGCAGCTGTGGTGGTTTATATTTCTTGTATCTTGGAGTTTTCCTTAGTATTGTACAGCTTAGTTCGTCGTGTCCATCGACGAAGGCTGGACGTGTCCGACTCGTATCCGATTATTCGGAAGCGGGGCGTAACATGTTTTTAGTGGTGGCCCATGCAAGTCTGTCCTAATGGCACTTAGGCTATAAAGTGCTATTGGGGAACCTGTTAGACTAAGGAAAACTCATCACAGCATAGAAAAATCCGAAAATAAGGGTATATTAGGTTTATCAGGATTATCAGGTACTTTGTTATTATAAAAACATTGTTTGTTAGGTTTTAGGGTTTGTCATTCAACGAAGTTTTCTTTTGATGCAGATGGTCACTACGAGGAAGGCCGCAGATCAGCCCGAAGTTACAGGGGGTTCTGGAGTTGCAGGCGGTTCGGAGCAGCCCGCACCAGACGTTCAGGCCGACCAGCTTCCGCCAGTGCCTCATATCTTTCCATCGCTGCCTCCGACGATGATGTTTGATGGCGCCCAAGTGATGGCCATGTTCCAGCAGTTCCTGGAGGCACAGAACCATCAGGCTGTGCAGTTTCGAGCTACGGTCATGGATGCACTCAAGACCAGAGAGCCGGCAGCACCAGCACCAGTAGCACCTCCAGCACCAGCAGCACCGAGACTAGGGACTGCCAAGGAATACCAGAATCTCTGCCCGATGGACTTTTGGGGCAATGAGGGTATCGTCTATGCAGACGAATGGCTAGAGAATACGGAGAGGACCTTGAGGATGGCGAATATTCCAGATGACACGAAGGTGGAGGTGGCCAGCATGCGACTCTTCGACTTGGCGAGAGCGTGGTATCGGGAGGACCCCCAGTTGACGGAGCCCCATGTGTCTTGGACAGATTTTAAAACTCTGTTCAAGGAGAAGTTCTTTCCAGAAGTAGAGCAGGATGAGCTGAGGATGCAGTTCGAGGCGCTACAGCAGGGGACTATGACGGTCGTGGAGTACACTTCGGAGTTTACCAGACTCAGCAGGTTCACGGAGAGCCTAGTCAGAGCACCAGAGGACAGGGCCTGGAGATTCAAAAAGGGTCTGACCAGGAAGCTGCGGCATGCAGTAGCTATTAGCCAGGCGACTACCTACTCTAGCATCCTTAAGATCGCCCAGGCAGTTGAGAAGGAGATGGACCCGACGCCCAAGAGGGATAGGGACATCGGCAGCAGCAGTCACCAGGCACCGGCGAAGAGGGTGCAGATACAGACTCAGACGAGGCCAGTTCAGCAGGCAGTAGTTCAGCACCGTCCAGCCAGAGTTATGCAGATTCGCCTCAGAGACAGCAGTTGACAGTCACTTGCAACTACTGTCATCGGCCGGGGCATCATTGCGATGAATGTCGCAAGAGGCTTAGGCTTTGCTTGTTCTATGGATCACCTGCTCACCATGTCAGAGATTGTCCAGAAGTCGCTGAGGGATGAGCACGAGTAGCACCGGGACCCCAGCAGGAGGACTTACCTCTTCTTGACCAGCAGCCGCACGGAGACCAGCCAGAGGGACGAGTCTACCTGATGACAGCCGAGGAGGTGGAGACTATCCCGATTCCAGACGAGTACTGACGACCGGAGGCACTTGTGATCATTACCTATCTTGATGTTCCTTTTTGCATTTCCTTTGTTGTTTCTTCATTCGAGACTTATTTTACAGTCTCCCTATCTTACTGTCGTTTCATAGTACCGTGAGCTACTTGTTGACTGTTGATTGTATTTTGGTATTCAATAAAAATTTGTTTCTAGGAACAGATACTACTCCTCTCTATCTTGATTTAAAATTTTTATAAACTTTCTTGAAACTTCTGGATAAAGTTGAGAAAATATTTGACAACCTACTATGACCTGGATTATGGAGGTCGTGAGTCCATTGCAGCTAGTTGTACACTGGCGAGGCAGGGGCTCTAAGTCAAAATAATTGTGGGTATTCTCAGGTTCTCAGATATTATTGAAGCTAAGTCCTAAATTTCTCTTATTATCGAATAAAGTTGATAAAAGTATTGCGGTAATCTAGCATTATCAGGAAAATGGAACCGAAGGTTCACTGCAGCCAGATGCATATTGGCGGGGCATGAACTGTAGGAGAAGTGACCCAGATATGAAAGATCATCGGATGCTATTGAGACTATTATTCCGTGATCATGATTCCTGTGACTATCATTTCATTCCACTTTGAATCGTGTCATTTCTGGAATTTCGAGGACGAAATTTTTTTAAGGGGGATAGATTTGTAACCCCGCTTTCCCGAATTATTATTTTTATTTATTGGGATTTTTTTATTTAGATATATTTTATTTATGGTTTAAATATTTAATTAATTTACCAGTTTCTTAATAATGCAATTTTTAATTAAGAGCCAATTTAAATTTGGTTTCAATTTTATTTTTCCCTCTAAACTTTTAAATTTAAATTTTCAAGTTGTTATAACTAACTTAGTGGTCCCCACATAGTTTTTGTAATTTTTTTAACTGATTTTGTACCAATTTTTGCAATAAGTGAAAAGGGGAGGGACTTTTGTGCAAATTGCCATTTTTGTGGGAGGACTTATGTGAAATTTTCTATTTCATTCATATATGTGAAGTTTCACTAAAACCAACCATTCTCATCTCTTTACTCTGGACCGAGAGTTCCAGCTCTCTTCTTACTCCCTTTCCTTTTCCTTTCTCTAATATAAACTTGCAGAGGAGAGTCTTTATTTTTCTTCAGACATTCCATTCCTACAGTCTCTGTTCGAAACTACTCCTCCATTCTTCTTCTTTCTCCTCTCCTATTTTCCACAAACCTTAACCTAAATTCTTGATGTTCGCGGCCATAGAGATTAGAGGAGGATCCCGAGCTCGTCAACGACGAAGCATCACCTCCACGCCTGGGCCGACCTCCACCGACTCAAGTTTCTCCATCGACGAGAGCCTCACCGAGCTCTGGTCGGCAAGCTTCACTCTCCTCTGTTGATGATCTGGACGACTAGGCATCTTCCGCCTCGGCATCAGTGCTCGACCGCACGAGCCTCTCCTCGGCATCAGCGCTCGGGCGACGACGAGGTGTTTTCCTTCGGCTCCGACAAGCGCTCGGCTGAGCTTCATCTTCTCCGGCGAGATCCACCGGAGATCTCTGGTGAGTGGTTCTTTTGAGTTCTTGATTTTCTTCCTTTGCAATTTCTGGATCTGATAGAAATTAGGTTTTGTTCTTCATTCGATTTTGATTTCGAGTTCGAATCCACTAATTGGGGATCGATCGATCTGTTATTTGCAGCATTTTCGTTCGTTTGTGTCAGAGACAAGCGAAGGCGCCATCAGGACCGTGAGTTCCTCGATCCTCTTTGCTCTTCCGTTCTTTCTTAATTTCGAAGAAATTTGTTCATTCCCGATCCGCATTATTCTCGGCGACCAGGCGGCTCTTCCACCGCAGATCAGCAACGGCGTTGAAATTTCCCTTCCTAGACGAGCGTCCATCTCGAACTCGACTGTTCGTGTTGGTGAGTTCTTCCCTCTAATATCCCTTCGAATTAGTTAATCTATGATGGGATCAATATTATTTCTGAAGGTTGCTCAATTCGTGTTCATCTGATCGATCAGTTATCAGTCGATTTCGATCTAGGACTCCATCTGTGGTCTAGACGCGTGAAGACGGTACCCGATTCTGAGGAGTGGCATTTCCATTCCATATTTGATTTTCCTTCAGGGAACCCATCTTTCCTCTCTTTGTTGAAGGAATTTTCGTGGTACTTAGAGTATGGTAGCGTTGGGAAGGTTGTGAGTGGATGGGGTGGAGTCTAGTATTGTGTTTGTCGATTTGATCGTGTCGACTGTGCTCCTTGTTGGTGTCGTAGGGACCTGGATATGGACGTAACTTACATTCTTGCAGCAGAGTTGTGTTATTGAAGTTAATACTATAGAGTTGTTATTTTGCAATATAGTTGTAATAATTCCTATTTTATTTCCTTTTGAGTTGTATATTCTTTATTTAGACATATCCTTTTGTGGTATATCTATTCCTGAGGGTGTATGAGTGTTTGGCAGGAACTTGGATCTCAGTTTGCTTAGACTATTATGGGTTGGCGAGTATTGTGGGTTAACCATTGGGTTTTGAATGTTCTATTTTAGTTTGTAAAACTTATACTATGCTCTGCATTTGTTCTGGTAGCAATATTGGTGATGGGTTGGATGGGCTTGGCTTTGTACCTATCATTTTGCTAGGATTGCAGTATAGGTTGCTGGGCTGCGAGCCTATGGGTAGAGTTGGGCTTGCAAACAGCTCGGTTGGGAATTAGAGTGTGAAATGGTTTGATTGTTGTTAGGTAATGATGGGTTCAGTCCAGGAATAGAACTTGGATTATTGTATTCAAATCAAGTTTTGGGCTAGAAAGATTTTCTATAGCAGCAACCTGGGGCATGCCAGTAGCCCAAATCCTTTTATTACTAATAAAAGTTTTAGTATCATCATTTAGTATTTCTTAAACCTTTCTAGTTTATGAACAAACCTAGCTTGCTAATTACTTAAATAATTTTGAAACTAAGTTTTTGATAAAACTAAAGTAATATTAATGATGTTTTGTAAAGGTTAATTTCTTACTATAATACTTGTAAGTACCTATTAAATGTTTTTGTCGAAATCGAGTAGGATTCAAGTCTTATTTATAAATTTGTTTAGCCTATGTATTTTATGTAAATTCTATTTTAGTATTTATCTATAGGGTTTAGTTAGTTAAAATAGATTGTGTTTTGTTGGGCTTCCCATAAGCAGTCTCAATTCTAAGACTATAGGTCAATGGTATTAGTTGAGCTTACTAGTAGGTATAGATTGTTGGCCTTCTTTCCTTAGTTTGGTTCATAACCAGTCAACAGAGAGAGTGTCCTAGGTTTAAATCAAGGTTTAAGTTTCAATAAATTAGCTAAGTATAAGGCTTTGATAAGAAGAGACCATAAAGATTTCTAAATAAGGCTAATTGAGATTAGTAAGTAATTGATTGGCTAGATAAATTAGTTAGAAGTTAATAGGCTATTTAGTAAGAGATTGGTAATGAGAGAATAATTAAGGAAATAATATTTTAGAATAATATTTTATGATAAAGGTTTAGAATAATTTTCTGAGAATATTGTGTCTTCTTGACACAGATTTTCTCTGGATCTCTTGGATTTGACATCTACAACAGCAAGGCAAGTACACCGGCTCAAACTCTTTACTCTGTATTTTCTGTCTTGCTTCATTTTCTTATATTGACACGTTGTACACACGATTGTTCATTGTTCATTGTTCACTGTTCATCGTTCATCGTTCATTGTTCATCGTTCATAGTTCATTGTTCCTTACTTGTACATTGGGGTAGGAAAATACTACAGATATGTGACCAATCCTATTTTAGCTAGGCATTGATTAATAGCTTAGGTCTCACATCGTGCACATGGGACTCTAAGCCGTACCATTTTTCATTGTTCACTGTTCACTGTTTACCCAGCCGGTCACATACTCTGATAGTTATTTCACTTGCATGTTACACTGATAGCATAGTTCATTGTTTCTGAATCTGGTACTATAGTTTCATTGTTACTCCTGTGCTACCGTTTCATATTCCTGTCTTGTACCATATTTCACATCGTGATTCTTTTTCATGCACTTCAGTTTACATTGTTTAGAGTTTCTTGTCGGGGTTGTACTTTGCTCTTTTTCTGACAGGATCGTTGTAGGTTTACTTGGGGTGTTGTATCTTCTTCATGGGCCAGAGCCCGAAGCCAGGATAGAGTTGTACCTCAGGATGGACTTAGAATTTCAGAGTTATAGTTAGGTCTTTTCTTAGATTTATTTTTAGAGGATTTCATCATGTATTGTATTGAGGATTTCAGGATTTTATAATTTTATTCATGTTATCGGATTTGTCTCCGAATGATATTGTATAATTAACTTGTGGATTGTGGTGATTCTGGGAACATGTATAGCAGCTGTGGTGGTTTATATTTCTTGTATCTTGGAGTTTTCCTTAGTATTGTACAGCTTAGTTCGTCGTGTCCATCGACGAAGGCTGGGCGTGTCCGACTCGTATCCGATTATTCGGGAGCGGGGCTTGTGAATAATATCTGTTGCCTATGAATATGCTTCAAATGTTTAAATATGTACAGATGGACTTGTATACATTGCCACAGTAAGAGAATTATCCAAAAGCTAGGAGCTATAAGCTTTGTCATAAACCAAAGGAAAGCATAAATATATGTGTTGCATAACAGTCGCCTTACAGAGTATGCATAGGTCCTGGACAACTTATATACAAGGAAACTAGATCTCTCGGGCGGTTCTGGGGGTGCCTGGAATCGCTCGGCCTAGGGAAGATTGTCTAGACGTTTCGAGGTACATGAAATCTCGAGTGTTGCATCAATGTCCAAATAGCGACGAGCTGAACCCATGTGTCACAGCGGCTAATCACGGGAAATGACTCGTGGACCAATATATAGTTAGGTGCACTTATGAAATCAGAGTGCATTGCAACCTAACAAGAGATGTGGAGTTAAACAGTATGTCTTTATATCATATGCAAATTGTGCTAACATGTCTTGTGTAGGGATGACTGTCGGCGATGGGTAAGTTGGTTATATAATATTCTTCTGTCTTGTTTCTTATAAATTGTTAAAAAGAACCTAGACAAGTAGAAAGAACACTAGTAAATACGTAGCTTCACATGTTGAATTAGTGCAGATATTTGTGAGTTTCGGCGAAGAGCTGCTCGCCAGTACATGATGTGTGCTGACCCACGTTGTGGGCATCCTTTTCAGAAAGCAAAGAAGACAGGGGGATTTCAAGTGAGGCACTAAAGCTCGTCTAGCCCAGTAGAACTGTGGACTGCCTCGAAGCTACTTTTCATTCCAGTCAAGTTACAAGTTTCTTTTCCTTTGATGGTATCTTTTTATTTCCAGCATAAAATAAAGGGATATGTTGTATGGACATTGCGACTATTTTCAAAAGAGAGTTTTAAAGAGAATCATGTAGCCAAGATAAGGCAATCTGAATTTCAAAGTTTTATACTTGTATTCCTATCAAGTTTATCAATAAAAAAAGTATTTCCATTTCAAATCTCTGTGTCCAATATTTGATTTTCTGCAATAAATGGGTGCGTGCGTGTGTTTTGCTTGACTAGTTGTTTTATGCAGGTACATTGGCCTTGTGCAAGCGCAACTTAGGCTTGCACGGTATCATGCCTTAGCGAGGACGAACGATCCCGCAGGGATCCAGGCAAGGCGGACGACCCTAGCGGGATCGGGATGTGACAAAGTGGTATCAGAGCACGATTTTACATCCTTGGCCTCTTACAAATATCGTTTTCGAAAAAGTATATAAAGTATTTTGACGGCTTTCAAAAAGGATCCCGATTTTGAGTTATGAAAACCAATGCCCCATACACTAAGTCCATAATATTTTATGAGAGTGACAAAATTTATACTCTTTTATTGCGAATTAATCAATATAGTACAGATGACCCGGTCAGAGGAGCCAGTTGTTAAGTTGCACCCGCGTGCAACCTGGCTAGTTGGTGCCACTTGATCAAATTTTATGTCCAGAAGCAGGATGACGTGGCACACATGACACTAATCTCTAAGAACGTGTCTACTATACTGTCCACGACCACGCATATCTTACTCAAACGATGCCATGCATCCCCAGCAGTTGAAGTAACCGCTTGTGCAACTGGACAAGAGACGCGCGACCTGAAGTGCACGCCACTCAGAATAACTACTTAATAGTTATTTCAAGAACTCTATAAATAGACTTTCAAATCAGTCTCAATGCATCACTAAGGATCATAATCTCCTGATAAAGTGTTGTTGCATTCTCCAGAGGCTTGTATCTTCGATATCACATCGTCTAAGGGATAAAGTGATCGTCTTCTAATCAGATTTCTATAATTGTACTTCTCCAGAAATCAATTGTACTCTTGTACTCTTTTCTAAGTTTGTAATAAAACTTTTATTTTTTGCAAACACCTCCGCTGCTGTTCCGTGCGTCGTCCGACTTTCCATGTGCATTCCCGTGCCGTCCGCATGCACGTGTCCGTGCCGTGCTCGCGTGCGTTCCGAGTCCGAGGCGTCCCCTCGATGCTCTGTTACAGCCTTTGGTAAACCCCACAGCCCTCTGTAGTTTAACAGAACCCATTTCTGTTCCTGGAATAGCTAGTTTAATTAGTTTAAATTAATTTCCTAATTAGTTCGGTAATAATTGTTAGTATTAGTTAGGTGTTAGTATTAGTGGATAGATTAATGGTTAGTTTTTGACTACGTAAAATTGTGATTATGCCGTAGTAGGATTACTTTAACCAAAGTTTCATTATTATTCATTAATTTATAATTTAGCAGCAAAATCGTATTTTTATATTATAGGCAAAACCTTATATAATTACGTTTTAAGTAAAAATGCGTATTTTAGTTTTTTTTTTAACCGTTATTTTATGAAAATATCGTATTAACGTTAATTTCAACAATTATAGTATTTTTGCCATAATTTCATTATTACTATAAACTGATAAATTTTAGTATCAAAATAATTAATTATATAGCAAAAGTATATTTTAATATATGAAATGGTATTTATAGGCCAAAAATCATATATTCATGTTTTTAGGTAAAATAAATGTTTATTTTCGTAATTTAGCCATTTTTTTTTCTAATAAAGTTTATGGGAATAAAAATTAGTATGGATAGCGTATATTTTTCTAATAAAACCATAATTTTACTAAAATGAGGTTTATGTAAATTATTATTAAAAATGATTATTGTTTACTAAATAAATAGTATTAGTAAAATATTTCGTAAATGTTATTTAGAAAATAATTAAATTAGTTTTCAAACTATTCCGAGTTCTACGCGATATTTTTCTATTAAAATAATGTACGATAAAAATCGCTACTACTTTGATAATATTCCAAAAATATATCATTTTCTGCCTATTTACAAAATACTAATAAAATAATTTCACCAAAATATTACATATATAAATTATTATTTTCTCTAATAAAACGTCAAATGTTTATAATTAGCTTAGATTTACGTTAGTGGTTGATTAACCAATCTTGGAATAAGTTCTAAGGACAAATTATTATTAATGTAGGTTCAGATTCCTGAACTCTAGCCGACACCTTTCTAGCCGTTGCTTTCCACACCGAGGATATAATCAAGGCAAGTTTCATATCTTTCATGTATGTATTTTATTTAATAATTAAATGTACTATATCAGTAGAATCATGTATTGTAGTGACACTGATTCACAGTGTATCTCTCTCGAACTCCACATCGATGGATGGATTGATTGATTGTCTCATTATCTCATTGACTCATTGACTCGGGGATTGATTGTGGAAGTAGTATAACTGTGGAAGTAGTATAACGTCTGTGACCAAAGCCTTTGTTTACCGATTGCCTCTTTTGCGCTAACCCCTACCGTACAGGAGGTTGAGCCGTACCGTATAATATCTTTTTGGCCAGAATGCTAGTATACATATTGCCTCTATCCAACCGGTCACAGATTCTGTTGTATACTCAAAACACTATTGTAGAATTGCATCATTGTAGTTCATGAGAATATTGCCTGCTGTCTTTTTACTATTATTTAGCAAAATATATAATACTTTTAAATTGTCTTACAATTCATTTATTATTATTATTATTTTAGAATGTTAGATGTGAAAATATGTTCTTGCTTCCTCCTAACTGGAGACCAACATTTTTAGGTGACTGTGACGGCGAGGATCACGCATTTAGCTCTTTCTACGGACCTGCTCCGAACCCTGACGAGGTAGCTGAACCCGACCAGGGGGCCCAGAGTTTTAGTTGTACCTTAATTTAGTTATTTTTCTTTGTTGCAATAAAGACCATGTATTAAATGAATGCTTGTTTTGTTTATATCTTCATTCTGTTCAGTTTTCAGGTTAATAAAATATTTTTCTTTCTGCTTGTGTTTACTGCTAGATACAGTTTACTGTCGCCGTCTCACAACGGTGCAAGCTGGACATGATCCGATTGGACTCAGTATATTAGGATCGGGTCGTGACAGCTTGAGTGTGAACTGACTCGTGAATCTAGCTCTCTAAGCCATATTTAACCTGATACCATAAACAAGTCCGATATGAACTATCATATTTCCTACTTTGCTGACAATTATGTGCAAGTAGCAGCAACAAGAAGCACTGGTTGATTGTGGATGGATATCGCTATCGGCAAGAAATGGAAGAGCCCACTTTTTCTAAAACAATTAACCATTTCAAATAGAAATCAAACTACTCTTTAGTGACTTCGAATGAAAAGTTAATACGTATACCTGGCTTTTGATATGCCGAACGCTTCACCCCAGAAAAAGAAACATGTTAATGCATTCTCACGCGCTGGCCAACCTGTGTGGACCATTTCTTTGATTGTGTATGTGATTTCAGACGTGAATTAGAGATGACAATGAGAGGTACCTACCTATCGAAAGCACTGTAGAAAGTATTAATTCTTTGTAAAGTTCACATAGGAAATGTGCATTGATCACAACCCATTAACAAAAATCCTAGAAAAACTAATGAGCTCTTGATTTCTTTTTTCCAACATGCAGGAGAAAAAACAGTACACTTTTAGTGTTAGTAAAGTCAATGTCACATTTATATTATAAATTTTTATTCTGAGTTGTATTTCGAGTTTCTATAGCCAAATTGCAAATATAATATAAAAATAAGTACACTACCTCTCTATGTTTCATGAATATTAAAAAAATTCTTCCTTATTTTTAAAATAATTACACGGACTTTCCGTGTGTTTTATACTTTTATTTTAAAAATAAGAATGGTTAGTGTAATAACCTTTATATAAAATTTAAAACATAGGAGAGGCCCGTGTAATTATTTTCAAAGTAAGAAATATTTATCTAATAAACATGAAATATATGGGAGGTTAAAGTAATTTCCCTAACAAAAAAAAATCCTAGAATAACTTATGAGTTCTTGATTTTATTTCAACATGCTAAAGAAGAAAAAAAAAACTAGTACACGCTTAATGTTAGTAAAATCTATATATCACATTTTTATGCGAAGTTCTTATTCGAGCTTATGTAGTCGAATGGTAAATAAAATATAAGAAAATAAAAAATAAAAAATTGAGATGTCGGACATTACGCACCAAACTTTGTACACACTGCAATGCATGTATTTTCGGTCCACTGCTTCCAACTCCCATCATTTTTATAAATGGAAGGAATAATACGTCCACATGGCTCCATCAATTGATCTTCCGCCACCCATTAGGATCTTATACTTCTCTTCGGTAATCATAAGGGTAACTCGAGTTCGGTGAACATGGAAAGGTTAAGGTCAAGTGGGGCACAAGGACAATAGCCAAAACAGACCTTTTTTCGTTTTCCTTTATCTTGACGAAGTCCCCCACCATCTTGCTCTGCCTTTCCTTTCACAATCCAGCTTTGATTTGCTTGTTAATTTTTTCTTCAAATCCTTTATAGGAAAGGGACGCACCCAAAGGCTTTTTAGTTGACATCTACACTTTGGGCGGTTGAGCATGTTTGTTGGAACTAAAGAATTTCCAATTCTAAAAGGTTAAAAATTGGAAATCTATAAATGTTGCTTGCTATGTTAGTGTTCCTACCAATGTAAAGCATAAGAAGAGGTACCGCCAAAAAATTTACTTCATATATTTTCTTTTTCCTTCTCCATATGGATATAGTTTTGGTATGGGGACCTAGTTTGTATGGTCCATAGAGGGTCTTATACAAAGCGACCGGAGCATCCCTCGCATTCTCGAGGACACCGACGACATTGATAACCGAAGATGAGTCCCTTGGAGAAGAACAGCTCAACCTGCAATTTTTCGACCGTGGTAAGAACATGGTGGAAATATTGATCCTCATGATGGCCAGGATAAAGAACAAAAAAAAAAAAAAAAAAACAACCACCACCGAGCACTCCATCAACAACGAATTCAACGACTAACAAGGACAATATTCCTTCCAAAACAACAACCGACCCTCATGATGCTTGGATCGCTTTATCCCCTTATGGCTATAATAGCGAGGAGAAAGTCACGTTCGTGCGTGATTGAAGTTGATGTGCAATGATATGTCATGGTAGAATGCCTCTTTGTGCAACATAAAAGGATGATGACGTGGGGTGAGTTCAAACGCCTCATCCTCTAAGGAGTACTAGCTGAGAGAAACTCCCAAGTCCAGTCGATGCGCTAGCATAGCCTAAAGCAACACCATAGGAAATCCGTGTTGGAGTACACAATGGAGTCCCGACGCATAGGAGTTCTACTAGGAATTCCCCCTAAACCTGGAAGACAACACTACCAACTTCACAACAAATCCAAAACGAACACTAACTATTCTGGACAATTGATGCCCCATCATCGTACCATCACAATGACAATTAAGATGAAGAAAAAAGTTTGATGCCTGAATGTTAGTCCCAGGACTTGATCAAAGATGAAAAAACAGATACAATCGAGATCTGAGATGTCACACAAAACTTTGCAGTGATCAAACTCAAGATTTACGATGGTACAATAAATCAAATAGCCAAATTACAATCTGAAGGAGGAAAAAAGAGAAGAGAAGATCTCTCGTTCTTCCCTGCAAACGTGTTGCAATTGGGACAGAACGAGTTACAATAAAACTAGAGAGAGATAAGAAGAAGAACAATGCTGGGGTGTCAAAACACCGTTGCTCAAAGCAAGATTCTCCCCACACGATCTGCTTCCAGGAACCAGCAAGTTGAAGAACTTGTGGAACGCTCGAAGTCACCTCTGTTCAGACTCCTCGGATGGACTTACAATGGCGGCAGCAACTCTCTCTCTCTTTCTCCTTTTCTGACTTATAATTTTCGAAGTAGTCACAAAGGAGGCCGGAAGAGAGTATATATAGAGAGAGGGTGGAAACCCTAGCCGCATCTTCAGTTATGGAAAGATTGAATCAAATCTCAAAAGATAGCAACGAGATTTAATTCAAATCCCACGAAATTAATTCAAATCCCACAAAGATAGGATCTGAATTAATTCAAATCCCACAAAGATAGGATCTGATTTAATCGCATTGATTCAGCCTTTCCATTACTGATTTGTAATCTGCACAGTCAGCGGATCCCTCCATGCGGCAGCAGCAGCAGCCTGACCGCATGAGCCTAATGGCCGCATGGACCGCATGAGCCGCATGGTCCGCATGGGCCGCATGAACCGCATGGGCCGCATGGACCGCATGGACCGCATGGGCCGCATGAGCCGCATGGACCGCCTGGACCGTATGTGCTGTATGAGCCGCATGTGCCGCATGAGCCGCATGGCCGCATGAGCCGCATGAGGCCGCATATGAGCCGCATGTCGCATAAAGACCGCATGACTGCTGACGTGGTAAGTGCAAAGTGC
The DNA here is from genome assembly GCA_029216955.1 of Iris pallida. NCBI lineage: Eukaryota > Viridiplantae > Streptophyta > Magnoliopsida > Asparagales > Iridaceae > Iris > Iris pallida. The sequence continues at coordinate 1,901,575 of JANAVB010027196.1, forward strand.
GCCAACAAAATGCCACATTACGTCTCATGAGCCCGAGTCCGAATCCGAGTCCGAGTCGCTAAGCCCCTTTGGGGCTTAGCTCCAAATGGAATTAATCCAAGAGAATGACAAAAGCATTAATGTTTAATCCTTGGAGCCTTATTCTTACCTCCTTGTAAAATCACCCACATGGTTCCCTCCTTAGGGTCACCATCCCATGTGCATCTCTCAACAACACACCCAAGTATATATGTTGAGATAACTCATGGTGCATTTCCGATGTGGGACTAAAATTTACAAGGCATGTTGAGAGCAAGCTCTCTCCATGTAAAGAAAGCACCAACAATCTCCCACATATCACAATATATATATATGTCCAGGGATGAGCGTTCCCCACAGTAACTGTCTATTTTGCATTAGGATAGATGTCGCTGACGACTTGAATTTTCCCGCATGGGTTAAATAACAATGTGATACATGAATGGACTACGCCTTGAATTCTGCACCACAATTGTAATTCTTTTCACTCACAAAGTGTAGTTACGTGTGCTTCTGGCTGCACATTAAAGGCCCTGTGCCAGCCTGGTTTCAGTGTATAATTTTGGGCGTCTACAAGTTTACCCTCAAGAGACGGCCTGATATCTCTTTTCATACACTATAGGTGAGTTCTTTATTAAAGAGATATGGCATGAAGCCTTGCGCTTCCTTGCGGTGCTACGCCGCTATGACATGGCCTGAAGCCGAAGCATTACCCCTACTTGGAAATCTCATCGTAGTGTCATACTACTGTAGCATGAGGTCACAAGCCTCTTTGTAGTGTCAAACTACCCAGCATGAAGCCTAAGGCTTCCTTGCGGTGTTACGCCGCAACGACATGGCTTGCAATGCCGAGGCTTTACCCCTACCTGGGTACCTCATCGTGGTGTCGTCCCACTGTAACATGGGTCCATCCTCCCCTTTGTAGTGATGTCTACAACTCTTTAATTACGTCATACAGCATTAGGCTACCTGCCTATTTGCGGTGCTACGCCGCTGTGACTTGGCTTGCAAAGCCGAGGCATTACCCCTACCTGGGAACCTCATGGTGGAGTCACCCCACTGTAGCATGGAGTTTTACTCCTTGTAGTGCTGCTCTACCGTGCTTCCTGTAAAGCACACCAGGCATCCACTCTGCCTGAGAACTCATTAAGGCGTTTAGCCAACCTTCCACAGGATCTGTTTTTTTTTTCGCAGAAAAATACATAGTAGACAACAGTGGTTATGGGTCCGTATCCCTTCCATGTTCCAGAGAACAAGTACCCACTGTTACCTGATAGTTTCCCAGTCAGTGATCCTCCTTTGAACCAAAAGTTAGATGCCTAGTAGATTTCTCTTTGAACTAATAGCATAAAACTTTATGGTAGGATTACAAAGACACACTATCAGAATGCCTTCAAGCCCGTTTTACAAGCTGTGTCATCGACCAACTGGCGCTTGAGGCCCTTTGTGAACGGATCTGCCAGGTTCTCCTGACTCCGAACATCAACCACTGCAATTACACCTCTTTTGATAAGATCGTGTACTGCCCTGTGCTTCAACCGCACAGTCCTCTTTTTCCCGTTGAAGAGGTCATTTGATGCCACCGCCGCAGTCGCCTGGTTGTCACAGTATATCGGTATCGCCGGTATCTGAGCCCCAACCACTGGAAGATCATACATGAGCTCCTGAAGCCATTCTGCTTCATCTGCTGCAGTTTCAAGTGCATAGAATTCAGATTCCATGGAGGAACGAGAGAGTATAGTCTGCTTCTTCGACTTCCACAATATAGCAGCTCCACCCAAGAAAAAGACATATCCACCTGTGGATCTCTCGCTTTTCACCTCTGAACACCAGCTAGCATCACTGAAGCCTTCCACTACTGTCGGATACCCGTTGTAGTGCAGTGCATATGTCTGAGTTTTCTTGAGATATCTCATCACCCGCTTCACAGCTTTCCAGGGCTCAACCCCTGGGTTGCTTGTGAACCGACTCAGCATTCCTACGGCGAAATCTATGTCAGGTCTTGTGGTAGTAGTTGCGTACATCAAACTTTCGATAACGCTAGAATACTCCAGCTGCCTGACGCTTTTCCTTAAATTTGGCTTCAGCTTCTGATCACACCTGTATGGCGTATCGATCCCTGGAAGATCCTTATACCCATAGCGTGTGAGCATCTTCTCAATGTAGTGAGATTGTGACAGTGCTACTCCAGTGTCTGTCCGGATGATCTTTATGCCCAAGATGACATCTGCATCCCCCAAGTCCTTCATACTGAACTTGGTTGAGAGGAACTTCTTTGTCTTTGTGACACAGCCTATATTCGTACCTAGGATTAGCATGTCGTCCACGTATAGACAAACGATGACTCCTCTTCCATTAGCGAACTTTGTGTAAACACATTTGTCCGTCTCGCTGACTCTGTAGCCGTTTGACCTAATAACTTTGTCAAACTTCTCATGCCACATCTTGGGAGCTTGCTTCGAGCTTGCTTCAAACCATACAATGATTTCACCAACTTGAAGACTTTGTCTTCAAGACCTTTGACGAAAAATCCATCTGGCTGTTGCATGTAAATCTCTTCGGTCAGCTCCCCATTCAGGAATACGGTCTTTACATCCATCTGATGTATCACCAACTTATGTATAGCTGCTAGAGCGATTAACATCCTGATGGTGGTCATTCGAGCTACTGGAGCGTACGTGTCAAAGTAGTCTATCCCCTGTTTCTGAGAAAATCCCTTGGCTACCATCCTGGCCTTGAATTTGTCAATAGTTCCATCTGCCTTCATCTTCTTCTTGAAGTTCCATTTACATCCGATGGGCTTCTCTCCTTCAGGTAGATCTACCAACACCCATGTGTTATTGGAGGTGATAGAGTCAAACTCGTCATTCACTGCCTCCTTCCAGAAGATAGCATCTCTGGTCTTCATCACCTCATCATAGGTAAGCGGATCTGCTTCCACATGAGAGGTGACAAATTCATCTCCGAAATCTTTCGATCTCCTCGCTCGCATAGCTGACGGCTCTGTGAGTTCTGGTACAAGAGTTGTTTCTTCAACAACAGCTTCTTCTTGGACTACTGGCCCATATGAGATTTCAGTCTCATTTGCACCTACATCATTTTTCGGAATGTCCGAAAGAACAATATTTTTGTCTTTTGCAAACTTGTCTTCAAAGTATTCAGCATCGCGAGATTCGATGATATGATTTGACTCAATATTAAGAAATCTCCTAGCATCACTTTTCTCGGCATACCCCAAGAAGATCGCCTTCATAGTCCTTGTCCCTAGCTTCTGAATCTTCAGATCTGGGAGCTTCATATACGCCAGACACCCCCACACTCGAATGACATTCAAGTTTGGTCTGACTTTGAACCAGAGTTCATGAGGAGTTACGTTCGAAGTTGCATATGGCACTCTATTTAGAATAAAAGTGGCCGTCAATGCAGCTTCTCCCCAGTAGCATTTAGGAATACCCGCGGTTAGCAGCATTGAGTTCATCATTTCTGTCAATGTTCTGTTCTTCCTCTCCGCTACTCCGTTGGATTGAGAAGAATATGGAGTAGTAGTCTCACATATAATTCCATGTTCTTTACAGAACGATGCGAATTCATGAGACCTGTACTCCCCACCTCGATCACTTCTTAACCTCTTGAGTTGTTGTCCAGTCTGCCGTTCAGCTTCGGTCCTGAACTCTCTGAACTTCTCGAAAGCTTCGTCTTTAGACTTGAGTAAGTAGACGAACGCGTATTTAGAGAAGTCGTCGATGAAGGTTATGAAATACTTCATCCCGGCCTTCGTGGAAAAATGTTTGAAGTCACAGATATCGGAGTGCACCAACTCCAGAAGATCTGTGCTTCGATTGACCCGATGAAAGGGTTTCCTTGTGATCTTCGTCTGAGCACACACTTCACACTTCTCCACCTTACCTCCACATTTGGAGATAAGTCCTAGACTAGACATTTTGTTAATTCTTTTACAATGAACATGTCCTAGTCTATTATGCCACAACTCAAGAGAATAATCAGAAAAAGCAACTGCATTAATGTCTTCAAACTGGTTGACAAGCTGAATTTTAAACATTTCTTCGGTTTGATAAGCCTTCCCGAAGTATGTTCCTTTCTTGGACATCACCATCTGACCAGCATTGATGTCCATCCTCAAGCCTGCGTTGCAGAGCAGGCTCCCAGAGATCAGGTTCTTGGCAATTGTCGGAACATGCTTCACACCTTGAAGCGTCAGAGTGTTCCCAGAAGTGAGTTTCAGTTCCACGGTCCCGATCCCCAGAACTTCAGCTTGGGCCTGGTTCGCCATGACAACCTTCTCAGATATCGGCTGGTACGTGACGAACCATTCCTTGTCAGAACAGACATGGCAAGTCGTACCAGTGTCTATCCACCAGTTAAAGTCAACCCCCACATTTGTGACCTGTGCGATCATAGCAACAAAGTTAGAAACCAATGAAACCTTATTAGGCTCACCTTTCTCTGATTGTTTAGGCTTAGATCTGCATTCACTCTTGTAGTGGCCTTTCTTGCCACAATTGTAACAAATCACGTGGGACTTAGTCTTCTGTTGCTTGAAAGAAGGACCCTTCACTTTTAGATTAGTGAAGTCCTTTTTCTTGGGATGAGAAGCCGCCTGCTTTCCCTTGGGATCTCTCGTCTGCACAAGATTGGCTTTAGCCAACTATTTGGACAGAGTGTCCACCTTCTGTTGGGAACGCATCTCGTCCTCAACATGGATCTCTTGCAGTAGATCTTCCAAGCTAATGTCTAGCTTCTTTCTGTGCATCCTTGCATAAAAGGTACTCCATCCAGCAGGAAGTTTTGAGACGATCCCTCCGACGACAAACTTGTCGGGAAGGGGCATCTCTTCGTCTTCCATTTTCTGACGCAGCTTCAGAAATTCCTTCACCTGTGGCAGCATGGACTTTTCGTCCTCATAGAGCAATTTGTGATATTTTTCAACCACAAACATTTTGCTCCTGTTCTTGTCTTCTTCATACAGATTTTCTACAAACTCCCATATGTCTCTGGGAAGTTCCTTCTTCGAGTAGGATTCTGCCAGGGAGTCCTCCATAGCATTCAGAATGAGAAGCATGCAGATGCTATTTTTCCTTCTCCACTCGGCCTGGAGTTTGGTAGCTGCGTTGATTGCGGCAGTAGATCCAGTGTCTGGAACAGAGGGTTCTTCCTCTAACAGAACATGATCAACGTCTTTCAGTTGAAGAGTTAGGTAAACCTTTCTCTTCCAGACTTGATAGTGCTCTCCATCGAACTTTTCCAACTTGCAGAAGTCCGATTGGAGGAGCGAAGCATTAATGTTTTCCATCTACACGGATCTTGCTTTGAGATTGTTAATCCCGGGGCTTGATCAAAGATGAAAAAACAGATGCAATCGAGATCTGAGATGTCACACAAAACTTTGCAGTGATCAAACTCAAGATCTACGATGGTACAATAAATCAAATAGCCAAATTACAATCTGAAGGAGGGAAAAAGAGAAGAGAAGATCTCTCGTTCTTCCTTGCAAACGTGTTGCAATTGGGACAGAACGAGTTACAACAAAACTAGAGAGAGATAAGAAGAAGAACAATACTGGGGTGTCAAAACACCGTTGCTCAAAGCAAGATTCGCCCCACACGATCTGCTTCCAGGAACCAGCAAGTTGAAGAACTTGTGGAACGCTCGAAGTCACCTCCGTTCAGACTCCTTGGATGGACTTGCAATGGCGGCAGCAACTCTCTCTCTCTCTCTCTTTCTCCTTTTCTGACTTGTAATTTTCGAAGTAGTCACAAAGGAGGCCGAAAGAGAGTATATATAGAGAGAGGGTGGAAACCCTAGCCGCCTCTTCAGTTATGGAAAGATTGAATCAAATCCTAAAAGATAGCAACGAGATTTAATTTAAATCCCACAAAATTAATTCAAATCCCACAAAGATAGGATCTGAATTAATTCAAATCCCACAAAGATAGGATCTGATTTAATCGCATTGATTCAGCCTTTCCATTACTGATTTGTAATCTACACAGTCAGCGGATCCCTCCATGCGGCAGCAGCAGCAGCCTGGTCGCATGAGCCTAATGGCCGCATGGACCGCATGAGCCGCATGGACCGCATGGACCGCATGGGCCGCATGGGCCGCATGGACTGCATGGACCGCATGGGCCGCATGAAACGCATGGACCGCCTGGACCGCATGTGTCGCATGTGCCGCATGAGCCGCATGAGCCGCATGAGCCGCATGAGGCCGCATGACTGCTGACGTGCTAAGTGCAAAGTGCGCCAACAAAATGCCATATTACGCCTCATGAGCCCATGAGCCCGAGTCCGAGTCCGAGTCCGAGTCCGAGTCCGAATCCGAATTAATCCAAGAGAATGACAAAAGCATTAATGCTTAATCCAAGAGAATGACAAAAGCATTAATGCTTAATCCTTGGAGCCTTATTCTTACCTCCTTGTAAAATCACCCACATGGTTCCCTCCTTAGGGTCACCACCCCATGTGCATCTCTCAACAACACACCCAAGTATATATGTTGAGATAACTCATGGTGCATTTTCGATGTGGGACTAAAATTTATAAGGCATGTTGAGAGCAAGCTCTCTCCATGTAAAGAAAGCACCAACACTGAAGACTCCCCAGGAGGGCCAAGGATCTATCTTTCCAGTTACACCAAAACCGTGACGACGATGAATACAACTCTCCTTAAAAATTAGTTTATATTACAATAGTGCAAGATTAAAGGCTATTCGAAGGCACAATTCTCGAAGCATCAACCTGAGCTAATGTCAAAAATATTTACAAAAAATTTGCTATAAAGTAACAAATTTTGATAAAATTACATTGGAAGTAACATATTTGCTAAAATTTCGAAAAACAGACTTTTTCGACAAACCAACTGGCGGAATTCGTGCGGCACGTGGGTGGCCATGTTCTGTTTTATCCATTTTTGATTGAACGGTTAACTTAACTGCATGTAACACGTGATTTTTTGTGAGAGAAATGCGCTTGGTCATGGACAGTGTTGTGTATATGTTATTCGAGATTAGTGGCATGCATGCCACGTCATCCTTAACTACTTCTGGATGATTGATTGACGCCAGTTAATGAATGGCGTTGAGTTCATTACTTCGTGCCATTTGATAGATGTGCTGAAAAAGTATGGCGGTTGTCATTATCTTGAATATGACAGATATCTTCCTCGAGCGTCGTGCTTCCAAAACTCGAAGAGACTTCCTCGACTGCTATGATGTCATTCATCATGACTGATGATTTAGATTTTTGAAGAAGATTGCCTCATGGTGGCCTAGCCCTATTTTATGGATGGTGCCAATTGATGCTGGGCGTCATTTGATGTTTGGCGCCATTTAATAAATGGTGCTGTGCGCTATCTGTGAAATGGCACAGCGCATTTCTGTTAATTTTTAGGCTTCTACAAGTCCCTTTTCAAAAAATTTAAATAGCAAAAAATTTAAAATGTAAAATACTTTGAATAAGAAGCATTTAGAAGATTTTGCACGTGTAAAATCCTAAGAGTCTTGTCGTTTACTCTGTGCGAGATTTGTGCAGCTGTTAGGCGAAGGCTTAGGGTATAAATATCCCACTGAAAGGAGAGATAGAGTTCTTTTCAAAATAAATTCTTTCTCGAGTTTCTTCTTCTCCCCCTTCTTTCGAGTTCTTGAAGCTTTCTTGATTATCAACAATGGCACCGAAGAGATCCGCGGTGGAGAAAGACAAGGGTGTGGTCGAAACTTCGTCACGAGTGTCGTCACTGAGGGTGCCAAGGCATGTGCCACCGTCGACGAGAGCCGAAGAGGCTAACCCCGCTCTTGGAGGTGAGAAGTCGGTCGGAGGAAGATGAACAACACGATTGGCACCATTTGTATACAATACGAACTACAGCCAAAGCGAACTGCTTCTTTCAGATCATTTGTTGGCGTTGTGCTAATTTTAAAATGCACCACCTCTTTCAGAGTATTTGGCCAAAAATGCATTGATCATGATTTCATGAATCACACTCTTCGTTCACCCAAAGTGCACGGTGTTACGTATCATGATTCAAGGACATTGTGCATATTATTTTGCTGCGCGAAACAAGACTGTTTTATGTATACACAAAGTAGGGACTGGCATATTACATGCACAAACTAGAGATTATTACTCTGTGTATTGTGCCATTCATGATTTGCACAGAGCTAAAAATCACTTAAATTTTCTTAATTTGTAAGAATAATCTTTCGTGATTCTAACTCTTGTTTCCTTTTGTAGTTGACCTATGGGAAAACCTTCATGCTGAGATACTGGCTTTTGCTTTCCGTGTTTTAGAATACCAGATAGATCTTTCATATGTCACATTCCCGTAATTCGACCCTAACAGACCGACTAATAGAAGGACTATCCTAGAATCTCAAGATGACAAACACTACTATGCTTGATAAATGGTGCACCTTTCTTGACTACAGATCAGGCTCCCCATATGAAACCAGCTTTCTTATTTGGGGAGGCGATTGAAGCTAGCTCCCAGTCCAAGGCAAAATGAGAGGCTCGGATCTTCAAGAGAGGAAATAAGTTGGTATATCTCCTAGATATGTCCAGAAGTCTATCTTTGTCCCGATACGCTCATGCCGGCTACCCTCGAAGGATGTCATGGGATATAACTCTGTTTCAGCAAGCCAGAGTTGGACGAATATATCATAAGTTTGGTGACAAGAGGAGAGACATATTCTTTAGTTCTTTCGAAAAATATAGCACGCACTTATGAGGCTTAAAGCCGAGTTGCATACCAGCGAAGGATTCGTCTTTGATGATACCTGTCTGAATACCTTCCTTCACAAATACTTTTGCTGTAGCAGGAGGGGAGTATACTGTCCCGACCCCGAGACTGACAGGTTTCATGCAACCAGACATTAAATGCTGGAACCGACTCTCTGTACGGGTCATAGATAACTTTAATGACAAGGTAAAGGAGTTGGATCACTATGAAGCTGTCCTGACAACTTCTTGTGGAATCTACACCAACACCAACATGTTCCTGGCCTTAGTTGAGAGGTATAACAACAAGAATAACACCTTCTTTACTCTTCACGGGAGATAGGCTTTTCTCTTCATGAGATGCAGTTTCTGTCGCATCTGCCAATGGGTGAAAACCCCTTTGAAGAATACGTGCCAACAAAAGACGAACTAGAGACTCTGGCCAAGAAGAATCCCTAGATGGTTGTGGTCTTTGATGAGCTGCTATGTCATTTTACTACTAAAATCTGCTCAATTGGCGACGTAAATTTAGCGACGTTTAAAAAATGTCGCTAAATTATTGACATTAGCGATGTATAATTGAAACGTCGCTAACAGTCGCTACTAGCGACATGACAATGACGTATATTAGTTATATGAGCTAGTCGTCGCGAAACGTCGCTATGACATCGTTAATAGCGACTTACCGACATTAGTATTAACGTCGCTAAATTCTAATTATATTCCCCCCACCGATTCATTTCCTCCTATTTTACTCTCTCACTCTCTCTCCTCTCCCCCTCCGGCGCTCTCACTCTCTCCGGCGCTCTTACTCTCTCCGGCGACTCTCACTCCCTCCGGCGACTCTCCTCTCTCTCCGGTACGTGACTCTCCCCCTCCCTCTCTCTCTCTCTCTATTTTGGTTATTGGTGGTTGGAGGGGTGCGGGTGGCTCGGAGGGAGGGACAGGGGGGATGCGGGTGGTTGGGGGGTGAGTGGGCGGTGGCTGGGGGTGGGGCAGGGGGGGTAAGGGTGGCTGGGGGTAAGAAGGGGGGCTGGGGGAGGGGAGCTAGGGTTAGGGTTCGGGTTAGGGGTGGGTGTGTATGGAGGGAGGGGCGAGGGGGGGGGGGTGAGGGCGGCTGGGGGAGGGGAGCTAGGGTTAGGGTTCGGGTTAGGGGTGGGTGTGTATAGGGGGGAGGGGCGGGGGGGTGAGGGCGGCTGGGGGAGGGGAGCAGGGGGTGGGGGCGGCTGGGGGAGGGGAGCAATAGGGTAGGGGCGGCTGGGGGAGGGGAGCAGGGGGGTGGGGGCGGCTGGGGGGGAGCAGTGGGGGTAGGGGCGGCTGGGTAGGAGAGCAGGGGGGAGGGGAGGGGTTAGGGGTGGTATAGGGGGGAGGGGCGCGAGGGGGCTTGCTCAGGGGCACCAATAGTGCCGAAAAATCTGATAATTTAGTAATAATTATTTGTTTTCCGACACCGAAAAATGTGATACTCCGATTCGAAAGCACCGATGGTGCCGATATTTGTAACACATATTTTTGTTGGTTGGTTAATTGGTAACGTGGTGATCAGGACATATAGTCCTTGCAGCCATTCGACTGGCGAGGCAGAAACTATGTAGCCGTAGATAAAGTTGAATGTCGTCCGACCCTCATCCCTCGGCAATGATGATACGACAACCTATCACTATATCTTTTAGTAGTAGATGATGTTTTAGTATTACATTATGTGGGTTCATCTTGATTCTGTTATATCCTTCAGATACTAGATTCGATAAGAACATATACTACACCATATGTACAGAACATAGATGATTCACACTAATGTATGCTAGAATGAATTTTGGGTTGTGTTCTGAGCCATCTGTTCTCACACTTAAAATAGATATGAATTAGTACTGTGTGTCAATCTTTGTTTTTGTATTTTCGGCGAACCCAGGGATTAGATTCTGTATTTTGTATTTTGGATTCTATATTTTGGCTCCAGCTCCATTTGTATTAATCTACGATACGACATGGTGATCAGAACATAGTTCCTGCAGCCATTCGACTGGCGATGCAGAAAATATGTAGCCGTAGATGAAGTTGACTGTCCTCCGACCCTCATCTCTCGGCAATGATGAAACGATAACCTATCACTATATCTTTTAGTAGTAGATGATGTCTTAGTATTACATTATGTGGGTTCATCTTGATTCTCTTATATCCTTCAGATACTAGATTCGATAAGAACATATACTACACCATATGTACAGAACATAGATGATTCACACTAATGTATGCTAGAATAAATTTTGGGTTGTGTTCTGAGCCATCAGTTTTCACACTTGGCAAAAAATCGAATTTTATGTATTTTATCTGCTTTCGAAAATGTACTCAAACGAGATGGCACCCGTTCTCACAGATGGCACCTAAGACCTGAGGATCTCGCTTGAAGGAGGCACAAATGGCTGTGAAAGAGGAGGTGGCACCAGAGGGCAATTCAACCGAGAGAGATGCTCCAGAAGTAATTTCTAAAGTCGAGGGAGCTGTGAAAGAAGAGGTGGCACCAGAGGGCAGTTCCACCAGGAGTTCCAGTCATCCATCTCCTCTGGATATTGATCTGGCTGCCGTGGATCCTACTTATGCGCGCTGGCTGAGGGAGTTCTATCTGTCCCAGCATAGACAACAGTAAATACATATATTGACTGGATTTGTTTTAATAGATATATCTCCTCTGGATATTGTGATGGATATTTGTTTTGATGGATATATCTCTTTTGGATATTGTGATGGATATCTTTTTTTTGGTGTGTGATGTATATTGGTTTGTGTGTTGTGTGATGCATATTGTGATGTTTATTGGTTTATGTGATGTGTGATGTGTGATGCATATTGTGATGTTCCGAGAGGCTTGAGGAGACAAACAATTATTTTTGGTCTATTCTGGATTGTATTGTGCGTACCGGTGTTGAGTGTTCCACCGGAGGGGTCAACGAACCCAGGGATTAGATTCTATATTTTGGATTGGATTGGATTCTGTATTTTGGATTGTACATTTGCATTTTGGATTCTTTTTTTATTTTTTTCAATTTAGCGATGTTTTAGTGACGTTTATATTCGTCGCTAACTGTTAGCGACGAATATTAACATCGCTAAAAATGTCGCTAATTTGTTGACGTGGCAAACAATTTGATGCCACCACATCGTCGCAAAAATGTCGCTACTGTGTCGCTAATCGGCGACCACAAGAAAACATCGCAAATGACGTCGCTATTTAGCGACGTTATTAGCGTCGCTAAATAACGTCGCCACAGCGACGTTTTGCGACGTTTTCTCGATTAGCGACACACTTTTTTCCGTCGTTTCCAAAACATCGTTGAAAATGTCGCTAATTTAGGTTAGTGACGTTTTGGCCGTGATTAGCGACATTTTGGAACGTCGCTAATATGACAATTTTTTGTAGTGTTTCATGATCTTCACTCATATTTACAAGAGCAAGTTACTTGGCACGTTCTACACGTCCAAGTGGTTGGTGTACTTTTCTTAGGTTATGCCACGAAGAACAAAGTACAAAAGCACTTGAATTGTGAACCACGCTTCTTTGAACCGCTCGGCAATTAGACCATTATCAGATTGATAAAGGAATCTGGCTGTGTAGACAACGAACTGGCAGAGGACTGGCAAGGTTATATTATTGGTACCCCTCTCAAAAGTTACATATGATAAGATGGTATAACCAGGTCTAAGGAAGCTAACTTAGTGTCACGCCCCAGAACCAGAATACTAGAGAGCGGGGGAATGACTCAGCCAGCTACGTATTACGGGTAGATGAATACCGTATAATCCGATCAATGCTGTCTAACCAGACGAGGGGGTACATACTACATAAAAGTCTTACTATGGTTATTTCACATCTATTGTCTCAATCATTCAAAACAAGAAACAGAAATAGAGAACATGTAAGATAAAGCAGTAAGGCGTCCCAAACGCTTAGTCAAAATGTTTTTGAGATCTGGCTTTACAAAACATAGCCAGATGGTATAGTAATATGTACACAATTGTTACCAGCTGTAGTCTGACTTTAGTTACAATTATGTAAAAGTAAGTGCAAGACAATCCGACTAACATGTCGGTGCCAAACGGCTAAGTATGAAGTAAATAACAAAACGAGCGGTGAAGTAAGGAACCCACTCGAGTCCTCCTGCGATCATTCCCCTAGTATTGACCATCTTGGAGGTAGAAGTAAGCTGGATCCTCGAGGACTGGCTCTAAATCTGGCCATGCAAAACCAGAGAGGTTAGACCTCTAACAGCAAGTACCACAAGAAAGTACGATATGAAGGACTAAACCAGTAAGTAAGAGAATATAATAATAGATCTCTGCCTTCCACTAGGATTCACATAACATCACGACACTTCGAACCAAACTCCCAACCAAATAAGGATAAAAGTTAGCTCGTCATGTCCTGACATTCTGATCATCTCAGTTAGGCAACAGAGTAGGTACAGTACACAAACAAATCATCTTGAACGGCCAATCAACTACTACGGCTTGCTATTGTGAGTCCCAAGTTATCCTGGAATTATGCAAATAGGGATTCCTCAGTTCTTACTATGAGCGAGCAAGGCTAGTCTATCCAGTCAATCAATTGCGCCAATCATGTAGTTAGACGAGTCCCAGCGGGACGTCCGTCGTTAATATAGCATGTACAATAATATAAGCAGATACTGTTCCCTGCCCGTGTGACAGATTTACAGTATCTGTGGGAACCAGCCGGCCTGTCGGGCACTTAATAGTCCTAAGAGGGCTGCATGTAAGAACTCGGGAATCCATTCTCTCCATGCCATCATTATTTTATTTAACTTAATAGTCTCTACATTTAGTGAAGTTCCATGTCGTGGATCATGGTCATTCAAATGAGTACTTCCGTACGGGGTACGATATGCGCAACTCTACAACGATACCTGTGCGGCTAGGTTGTAGGTTTTACATAGCGTGATGCAACAATCAAGTCTAATCACGGAGTAATCATGCCTTGACCATAAAGTACATATGCTGTTTTTGTAAAATAGATAAATAAATAATTTAAAACCTGCATGTGCCTATATGCCAATATTCGGGATTGGCTAATCGAGTACAATAGTTCATTACATGAACGTGTCTCATTCATTTCATTCAATAAGACGACTAGCCAGTCTCTTAGTTCCAACTAGGAACGCATGATCAATTTTAGTCAAGATAACCATTAATACCAATGGTATCAAGGCATGAAAGTCAATTAGTATTACATGGGGTCGAGTCTATAATTCTCAAGGTTAAGTTCCAGTAATACTGGGTATCTATGGATTAATCAAGACACAAGGCGCATTCCACATAACAATCCATTTTAACAATATTAACATGTCATGATTTATCAAGTCCATGCCAAAAGGCTTAAGGATATAATAGAAGAATTATCATGCCATCATTAAATGAATAAGTTATAGAACAATTAAAACACCCAGGTTAGAAAGTCACGCCAACAAGTCTAAGCTAAGGCCAAAAGTTATGCCAACAAGTCTAGGCTAAGGCCAACAAGTCATGCCAAGTCTAGCAGGTGGGAGTGAGCGTGTAAACAGCGTGAGCGTGAAAAAGTAATTCACGCTGGCACGTACAGTGTAAACGTGAAGGAAAATTCACGCACTCATAAGTGAGCGTGAAGAATGATAAGAAATCCACGCACGCACAAGTGAGCGTGAAAAGTGGGACAAGAAATTCACGCACGTACGAAAGACGTGAGCGTGACTCAAAATTTACGCTGGCACGTAAGAACGTGAGCGTGACTAAATATCTACGCTAACATGTAAGAACATGAGCGTGACTAAAATTCACGCAGACACGTATAGACGTGAGCGTGACTAAAAATCTACGCTGACACGTACAGACGTGAGCGTGACTAAAAATCCACGCACGCACAGGTAAAGACGTGTGCGTGACTAAAATCCACGCAAACACGTAAAGACGTGTGCGTGACTAAAATCCACGCACGCACAAGTAAAGACGTGTGCGTGACTGAAAATCCACGCAAACACGTAAAGACGTGTGCGTGACTAAAATCCATGCACGCACAAGTAAAGACGTGTGTGTGACTGAAATCCACGCACGCACAAGTAAAGACGTGTGCGTGACTGAAAATCCACGCAAACACGTAAAGATATGTGCGTGACTGAACCTGTTCCAAGCCAGAAGTGAAGTTCCCAGCCAGAAAACACGCTAAGTTGGGAGATCAGAACCCATGAAAAACCGAGAATACAACATCTTATATCTAGCAAAAACTGGCCAAAGAAATCAAAAATGCCAAGTACTAAACTCTCTCAGGATCATGAGAGGAAGATAAATGCACCATAGAAATGGTTCTCCAAGCAAGAAGTAAGATTTGCACTTGCCTGCTGCTACTGCTGGTAGGTGGAGAAGTGATGAGAGGAAGAAGAAGAAGTAATGGTGAAGAATGAGAGTTATGAGGAGAGAGAATGAGAAGGGGGCTTAAATAGGAAGGGTGGTGGTAGGTGGGAGTTATTGGGTCGGGTTTGATCAGGTCCAACCAAGGCCAACCCGAAGCAAGCAGAGAGGTTAAAAGCAGGAGATAAAATGCAGAAATAAATTGTAGGAAATAAATACAGAAAATAAAATGCAGATAATTAATTAACATGAAATTAAAGGAATTTAAATACAAGATAATACATGATAAATACTAAATAAATATACATGAGTTGTACATGAATAAAAATACGCATTCTGGGAACGGGGAGTGACATCTCTACCCACCTTAGAAAAAATTCCGTCCTCGGAATTTCAAATCCAAGCAGGTAGAAATATCGGAGCTAAACTAATACAAGCAATTCTAGTGAGCAAGCAATCATTATTACCATATCAAAAGCAAGTACTATATATGTAAATTCATCATTCTACGATATCAAGTAGCTCTAACCATAAGGTGACAAGCATGAAGAATCAGGACAATCAAGGTATACAGAAAGAGATATACCTTGTGAGTCAAACAGGTGTGGATACCATGATTGGATATCATCCTCACGTTTCCACGTTGACTCTCCCAAGGAGTGATGACCCCAAGAAACACGGACAAGACTAATTGTTCGGTTCTTGAGTATCTTCTCTCTTTGATCCAAAATGGACACAGGCTGTTCCTCGTAAGACAGGTTGGTACCAACAACCAGCTCCGAATGATCAAGGATATGGCTTGGGTCCGATACATACCTGCGTAATTCAGATACACGAAACACGTCATGCACCTCTCGTAACGAAGGTGGGAGGGATAAACGATAAGCAACATCGCCTACCCGATCAAGGATAACAAATGGGCCCACGTACCGCGGACTCAATTTCCCGCGAACGCCAAATCTAATGACCCCACGAGTAGGTGAGATACGCAAGAATACGTGGTCCCCAACAGAGAACTCTAACGGCCTACGATGCTGGTCCGCCCAATGACGATGTCGGTCCTGCACAACTCGAAGTCGCTCTCTAATTCCCTTAACCACTTCAACCGTCTGAACAATCATTTTTAGGCCTAACATCTTCCTCTCTCCGATATCATCCCATGCAAGCGGTGACCTGCACTTCTTACCATATAGTGCTCCAAATGGCGCCATCTGGATACTAGCTTGATAACTATTGTTGTATGAAAACTCGACTAAGTGCAGGTGGCTCTTCCAAGACCCTCCAAAATCTAGAGTGCACGCTCGCAACATGTCTTCTAAAGTCTGAATCGTTCTTTCTGATTGCCCATCCGTCTGTGGATGGTAAGCCGTGCTAAATCTTAACTTGGTGCCCAGACTATGATGTAAACTCTTCCAAAAATGTGATGTAAAGCGGGTATCTCGATCCGACACAATACTGACAGGGACTCCATGCTGCCTGACTATCTGTTGCATATACAACTCTGCCAACTTTTCTGTAGATTGCCCTACTCTGAAAGGAAGAAAGTATGCTACCTTCGTAAGTCGGTCCACTATTACCCAAATAGCGTCCTTACCATTTGGTGATCTCGGTAAACCAGCCACAAAGTCCATTGTAATATGCTCCCATTTTTATTCCGGAATAGGAAGCGGTTGTAATAACCCAGCTGGCCTCTGTTGTTCTGCCTTCACTTGCTGACATACCAAGCAACGGAAAACAAATCTAGCTATCTCCCTCTTCATCCCGTTCCACCAGAAATGCCGCTTGATATCTTGGTACATCTTGGTCCCTCCAGGATGAATAGAATACTGAGAACTGTGAGCTTCTGCCATAACCTCCTGTCTGATATCTCCACTAGGCACACATAGACGTGATCCAACCCTAAGTGTACCATCTTCATGAATTCCCATCTCCTTCCTGAGTCCTGACTCACATTCTGCCCTAAGCTTCTGAATCCTTGGGTCTTGTGCCTGAGCTGTCTTGATCCTGTCTACCAAGTCGGATTGAACTTGCAGATTTGTTAGAACTCCTACATCACTAGGAAGTATAACTTCGATGCCCATCTCCTGAAGGTCTTCTAAGATATGCCTCTGTGTTGTCAACATAAATGCGCCGTCTCTCCTACTAAGAGCGTCTGCTACTACATTAGCCTTGCCTGGATGATACTGAAGCTCCACGTCATAATCCTTAATCAACTCCAACCATCTTCTCTGCCTCATGTTCAGCTCCTTCTGAGTAAAGATGTACTTCAGACTTTTATGGACTGTGTACATGTCCACTCGGTCACCATATAAGTAATGCCTCCATAGCTTCAGAGCAAACACTACCGCTGCTAACTCCAAATCATGAGTTGGGTAATTCTTCTCGTGGTCCCGAAGCTGCCTAGATGCATATGCTATCACCTTTCCATGCTGCATAAGGACACATCCAAGTCCTTTACCTGACGCATCACAATATACTGTAAAACCTCCGGATCCTACTGGCAACGTAAGAATAGGTGCTGATATCAACTTCTGCTTCAAAGTCTCGAATGATGTCTGACATTCTGTCGACCAAACAAATGGTACATCCTTCCGGGTCAAGCGGGTCATGGGTGCTGAAACCCTTGCAAAGTCTGACACAAACCTTCTGTAATATCCTGCTAATCCCAAGAAACTTCGTACGTCTGCTACGGTCTTGGGTAATGGCCAACTTTTTACTGCTTCTATCTTCTTGGGATCTACTGCTACTCCAGCTCCTGATATGATGTGACCCAAAAATGAAATATGATCCGACCAAAACTCACACTTACTGAGCTTGGCATACAACTGGTTCTCTCTCAGAACCTACAACACTTTCCTGAGGTAGTCTTCATGCTCCTCTTCACTAGCAGAGTATACGAGAATGTCGTCAAGAAATACAACGACAAACTGATCCAAGTATGGCATGAAGATGCGATTCATCAAATCCATGAATATTGCTGGAGCATTGGTCAAACCAAACGACATTACTAAGAATTCATAATGCCCATACATCGACCTGAATGCTGTCTTGGGAATATCCTCCTTCCGAACCCTCACCTGATGGTACCCTGAACGAAGATCTATCTTGGAGAAAACTCTAGCTTTGCTCAACTGATCAAATAAGTCGTCGATCCTGGGTAATGTGTACTTGTTCTTCACTATTGCCGAGTTAAGCTTCCTGTAGTTAATGCATAATCTGGATGACCCATCCTTCTTCCCCACAAGTACCACTGGTGCTGCCCATGGTGACACGCTAGCTTGGATGAACTTCTTCTCCTTCAGTTCCTCTATATGCTGATATACCTTGGCCTGCTCTGAATCCGCCATTCTGTAAACCCGATCTGATATCGGTTTAGTTCCTGGTGTCAATTCTATACTGAACTCAATATCTCTAACCGGTGGTAGACCTGGAAGTTCTTCAGGAAATACGTCTAGAAACTCTTCAACTACCTTCGGAATCTGAACTTCTTCCATTGCCGCTATTACTCCCTGCTCTTGCTGAGTTGCCTCTGATCTGACTAAGGTGAACCGCTCCATGCCTGGAATATCAAAAGATACACTCCCTCTACGACAATCTATTGTCGCATGACTGTCTTTCAGCCAGTCCATGCCTAAGATAACGTCGAAATTTCCAACAGAAAATTCTATCAACCGGGCGGGTAAGGAATGCCCGCAAACTACAACGCTACACGCTAGAATAACTCTACTAACTCCTACGAGCCCATTACCAGTGAGTATATTCAACCTCCCTGGCAATGCCTCGAACTCCATTCCTAGTCGTGTCGTAAATTGTGCAGATATAAATGAATGGGATGCTCCCGAATCAAACAATGCTACTGCGGGATATGAGGCGACGAGAATGTTACCTGCCACAACATCTCCCGATGCCAATACCTCCTCCAAGGATAAAGTGAATGCCTGCCCTCGACCTCCTTGCTGGTTTCCATGCTGCGGCCTAGCCTGATGCTGCTGCTGGCCCCTTCCTTGATGATGCTGGGGTGGTCTATGCTGGTGTTGCTGCATCGGCGGCCCCTGCTGCCGAAACATCTGAGCCTGCGGACGCTGTGCCAACGGCCTTACTGCCACTGCTGGTCCTCGATACTGGCCTGCCCCTGGTGCTGGCAGAGCAGGAAACTGCTGCCCTGGTCCTCCTGACCTTTGAATTCATGGGACATGTGGTAACCCGATGGTCTGGATTTTCACATATCAGACACAGTCCATTCAATGTCCGACACACATCTCTAGTGTGCCCCATCTTACCACAATAAGTACAGCCCGCCGGGGGTTGCTGGTTCTTCCTCTGTTGCTGTTGTTGCTGCCTAGGTGGTGGTGCTGATCCTCGTATCGCCACATCGTGGATACGAATGCCAGTAGATGGTGCTGTTGTTCGGGACGCTGCTCCCCCTCCTCCTTCAATCTGACTGTGGTATCTCTTCTAACCCCCAGTCCTTACTGCAAGCCTCTGAATGGTGATCTCATGCCTTCGAGTCGTCGTCAATATCTCATCAAAAGTTTGGTAATTGTGCCCCTCTATCAATTGCAAGAGTTCAAGATGAAACCCTTGCTGAAACCTTATGGCCCTCTGGCTCTCTGTTGCTACCATCTCTGGGGCGAATCTACTCAATCTGCAGAACTCTGCTGCATAAGCATCTACAGTCTTGCCAGCCTGTCTGAGGCTGATAAACTTCTGTTGTAGCTCAAACCGTGCCACAACCCCATAGTACTTGGTCTTGAATCTTGCGGTGAAATCGTCCCAAGCCATAGGATGTCTGATGCCCACTTCCTCTGATTCCCACCAATCACGTGCGAGATCCTGAAGTAACAACTTCACTAGATCCACACGTTCTTCTGTCGGTACCTTAGCTGCTGTCAGAATAGCCTCCATGTCCTTAAGCCATGCATCTGCTGAGATGGCATCCTCCGTGCCCTCAAAACGGCGGGGGTTGTACTTGCAAAACCTGGCTGATGCTCCTGAATCAGTCCTCACTCCTCTTTCCAAATCCGTCTGCAATCCTTGGTTGAGTAACACATTCTGCTCTTGTAGCTGAGTGTACATGCGCTGCTGGGCCAACATCTGATGTTGCTGAGTAGCCATCATTCCTCTCATGATCTCCAGAAGGGCTGGTGTGTCCACTTGGGTAGGTGGAACTATTGGTGGTGGTGGAACATCTGGATACTATGATCCAGCTGCTGGTTCCACTATCACTTCTTCCTGGGTAGCCTCTTGAGTTAGTGCCGGCCCTTGTTGCTGACCAACAGGGTCAGGTTGCCCATGTTGCTTCTGCTGTTGCTGTCCAGCTCTGACCGATGCGGACGAAGTGCCCCTAAGAAAAGGGACAAGAGAACAATTAAACGATCGGGCATGAGGGATCAATGAAGTCAAAGGATACCGGAATGTCAAGCAAGGGTTGAGAATAATGAATCATGAGATCAAGGGGGAACACGTGTGATTGATACATCCTATAAATCAGAATACCCCACAAGGCTGAAATCAGACCTGCATGGGCCACCACTAAAACCTTGTCACGCCCCAGAACCAGAATACTGGAGAGCGGGGAAATGACTCAGCCAGCTACGTATTACGGGTAGATGAATACCGTATAATACGATCAATGCTGTCTAACCAGACGAGGGGGTGCATACTACATGAAAGTCTTACTATGGTCATTTCACATCTATTGTCTCAATCATTCAAAACAAGAAACAGAAATAGAGAACATGTAAGAAAAAATAGTAAGGCGTCCCAAACGCTTAGTCAAAATATTCTTGAGATCTGGCTTTACAAAACATAGCCAGATGGTATAGTAATATGTACACAATTGTTATCAGCTGCAGTCTGACTTTAGTTACAATTATGCAAAAGTAAGTGCAAGACAATCCGACTAACATGTCGGTGCCAAACGGCTAAGTATGAAGTAAATAACAAAACGAACGGTGAAGTAAGGAACCCACTCGAGTCCTCCTGCGATCATTCCCCTAGTATTGACCATCTTGGAGGTAGAAGTAAGCTGGATCCTCAAGGACTGGCTCTAAATCTGGCCATGCAAAACCAGAGAGGTTATACCTCTAATAGCAAGTACCACAAAGAAGCACGATATGAAGGACTAAACCAGTAAGTAAGAGAATATAATAATAGATCTCTGCCTTCCACTAGGATTTATATAATATCACGATACTTCGAACCAACCTCCCAACCAAACAAGGACAGAAGTTAGTCCGTCATGTCCTGACATTCTGATCATCTCAGTTAGGCAACAGAGTAGGTACAGTACACAAATAAATCATCTTGAACGGCCAATCAACTACTACGGCTTGCTATTGTGAGTCCCAAGTTATCCTGGAATTATGCAAATAGGGATTCCTCAGTTCTTACTATGAGCGAGCAAGGCTAGTCTATCCAGTCAATCAATTGCGCCAATCATGTAGTTAGACGAGTCCCAGCGGGACGCCCGCCGTTAATATAGCATGTACAATAATATAAGCAGATACTGTTCCCTGCCCGTGTGACAGATTTACAGTATCTGTGGGAACCAGCCGGCCTGTCGGGCACTTAATAGTCCCAAGAGGGCTGCCATATAAGAACTCGGGAATCCATTCTCTCCATGCCATCATTATTTTATTTAACTTAATAGTCTCTACATTGAGTGAAGTTCCATGCCGTGGATCATGGTCATTCAAATGAGTACTTCCGTACGGGGTACGATATGCGCAACTCTACAACGATACCTGTGCGGCTAGGTTGTAGGTTTTACATAGCGTGATGCAACAATCAAGTCTAATCACGGAGTAATCATGCCTTGACCATAAAGTACACATGCTGTTTTTGTAAAATAGATAAATAAATAATTTAAAACCTGCATGTGCCTGTATGCCAATATTTGGGATTGGCTAATCGAGTACAATAGTTCATTACATGAACGTGTCTCATTCATTTCATTCAACAAGACGACTAGCCAGTCTCTTAGTTCCAACTAGGAACGCATAATCAATTTTAGTCAAGATAACCATTAATATCAATGGTATCAAGGCATGAAAGTCAATTAGTATTACATGGGGTCGAGTCTATAATTCTCAAGGTTAAGTTCCAGTCATACTGGGTGTCCACGGATTAATCAAGACACAAGGCGCATTCCACATAACAATCCATTTTAACAATATTAACATGTCATGATTTATTAAGTCCATGCCAAAAGGCTTAAGGATATAATAGAAGAATTATCATGCCATCATTAAATGAATAAGTTATAGAATAATTAAAACACCCAGGTTAGAAAGTCACGCCAATAAGTCTAAGCTAAGGCCAAAAGTCACGCCAACAAGTCTAGGCTAAGGCCAACAAGTCATGCCAAGTCTAGCAGGTGGGAGTGAGCGTATAAACAACGTGAGCGTGAAAAAGTAATTCACGCTGGCACGCACAGTATAAATGTGAAGGAAAATTCACGCACTCATAAGTGAGCGTGAAGAATGATAAGAAATCCACGCACGCACAAGTGAGCATGAAAAGTGGGACAAGAAATTCACGCACGCACGTAAGACGTGAGCGTGACTCAAAATTCACGCTGGCACGTAAGAACGTGAGCGTGACTAAAAATCCACGCTAACATGTAAGAACATGAGCGTGACTAAAATTCACGTAGACACGTACAGACGTGAGCGTGACTAAAAATCCACGCTGACACATACAGACGTGAGCGTGACTAAAAATCCACGCATGCACAGGTAAAGACGTGTGCGTGACTAAAATCCACGCAAACACGTAAAGACGTGTGCGTGACTAAAATCCACGCACGCACAAGTAAAGACGTGTGCGTGACTGAAAATCCACGCAAACATGTAAAGACGTGTGCGTGACTAAAATCTACGCACGCACAAGTAAAGACGTATGCGTGACTGAAATCTACGCACGCATAAGTAAAGACGTGTGCGTGACTGAAAATCCACGCAAACACGTAAAGACGTGTGCGTGACTGAACCTGTTCCAAGCCAGAAGTGAAGTTCCCAGCCAGAAAACACGCTAAGTTGGGAGATCAGAACCCATGAAAAATCGAGAATACAACATCTTAGATCTAGCAAAAACCAGCCAAAGAAATCAAAAATGCCAAGTACTAAACTCTCTCAGGATCATGAGAGGAAGAGAAATGGACCATAAAAATGGTTCTCCAAGCAAGAAGCAAGATTTGCACTTGCCTGCTGCTACTGCTGGTAGGTGGAGAAGTGATGAGAGGAAGAAGAAGAAGTAATGGTGAAGAATGAGAGTTATGAGGAGAGAGAATGAGAAGGGGGCTTAAATAGGAAGGGTGGTAGTAGGTGGGAGTTATTGGGTCGGGTTTGATTGGGTCCAACCAAGGCCAACCCGAAGCAAACAGAGAGGTTAAAAGCAGGAGATAAAATACAGAAATAAATTACAGGAAATAAAATTACAGAAAATAAAATACAGATAATTAATTAACATGAAATTAAAGGAATTTAAATACAAGACAGTACATGATAAATACTAAATAAATATACATGAGTTGTACATGAATAAAAATACGTAGTCTGGGAACGGGGAGTGACACTTGGCGGACTTTCTTTCTATCTGGTTAAGACGGTTTGTGGTCCCCGGAGCCAGTGCCGTCGACCGCATCCACCGAGGCGTTCTGTTTGCTGCAGTGCTATGGTGTTTGGGTACAAGATGAACATCCTCTCTGCCATGACTAGTCCGTTAAATGCGGATCTCCGTGAGTTCACGACTACTATGATAGAGAAATCCGATTCTCGAGATAACTTTTCCCATACCGAGATGTCGTTCACATATTTGTTCGCATGGTTGGTGTTACATCATCCTTCTATGATGGATCCTGCTCTCGGTGCTGGTGGGACCTTATCAGGTGATTTTATCGCTAGATATGCTTAGTCTCGATGGAAGTTAGACTCATTATTTAACTGTAGAAAGGTGCTAAATATGGGATCTAACTGGAAGTTCTTTTGTGTTGCTCTCCCAACTGGGTACAAGACCTATCCAGCTCCTCATTGGTACCCGTCCACCTCTAGCAGCCTTTTCTTGGTTGAAGATGATTAGACCTTCACATCTGGTGTATCAGTTCGAGAACGAGTGCTATCTAGAACCATACTTGCCTAGCCGATTTGCTTGTCAATTTGGCTACGACCAGATGTGTTGGCCTATTGGCTAAATGGTCACACCTGATTTTGATAATCAACGATAACTTAAGTCGATACGCAAAATATACGAACTTCTACAGATGTTACAGGTTACTGAAATCAATATAAAAAATGTACTACATCTAAATCCTGCATCTACAAAGAATATTGCATCGTCATCCAGACAAGATTGTATCGGAATCCAGATCGAGTCGTTTTATATTTTCTTCTGTATTTTCACTTTTATTGAGTCTAGAAAATATAAAATGTGAGATCGTTAGTGATATTATTGGCTTAGGTTTTCTCAGTCCATAAATCCAAAAAGCCTACATAATCCTACAAAATTCCACATATCCTTATAGCCAAAAATCCTATGTAATTTGGATCACCAAAAATCCCATCCTGACTAGAAAGAATTCGACCAGAGCACTGACCGAGTTTGGTCAAGGATTTTTGAATTTCGGTTGCCTCCAAATCTGCATGCAACATTCGAATGCGATATTTTAGCATCCGAACTCAACCCAAATTCTGCCCGAGTTCGGTCAGGAAAAATACTATAAAAAGAGAAGATTTTTTACATTTCTAATCACTCATTCATTCTTCTCTCTATCTCTTTCTAAGTATTTTTCATCGCTCTAAAGCTTTCAAATCTCGCCTATACCACTCTTAGCCAAAGCAGTAACATTCTGTTCGATTTAGAGTCTTTGGTTCAAAGAGTTATAAACATGTTACAATCAGAAAACTTTTTAGTTTTCGTATTCAAGTTTTGTTGGAGTCGGTCGTGCGCTCGTCACCAAGGCACGTTATTATAAAAAGACGATAAGCTCTCATTTAGCTTGTGAATAGTGATTTAACAACGAGCAAGAGTACTCGTGATGGATTAGTCCTCTCAGAGAGAAACCAGTATATATTGCGGTGTTCACTGAATTTGATATTCTATCTCTTGATTACTGCATTTAATTTACTGTCTCTTTTATCTGACATAGTTTATAATCTGTTAATTTTTTAAAGTGGTGATTATTTTTGCTACACACGCACACACTATATCCAAACCCCCCTCTAAACGTATTCAATGGTCCTACAAGATGCACGTCGGGAACATGACCACATGTCTTCAAGCCTTCGAGTATTTGATCGACGGGGCTCGAGGATGGAGATACTATAGTGCGAGAGGCACTAACACTGTATTTACCATACCCTCCACTGCCTTTGAAGCAGGCCCATGTATGTTAAATACATACATAAATTTTTATACCTCGGCCAACACGTACCTTCTTCGATGGTTATTCCATATCAGATAGTTTTGTTGGCACGAGAAAAGCACGAGAAGGGACTAAAGTTGTCGTAGATTTGGCAGAAGTCGAGGAGAATGTTCCTACTGATGATCCTTTAGAGGCTGTGCCTGTTGGTTTTCACGAAGAGGTGCAGGGTGTTGCACATCTCTCTTAAAAAGCGGAAAGGAAAATCTTTCGTAAAGGAAAACAGTAAGAAACAAAAGACTAGGACTTCATCTTCCCAATCAGCTCATGATGAACTTTCTTCTCCTGCTAGTGAAAAGGAAAGAAGAATAAGAAGAAAGAAATGATTATCGCTGAGAAGCACATGGCGAGGACAAGGGCTCAGACATGACAATTGGAAGCTGAGTTTTCTCCTAGAAAAACTTCATCTTTCGGAGGAACAACCCCATCTCCTGCCCAGAAGGAGGGTAGGGAGGAGAAGACAAGTAGAAAGCAGATTGATCCTAAAGATCAGCCTGTTAATTCTGTTTCTTCGCAACTAGTGATCAAACATGCAGCCAAGAGGAAATTAGTGGTGTCAAGAGCTGTGAAGGAGAAGGCTGCAGCTTTTACTGTTTCCATCTTCACCAAGGCCGTCTCCTGGTCATCAAGAGCCATTGTCGCCATCACTTGGGTGCATATTCTCTCCGAAAGGTGATATCCTTAGTCTTTCAGTTTAATAAGAGCTATTAGATATTAACCCTTTGGCGATTTATATTGACCTTTTTCATCTCCAAAACTTCTGCCGACTAGCGAACCGGCTCCAGCTGCTTCAGTGGACGTCCTTCCAGCTACTTTTTCAGAGGCAGTGACTTTTGAGGTCGATACTCCCCATTCTACGAGGATGCTCATGACACTTGTCTCATATGGTTTGTCTCCCTCGACTTCTGGTGATGCACCAAGAACTACCATTCCTGGGGAAATATCAGTTTCGTTTGGGAGAATTAAGAGCCAAAATAGAAAGGAAGCTGCTTCAAAAGTTCCATCTCCTTTAATAATCCAGACTCCTGTAGCCCCTGTTCTGAATGAGATACCCGCTCAGGTTGATGAAGAGATTATAGAGGCATTGCAGGACTTTGATTATGGGGACGACCAAATTGAGGAGAACATTGTTGACACTGTCCTTAAGGAGACATAATTAAACAAAAACCCACCAACGACCCAGGAGGGTCAGGATCTGATGGCCAACGATGGCCAAGTTATGACTGAGGGTGGAGAGCACCCTATTGAAGATGAGGGCGACCAGAGCCCAAATGAAGATGAAGACATTCAAAATCTCGACGAACTCATTAACGACGAGAATTCTGACATCGAAATTGAAGGCACCAAAAGCCCGTCCGATGAAGATGAGGATGATGAGGACCTTGCTGAAGGTCTCGAGGGCCCCGAGGGTGATAAAAACCCTAATGCTGATATCGAGGGACTCAAGCCCCTCATTGAACACATATTTGAAGAGGAAGGGCAAAGGTGGAAGCCCAGAGAGACCAAGTTAAATCAGGGGCTAGAGGCAGCCACGCTAGCTCAGAAGCTGGAAGTGGACGTCTCATGTCCAGAGGCTCGAAAGCGGGAAGCAGTCAGGCTGGTGCAGCAGTATCTGCTTCTGTAATAGAAAGGCTTATTACAGAAAGAGATTCTGAGCCCGTCAACACTCCTTATGTCCCAATGGGCCTGGGTAAATTTTTGACTTTATTTATCATTGCTCTTTATCCAATGCTATGTAATATAATAATTTTACTTTGAATTGCAGCAAGTCATATAGGGACGATTACTGAAGTCCCAATAGCCTCTATCGTGTTCAGAATCAGTTCAACCATGTCTCCCTTGGATGTCGGGACGCATTCCATGGAAGGAAGCCCGTCAAGAACGCTTGCACCAAAATCTCTAAGTGCTGACATTGCGCCAGTTGCCAATCTTCCTCCAGCCTTTATAGAAGGAGAGGTTTAAGATGCAGCGACACTTGGTGTACAGACAGTAATAGGTAGCCGCATCCGCACTTACACGGATACCTTCTTCACTTCTCTGCGCTCCTTGGTTCAGTTGGCTATAGAGAAGAACTATCCTTATACTTTTGTGAGGAGGCCTTCTCAATATCTAATTGACTCCATATGCAATTTTGGAGACAATGAGCGATCAAATGCCTTAGACCAAATCCTGACAGGGCTCGAAGAGCCTATCCTGTCTTACCAGGCTCTGACCAGAGGGAACATAAACAGACTGGTAGACGCTGAATGTGAGATCATAGCTCAAGAGTATGAAGAACAACGAGCCACTCTTGACAATGTTATGGCAGCATTCGTGGTATAATCTGGAGACGTAGAGTCCGGTATCCCTGAGGCCACTTCCTCCATTGAACTTTATAAGGCCGAGGAAGCAGAAAAAAGACAAAGAAGTGACTGAAGGTCATGCTCGCATCCAAGAGCTAGAAGTTGAATAAGCTCGGACCCGTGAATCAGTTACAACAGCTGGAAAGTGCTAAGAGGAGGTCATTGAACTATATCAATTTTCCTCAAGCCGTTTGGATGACCTAAATAGACAAAAGGATAACCTCATCCGAACTTCGAAATGCGAAGATGGAGCGTCATATCCACCTGATGCAGCCACTAACTCCAGAGTTCAGGAGAAGCCTGGCTAGGGAAAGGGTCATTTCTACAAGGGTAGAACGAGCTGAAGCTTTGAAGAAGATGATTTCTGATCCCAGCACTCCACCTCCTCAATGAGTTTTTTTAGAGGATGAATATAATAACCTTTTTGAACATTTTTTATCACATATTTTTAGCATGTAATAGTTTATGTTCTCAAGATTAATATGAAATGAAAAACTAAATTATCATATACTTTTAGACCGTACCGTACTGACAAATCGACTAGAAGATTGTAACGGGCTTTGGATTTGAAAATGAAAGCTTTAGAATACTTTTGAAGAACGTAGTAAGCTTTGAAGAGAAGAGATGAAAGTGAATGAGTGAGTTAAAATAATCGAAATCCTTCTCTATTTATAGTTTTTCCAAAGGCAGAGCTATGTCAGAATTCGGACAGAACTCTATGAGAAAATCTCGGCAAGATCCGTAACTACAGGAGGACCAAGTTCAAAATACAACGTCCACTAACCGAACTCTGGCCAAGTTCTGTCAGGATTTTGTCAGGGCTTTTGCAAATAGATTTTTGGGACTTTTGAAATTGTTTTAAGCAGTTAGGACCTTTTTGTAAATAGGTGGCTGTTTTTCAAAACATAGGATATTTTGAAAAAAAAATTTAGGGTAGCCTATTTGCCAGTACGACTCGATGTACAATGTATTCCTAGACTCAATAAAAGTAAAAAATTACATTACATACAACTCATACGACAAACACAGCTTCGATCTTGAATAGATATGTAGCAGTTCTTTGACAGTTGTCCAAGAGTCCAAATTAACTTGAGTTGCCCTTATATCGAGACAAAGTTTGATCAATTATTAAAATCAGGTTTGACCATGACCAATGGACCAACAGCTACTACGCTGTACGGACATCACCGCCAACCTAGTCGATAATACACTATGGCTCAAGACAACCCGACAAGTTAATTCATTATGGCTCAAGATAGCCAATAAGATAAATGGCTCAAGACAACCCGATAAGTTGAAAACATAAACTGAGAATATGAAATGGTCATGGACAACTCGTGCACGAGGGATGGGATTAAGGATTCCAAGGCAACGATCAACGACATGTGCCAGCCTAGACAGAATCATGGCTTACGGGTGGCTTATGTGCAGGCTCGGGCATACAAGAGACGTAAGGTCGGGTATTGCGTAGCCTATCAGGGTGTACCAGCCATCACGCTTGATAGGTAATGAATACCATAAATAAAGTCCAAAGGACTTGTAATTCCAGCGACCGGTGCATAT
Organism: Iris pallida; assembly: GCA_029216955.1. Taxonomy (NCBI): domain Eukaryota; kingdom Viridiplantae; phylum Streptophyta; class Magnoliopsida; order Asparagales; family Iridaceae; genus Iris; species Iris pallida. The sequence continues at coordinate 1,931,044 of JANAVB010027196.1, forward strand.
ACATTAAGTGGGCTCGTTGGTGACAATCCACATGCAAGTCCTTGCATTGAAACAAGTAAATTGAGTAAGCTGAACATGCAAAGTTACTGAATGAAACGTATCTGAACAACGTTTGAGTATAACACATCTTGACAACTTGAGTAAGTTGAACAATTGAGTAACTGAATGAACATCTGAACAAAGCTGGAGTATAACATATCTCAACAAAACTGGAATACTTCGTAGAACCTGAGACAGGAATAAGCCCTTGATACACTTGAATGCTTATACAAATCCGTTAAGTCTTTACGTATAATATGTTGGCTAACTTGGTTTACCTTGGACATGGAAGATCGTACGGTAAGTATTGTAAGTTGTGCATGTTATTTCTATACAACACTTGATATCAGTAACACGAGATAGGCTTTAAATCATATGCCATAAAACTGATCATAAGGCAAGATTTGTAAGACAATAACTGATAGATGGTGCATAAAAATAAAATACACTATTTGGTAATGATAGCGAGTAGGCGAGCTAGTCTCCACACCAGTGCATAACAATGTACAGATAACCACATAGATTATTTGTAGACTGCGGGAGAACCTCGTCGGGTGCGAAGACTTCTATCGAACGAGCTAAGCCGCGAAGCTAACACTGGAGCCTTGGAGCGTAGCAAAAGAACTGAAGCACCATATACAGGACATAATGTATCAAAATATTGTTATGTATTATTCCATGTTGTAAGCCACTTGGCACATCTTTTATGTTACGAGAGAGAGAAAGAGAGCTTGAACGAATTGTAATCTCGGCCTAGCGTCGGTTGTAATACTTCTTGAATATCGATAAAGAGCTTGAAATTGCCTTTCAACTTGTGTTCATTTACTTTTCGCTGCAAATGGGGACACTCTGTACGATTATGTGGCCTAACTTCAATCGGCCGTTTTTGGACTTGGCCGTGCACGAGCGCAACCTAGGCTCGTGCGGCATCACGCCTTAGCGAGAACGATCGGTCCTACGGGATTGGGGCATGACATGGGCTTCCATAAAAAGTTCACCTCTAGAGCTCCACAGGCCGTAGTCACATAGGAAATCCTTGGGTTCAAATGCTCCCTCGCGACTGTCACATCTTCGTAACGTCTATTTTTTGTAATGAGTACAAAGACATTTGGGCAATCCATGTAATCGGGTTAGGTGGCATACTTGAGAAATATTTCTCAACGTCGGTCTAAAATTTTTCACTCAAACCAATCTTGGTCTCATGTTGGTGTATGTACATCCACATACTATCAACCAATTAGCAAATAATTGCTTACTGGGTGTGAATGATTGTAGATAATGCATATACAAACAAAATGAGATGAGATGTTAACTTAAATATGTCATGTCCCGATTCGACAAACCGTTCTTCCTCGCATCGATTTCTGCCGATTCGATTGTCCTTGCTGGGGCATGATGTCGTACGAGTCTGAAATTGTACTCGTATAAGACACGAACGTTACATTTGATAGTTTATTTCAAACATTAAGTTAAACTTCACAAATTGCAGAGAATTGAACACGCAGTATAGGAAGATAGAAATATATTTTTGATTGATAGCTTGCAACGAAGTGCAAGTCCTAATTACATTGGATATGCCGTTGTGACTACATTTGATTGAAACAAACAAAAACACTCGATAAGCTGCCTGAACTAATACTTGTCGTTCCATACATTCACACCCTTTTATTCATCGAAGGCTTTCAATGTATAAAAGGGTGTGAATGTAGGAAACTTAGCGGCAACGGCATATACAATGTAATTACGACTTGCACTTCATTGCAAGCTATCAATGAAAATCATATTCGTATCTTCCTATACTGCGTGTTCAATTCTCTGTAATTTGTAAAATTTTGACTTGATGTTTCAAATAAATAATCAAATATAATGTTCTTGTCATGTACGAGTGAAACTCTAGACTCGTACGGCATCACGTCCCAGCGAAAATGATCAATTCGAAAGAAATCGATCCAAAGACGAACGATTTGTCGAATCAAAACGTGATAAAATATACACGTATTCTACAATTATCGTAATGAGATAAAAGTTGGCTCAGATTCATCATAGGAAAAAAAAAAATTCATGATATCACCACTCACAATGTGGAGGTTTCTCTCCATCCCTCAACTCGCAAAATAGCTGAACGAAGCTATCTCGCCATCGGAAGGAAGCGAATTTGTAGTGAAATCATCATCACCATTTTTTTTTGTCAATGAAAGAAGACTCAAATTATCAATCACAATATTGTCGTCAAATGGCTACATGAGTTCCATCTCCTCATCAATATAACTTCGTAACATAATTTCATCACGAACTTGAATGAATTGTATAAAAATAGTGGCTCAATAATAGGGGCATGCCATAATATAAGCTCGAGTTAAATGACAACTGGACCCATCTATTTTTTTCTTTCTTTCTATTTTCTTCCTATTAACAATGACATCATATCTACCAATCTATCATTTAGTAAAGCTCACATCATCTTATTTTGTAAGGACACCTAGCATGTGTTTTTTTAGATCACTAATTTTTCGGCTTGTGAGTTGGCTCTACTAATCTCTAACTTGTGGTCTCCAAGGTTCCAAAGCATGTTGATGAATCCTACTCATGCCCTACCGTGGCGCTTCCTAATCACTCATTTACTGTAAACACCGGTATTTGGTGCAGGCAATTAAGTATATTTAATCAGTGACACAGACGGAGACGAGGGAGACTCGGCATGGCTTGGCTCTGCTGAATAGGGGTGAGCATTATTGGACCGACATCGAATCGAATAAGAGATTCAGTTCGATCTGGAAAAAAAAAAATCGATTTGATTTCGGTTTTGGTCCAAAACAAAAAATCGAATAAAATTTGTACAATTATGTAAATACTTTCGATTCTATGCATATGTTGTAATTAAAATATTAATATTTTGAAAGCAACAATTCTATTTATGTATTTTGAAGCCAAACTTTTGTAATTTAACAACTAATGTAACTTTGGACGTAAATACAACAAATGTGTGTATAAAAATTATAATTTTTAATACATTTAATCATGTCAACTTTGGACCCTACTATACAATAAAAATAGTCCAATCGAACAAACCGAATAAACCGAATCGTTATTTTGTTCGTTTAGGTTTTAGTTTTGGCTAATTTTGATCCGGTTTCGGTTTTGAATTTTTAGAATTTTTATTTATCGGTTCAAATCGAATAAACCGGACGCTGACCGCTACTGCTGAACTATATATATATATATATATATATATATATATATATATATATATATATATATATATATATATTTTTTTTTTTTTTTTTTTGAAGCAATGGGTACTTGTGGCGAACTCGCCTCCACTGAGGCTCGAACTCCCGACCACTTGGGCCGCATGCATCTCTCTTAACCACTAGGCTAGAGGTCATTTGCTGAACTATATATATATATATATATATATATATATATATATATATAAAATATATATATATATATATATATATATATATATATATATATATATATATATATATATATATGATATTAGTCTATAAATTACAACAAACTAGAAAGACCAAGGAGAAAAGAAAGGGAATTCATCAGAGATGGAGCACTCAGCTGATGGGTTGGAGCAGTTGAGTGTGGTGAGAAGATGCTTCGAGAGTGGCAAGACGAGAAGTTTGTCATGGAGGAAGTCTCAGCTGAAGGCACTTCAGAGGCTACTCGTAGAGAGGGAGAAGGACATCTTCAGGGTCCTCAAGGAGGACCTAGGCAAACACCAAGCAGAAGCCTTCAGGGACGAGGTGCTAACTGATCTCTAACTACTTATCATAGTTTATATTGCAGTATTGGTCGATACCAATATGATACGGTCGATACCAATACGATTTAGTATGTCCCGATCCGATGCCAACTAATAACCGATACCGACATTTGGAATCTCTTCAATTTCAAGTCAATTCGACAAAAGAATACCATTTTTGATATGTACTAAGTATATTTTGGAGTGTCTATGTGTCTTTCAGAATAATATAGAATTTTCGTACTCAATCCTCGCCATAATTCTTCAACTCTCGTCACAATTATGGAGTTTTAGTACAATGCTAGAAAACTTAACATCTTATCAAACTAAAGTATACTCAAAATCTATCCGCTGGTTCATCAGTAGTGTATGAGAACTGTATTGTTCCGTGAATTCATCTCTTAGTTAAAACAGACAATCAAATCTGGAGTTCTGATACATTCAAGATAGACACTCCATCTGGAGTTTTCATACAGTGAGAGAACTTTTAATACCTGAAATATTTTGGAATGGAAAATGCTACCCACTCCCAAATTTGGTCAAACTGATGGAAATATTTGCTTTTATCTTCAAAATTTTGTAAACAAAATAAAATTAAAGTTAATGGTTACCGGCCTCCGGAAAAGTCGTGTACGTAGCACTGTCCTAAAAGTTAATTTGGGTCTCTGTGTAGACTTTGTTTGAATGTTGCCAGTGATAAAATTTTAGCCAGGGCCGGCCCTGAGTTTATGGGAGCCATAAGCAAATTTTTAAATGGGGCCCATATATAATATATAAAAAATAAAATAAAAGTAATTTTAAAAAAAGTTACAACGAAGAATTGAATCTAGGACCACTAGTATACAAATATAACATACTAACCACTACACAACAAATATTTTGTGGGAAAAGAGGGTCATGTTACATATTAGTTCTATTTTAGATACAAGATTACTAATATATATATATACTTAAATTAATTTTTTTGGGACCCCATATTTCATGGGGCCCTGGGCCAGGGCCGGCCCTGATTTTAGCTCTACCAGTATCTCTTCGTTACACACACAATAAAAGTCGAACGTCTTGAAGAGAAAATCGAGTTGGCATTCGGCGTCCGCAAATGTGGGCAAGTACCCGCACACGTTACGCGAACCGAGCCGGGCCGGCGGCAACGGCGGCGTGCGTGTGTGGCCCATAGGGCTACCCACACAAGACTTCCATGGTGCAAAAGGAAGTGAAGTGGTATAAGCACTATTCACAAAAAAGCTACAACAGATGTGGGACTTTGCTTTTGAAGGAGTTGGTTTTTGGAGCGAAACAGCAGTAGCAATAACACAGACCCCCTCCAATAGGGATCTGACACGTGGCTGCGGACCAGGAGCGCGGTCACGTACAGACCGCGGTCTATGTAGCAGCGCCTTTTTGGAATATGTGTATCGTGTCTAATACTTGAGTTGAGACTAATCACATATTCACAAGTAGGTGGGGTTTCTGGGCAAGTCTGTGGACTACCATATAGCCAACCTGGATAAATGGGTGACTCCAACAAAGGTACTGATCACCTTCTCAATCAGTAGTTTTCAGAACAAGCCCATACGGAGAAGAACATGAACAGAGGCTTTCCTTTTTGAACTTTTGGTTGCAGATTAGTATTCCGCTACTTGGGTTTCCATCCACTGCTCAGCTGGTGCAGGAGCCACTCGGCGTCGTGCTGGTGCTCTCCACATGGAACTTCCCCATAGGTACGTATAGTTGACAAGCTTCAATATTATGGAACAATCATTAGTTGGCAATAGTATATCTTTAGCCTTCCTTTCTTAACACCAACCAGCATTATTAACCTTCCTCTCTTGGCATATATATACTTCTTTTCTTGACACCTCCCTCGAATTGATGATGGTACATTACACCAAAATAGGTATTGTGTCTGAGCCACTGTGTCCTTACCATGTTGTGTCATATCTATAGTATATAGTCTATGACTGCTCGATACAATACACTGGCATCTGGGCTAAATAGTAGTCCAGAAAGCAAAACACACCAATAGATGCAACATAACTAAAGATCGACCGCAAAAATAGTAGTGAAGTGGTCGATTGGCTACTGCCCATAACCAAAAATATGAAAGATGACTCTGTTCTTCTTGTTGGATCATCTTAACCTGTCGAAATGATTGCACTACACAGCATTGTCACTGGAGCCACTGATTGGAGCTATATCAGCCGGGAACGCAGTAGTCATAAAGCCATCAGAGCTTGCTCCATCCTCCTCCGCCTTCCTGGCAACCAATATCCCTCTTTTTATGGACAACGAGGCCGTGAAGGTCATTCAAGGCGGACCAGACATGGGGGAGAAGCTCTTGGGGCATAAATGGGATAAGATCTTCTTTACTGGTAATCTGCACAGAAACAAATTGATGCAAGGACGAGCGATTTGATCTATGCTTGCTATCGATTCGCACCTCTTGATACTTGAAATTAATGTTTCCTGCAGGAAGTCCTCGTGTAGGACGTGTAGTGATGACTGCGGCTGCGAAGCATCTGACCCCGGTCACTCTTGAACTTGGAGGGAAGTCCCCCTGCATTGTTGATTCCATTTCAGGTTCTGGAGACAGAGAGGTATTATTATCTGACAATGATAATATTAATGCAAGCTAGTTTAAGTTGTGTTAGGAACATCTATGAAGTAGTGGTAACAAGGATTGAGAAATGCATAGTTAGAAAGAACTCTTCAACTTATTAAATATGAATGGTCATTATTTTAGTTTTCTTATGCATAATTATGGACCAAATATGTAGCCATCTCTGATTTGTGATACATTATATGTGTATTACAAACCAGTGATCAAGAATCGTCGTTAAAAACATACTTTGCAGTATCAGCTCATATTGATACGATACGGCTAATACGTATTGGTTTTGATATGTCATGACCGATACCAACCACTACCGATACTTACCCATACTTACGTTGGGGGTCTAAGGGCAATCAGATAATATTTATTATAGTTGCACTATATGTAAAGACGATCAAATAAACTATAGAATACTATTCCATTTAAAATTATGTCTATTACAATTGTAGAATATATTTATTTCATTTATAACTAGCAAGAAACAACATATAATTTATAAAATATGTTTAATATATCAAACATTTTTCTACGTTCTTAAAATAGTTTTGATCATTTTTGGCTTTCCAAAACGAAAATCCCGACCTCGATCCAAAACAGCTGAAATTGTCGAAACCATCCGTACCGGTCATACATACCGATACTCATAGGACGGACCGATTCAAATACCGAACCATGGTATAAAAAAGGCTTATTTGCACCTAAATACCATGAACTTTATACTTTTAACTTTTATATTAGCTAGTAAATAAATCATGAACTGTACTGTGCCATTAGTGTTAAATACGACTAAAAAGGAGAAAATACCACTCCAACCATTAAAAAAATGAATCCGAAAAAGTATCTCACTATATAACAATGACGGCTAAATATACTCATTGATGACATTTGTTTGACCGTCATCTATGAAGTGTCATCTTTATCATTAGAAATCAATGACAGCTCAACGCATGTCATCTTTATTTATAACAGATGACCTTTGTATGTCATCTATATTTAGAAAAGATGATTTCTATGTGTCATCTTTATTTTTAGAAAAGATGATTTCTTAACCATTGGCAAGGATGACCATAAGACGAGTTATTCAGATTTTCTTTTGACCTTTTGGTTATTTTCAAACAAGGAAGAAGTAACTTATCACTACTAGGGGTAAAATATTCTTGAAAATGATAAATTGAATTCAAGGTAACTATAACAGTCAACTAACATAAGGTAGCAACTTGCTAACGGCATGATAGTTCGGGATATTTAGTTAAAAAAAACGTGATTAGTTAAAAATTGCCCTAAAAATGAAAACTTAAATTAAAATTACTAGATAAAGTAGGCACCTACGTACAAATGTACACAATGGTGTAAGAAAATATATCATTAGTTTTAAGCAAGCAATTAAGCATGCTTTTATAACTATAACATGCATGCTTGGTGACACGGACACGTTATGCTCAAACCAGCCTTGTTCAACAAACCGGAATTTCGGTTTAGCCAAATCGGAATTCTTGTTCATCTGCAAGATGACTCTCGAGATAAATTGGAATTCTGTTCCAGCCAAATATGAATTCCGGTCCACCTGCACATTTGTGCTCGGGAAAAACCAGAATTCTGGTTCGACCAACTAGAATTCTACTCCAACTGCTTTGGTCGAATTTTGGCCAAATCTTCTAGTTTTTTTGTATTTATCTTTTCTATATTTGGTAGATTATTTCATAGTTTGATTAGGATTTGTTCATAAGGATTAATTTGGTCTTCTTATAAATAGATGATATGTATAGAGGAAGAACAAGTTAAGTTGAATAATATTGATTTTGAGTTTCTCAATCATAGTTATATCTTTACTAAGGTGTCAACCCTTGTATCAGATTGGTTAAACGATAGGCGTTTTCACGTCTGTGTTAGTTTGTATTAGAGCCTACATCACATCGAAAGACATGTCTGAAACCAACAATGGCAACAACAACCAACATCTTCCTAACGAAGGACGTGCAAGAAGATGAAAGTATCTTTGCGACGATCCGTCACATCGAAATCTCATTCTGAAGAATTAACCTACATATTCAGTAAGTTAAGTAGGTGGTAAGCTTCTAGTAATAGTCGAAGAAACAAGTTCAAGATCCAGAAATGAGGGCATTAGTGAGCAACGCTCACGACCTCCCGAGAGATTGTCACACATGAACACGAAAGAATCTTTTTCCGAAGGCTCACATGGGATCGTCTAACTTGAACAAGGAGTATGATGATCTCATTAGGCATGGTCGTAATGACTATTGTGGCAGTGAATGGCCGACTACGCAATGATGATATCATGCTTGAGACCATGTCGATGGACCCGATCGCTATGATGACTATAAGAGGAACAACTTTCGTGATGACTGGTGGGCCGATGGTTGGTTAAACAACAACTACACTTACCCAATGTGGTGGTCGTAGGAATGAGTTCAAAAAGGAAGAGACATTCCTTGGCAGGTAAGAAAAATCATGAACACCAAGACATGATGATTTCTTGTAACATAACATGTTCTGAACCCACTATGTCACGATGTGGATGCTACAAGTTGTACCATCAACAACTAAGATTTAGGACTGTGATCAAGAGCGTCCAAGAAAACATCATCAGTCGACAGTTAGTCAAAGATGTAGGGATGATGTTAGAGAAGCATCGAGATGTAAGGATGATGTGGGTGGGTTCAAAAAGTGTTGAGCGTCAGTATGTGACCGTGTGACCGAGCGATGCAGTGTTTCCTTCTCTATCGAAGCCTACAAAGCGAGATCTACTATGACATGATGGACAGACTCAATGTCCGTCATATGTAGCTAGGAATACGACATGGTGAGCAGCTGGTGAAGGACGGAATAAAGTACACCCTTCCGTCCTTGCAAAAAAGTATCCAAACTAAATATGTACAAGAGGAGAAGAAGGCTTTCCTCTTGTTGATGGTCTATATGAAGGAAGCAAAAGCAAACTTCAAGGAGGCTTGTGGGGTACATGTCTATATGGTAAAGCGAAGCATAGAGGCCGAAAAGTCAACCGGGGATGATAGATTCCAGTAGAGGTATGTGTTGATATATATATATAGTGTTATTGGGCTTTAGTCCCACATTGGCTAGAATGATAGGAGAGGAGGCTAGCCTCTCCTATATATATGTTGTTACTCCATTCAATAAAATCACTTCAAGTCTCAACATGGTATCAGAGCCTAAAATTGCTTAGCATACCGTTAGAGACCCCTCCTCCACACAAACCCTAACCCTAATCCCCCTTCTACGCCGCCGCTGCCGCCCGCTGCCGCTGCAGCTGCTGCCGCCCGCTGCCGCTGCAGCTGCTGCCGCGCCGCCGCCGCCGCAGCGCCGCCCCGCTGCTGCTGCAGCTGCCGCGCCGCCGCCGCCGCTGCCGCGCTGCTGCCGTTGCTGTGCCGCTGTTGCGGCTGCAACTGCTGCTGCTGCTGCCGTTTTTACGGCTGCAGGATTCATTGTACCGCTATTGCGGGTACAAGATTCACGCTCGTTTCTGTACCGTTTTTACGGCTGCAGGATTTATTGTACCGCTATTGCGGGTACAAGATTCACGCTCGTTCTTGAGATCAATCTCAAGGAGATGCCTATAATCCCTAGATCCGATAAAATCAGACATATTCGGATTTAGGAGAGGACGGCAAGGACGAGCGTGAGTCGTGGAGCAAGTGTGAAGTGATCGAGAAGAAGCATCGATGGAGGAGATTCTCAAGAAGCTGGATGCTGACGATGTGGCGACATTGCTGAAGTTGATAAAGGTGTCGGCTGGTGAAAGCACGACACGAGCACCGCCAAAGTTAGAACTACCCTCCATCGATCTGAAGTTGGATGGACCAGCCACCTATTTGAGTTGGTCACGGCGGGTGAGAAGAACCCTTGCAGGTAAGAACCTGGAGGGATTCTTGACAGGCGAGAAGACAGAGCCGGAAGAGGGCTCGACAGGACGCGACGAGTGGAAATCCACTCATATGGTGATTTATATCTGGCTTCTCAACTCCTTAGTCCAGTCTATTGCTTCCACAGTAGATGGCATTGAGATGGTGAAAGACGTATGGGAGAAATTGAGAAGAACCTATGATGGCATAGGTAACAATCTACGGATCTTCCAGATAAAAGGGGAGATCGACGACACCGTACAAGGCGAGAAGACGGTGCAGGAGTACGCTACGGAGTTGGAACGCCTCTGGCTGGATTATGATCACCATTCCAAACGGGCAAGCTGCGGGGACCCAAAGTGCAAGGAGAGACAGGTGTGTCTGCAGGAGAGGACGATGAAATTCCTTAAGGGACTGACTGCAGCATTCACACAGAGAACAGCCTTACTCCTCGCCCAGCCAGCGATCCCTAGTCTCGAAGAGGCTATCTCAGCCATGATTCAGGAGGAGACGCGGATCAGATTACAGACAGGGACAGGCGCATCATCGACAGGTGCTTTACCCGAAGTGAAGTCAGCACTAGCAGCTACCGGTTCGGGGGATACAGGATCCAAGGGAGAGCTCTGGCAACAGAATCGGCAGTGCTACAACTGTGGGGAGATGGGCCACCATCGATATGCTTGTACCAAACCACCTAAGGAGGGAGACTCAGGTGGTGGACGTGGACGAGGATATGCTGGACGTGGACGTGGTCGAGGAGGCCGACGAGGCGGTCGAGGAGGCTATCGGGCAAACCTGCTGGTGGCAGATGGGAATGGAGGAGCTGGCGGCGCCTTTACTGAGGAGGATCAGGCGCTACTGGATCTGCTGGAGAGAAAGCAAAAAGCGTCAATCGAAGGAGACAGGAGGAGCGTAGCAGAGGAGGCATCCACTCCATTCTTCAACGCCGCTATGTATGCCCATCCATCAGAAGGTACTGACGAGTCTCACGCTCTTGCATCTATGTCTTCCCTTAAAATGTCAGACTGGATTATCGACTCAGGAGCATCTCGACATGTGACCAGAAATGCTAGTAAGTTTTTCTCGTACACTCACCTAGCATCGACAGACACCATTCAGACTGCGGATGGTACTTTCCAACCAGTGGTCGGTAAGGGTACTGTTAATTGTACGGGTTCAGTAAGGTTATCCAATGTTTTGCATGCTCCATCCTTCCCAGTCAGTCTCTTGTCTATTAGTTCTATAATTCTCCAACTTAAATGCATTGTTTCTTTTGATATTCCTAAGGTGATCTTCCAGGAGAAAGGGACGGGACGAAGACTTGGGACTGGCACTTGGCATGATGGACTGTGGTACCTAGATCAAGACGGACTGGACTCAGCATTGGTGTCTATGGCAGAGAAGGCTGGAATGGAGGAGCTGCAGCAGAAGACTGAAGACACTTTGATACTTCATCATAGGAGGATGGGGCATTCTTCCTTTGATACTCTAAATAAGTTGTATCCAGATATGTATGCAAAATCAAATAAAAGGAAATTAGTATGTGATGCATGTGAGTTAGGAAAACTTACTAGGAGTTCATATGTTGGAAATGGTCATAAGAGTTCTTCAGTCTTTGAGGTAGTTCATTCTGATGTTTGGGGCCCATGTGCTACTAACACTATGAATGGGTATAAGTATTTTGTTTCGTTTATCGATTGTGCATCTCGTGTCACCTGGCTGTATTTGATGAAGAACAAAAGTGATGTATTTGCTTGTTTTCGGGACTTTCATAAATATGTCCAGACTCAGTATAATGCAGTGGTGAAGATACTGAGATCTGACAATGGGACGGAGTATACCAATAGGACACTTGCAGAGTACTTGTCAGCACATGGAATACAGCATCAGACCTCTTGTGCATATACACCAGCACAAAATGGAGTAGCAGAAAGGAAGAACCGACATCTTCTGGAGACCGCAAGAAGTATGATGATCGACATGAATGTCCCACAACACCTATGGGGATATGCGGTGTTGACAGCAGCTCAACTTATAAACAGGATGCCTTCAAAAGTCCTGGGATGGAAGTCTCCATGTGAAGTATTACAAGGTAATAATAGTGGAATACTTCCACTAAAGGTGCTTGGATGTGTGTGTTTTGTGAAGGACAACAGACCATTCGTTGGAAAACTTGACCCTAGAGCAGTCAAGTGCATCTTCGTGGGCTACTCAGCAACTCAGAAGGGGTATGTATGCTGGAGTCCAGTAGAGAAGAAGAAATTTGTTAGTATGGACGTCCACTTCCGGGAGCATGAGCCATATTACCGCCAGGATGGAACTTCGTATAACACGCCTCATACTACAAGTATAAGGCGAGAGGGGGAGATAGAGAACTTGGAGAACCTGGTGGTAACCGATTTAGAAGTTTGGCATAGAGACACGGTTGAGGAGGAACATGAAGGTGAAGCGGAACAGAGGGAGGAGACGAGAAGTGTTACACCTACGGCTCAGGGGGAGTTACTGACCTACAACAGGAGAAACAACAAGCAGACTACAGGACCAGTACCTACAGTGTCAGTGCCAAGTCCCTTGCCTGCGCCTGTCCCAACTCCTGAGACACCTATACCACCATCCTCCTCATCTACACCACCATCCTCCTCATCTACACCACCACCCTCCTCAGGTGATATCGTTCCTCCCATACCACTACCTACACGAAGGACTACTCGCAGCAATGCGGGAAATCCTCCGGACAGATATGGTTGGGATCTTGCTAAGTTTGTTTCTTATGATCATATATCTTCTTCTCATGGAGCATTTATAACATCTTTGGATAGTATTACTGTACCTAACAATTGGCAGGTTGCCAAGAACGATCCAAAGTGGAAAGCGGCAATGCACGAGGAGTTGGGAGCTCTTGAGAAGAACCACACTTAGGAGCTGGTGAGACTGCCAGAAGGGAAAAGAGCAGTTGGATGTAAATGGGTTTTTACTGTGAAACAGAATCCAGATGGACAGGTTGAGCGCTATAAAGCTCGACTGGTGGCAAAAGGATACAGTCAGACGTACGGCATCGACTATGACGAGACCTTTGCACCAGTGGCGAAGATGAGCACTGTCAGGACCTTGATCTCCCTGGCAGCCAATGGAGGGTGGAAGCTACACCAACTGGATGTGAAGAATGCATTTCTTCATGGAGATCTAGTAGAGGAGGTGTACATGGAGATACCACCAGGATTCGGCACAAAACAGACAGAAGGCAAGGTCTGCAGACTGAAGAAGTCTCTCTATGGACTGAAGCAGTCTCCTCGGACATGGTTTGACAGGTTCAGGAGAGCAATGATAGGGATGGGATATCAGCAGATCAATGCTGATCACACTGTCTTCTTCAGACGGAGTGGAGGCCATATCACCATGCTTGCAGTATATGTAGATGATATGATTATCACAGGCAATGATGAGCAGGAGATCGCCCAACTTAAAGTAAAACTTGGCAAGGAGTTCGAGGTGAAAGATCTTGGCCCCCTTCGATACTTCCTTGGGATTGAGATTGCTCGAGATAATGAGGGAATCGTTCTTTCTCAAAGGAAGTACGCACTGGACCTGCTTACGGAAACAGGGATGATGGGATGTAAACCAGCTACGACACCGATAGACCAGAAGTTTAAACTGGATGCTGAAGCTGGAGAACCAGTTGACCGGGATAGATATCAGAGATTGGTGGGCAAGTTAATCTACTTAAGCCACACTCGACCTGATATCAGCTTTGCGGTAAGTGTAGTAAGCCGCTACATGCATGACCCCCGGAAGGGTCACATGGACGCAGTGTACCAGATTCTGAGGTACTTGAAGGGAGCCCCCGGAAAGGGACTGATCTTTAGAAGAAATAATCATGTAGGCATTGAGGGCTATTGTGATTCTGACTGGGCTAGCTGTGCTGACGACAGGAGATCCACATCGGGATACTGCATATTTGTAGGAGGCAACTTGGTCTCTTGGAGGAGTAAGAAGCAGTCAGTAGTGGCCAGATCAACAGCTGAAGCAGAGTATAGAGCGATGGCCTTGGGAGTCACAGAACTATTGTGGTTGAAGAATATGCTGACGGAGCTAAAGCTGGACCAGGGAACAAAGATGAAGCTATGGTGTGACAACCAGTCAGCTATTAATATTGCCAACAATCCAGTGCAGCATGACAGGACCAAACATATTGAGATTGACAGATTCTTCATCAAAGAGAAACTGGATAAAGGAGAACTAGAGCTGGGCTATGTTCCAACCAAAGATCAGGTAGCAGACGGACTGACAAAGGGGCTTAGTTCTATCAACATGATGAGAGGATGTGACAAGATGGGCTTAGTGAATATCTTTCGCCCATCTTGAGGGGGAGTGTTGATATATATATATAGTGTTATTGGGCTTTAGTCCCACATTGGCTAGAATGATAGGAGAGGAGGCTAGCCTCTCCTATATATATGTTGTTACTCCATTCAATAAAATCACTTCAAGTCTCAACAGTATGACGTGTCCTCGACGAGCATCATGATTCACTTCTGGAGGAACTAGCTGCCACCTATGGAAGACATCTAACACTCCATTGGTCTCGCTCCTGGGGTGAGTTTTTATAACTTGCCACACTACCTTAATGGTGAACAAGAGAACAAGATTCTTTTTTAGAAAGTGGAGGACTCGATGCAAAAAGGGCAAGTTATGGAAGGCATATGCCCGTACACGATTCCTGTCCAATTAACACAGAAGAAGGACGACGCCTAGTGGATGTGCATAATTAAACAGTCATACGATTAAAGAAATCATGGTTAGCTACATGTTCTCGTTACCACAATTGGATGATATGTTAGACCAGCTAAATGGGACCAAAGTCTTCTCAAGGATATATCCTCAAAACGGCTACTAGCAAATACGCATTTGGTAGGAAGATAAGTAGAAGACCATGATTAGGATGTGTGTTGGATTGTTCGAGTGATTGGTCATGATATTTGGACTAAACGGTGCACTTAGTAGAAAAGCTTCTTTGCTATCCATGCTCGGTCAAAAGGTGGTCGAGCTGGAGTACATTAATGAGCTTTATACAGAAGTAAAAGATTATATATGGGAGCTATTCATCAACAATAGATCGTCGGTCACTTCTATCTATACGACAGGTTCTTGATGAAGTAGAATTATCTTTTCATCCCTTGTACTTTCTTGACGGAGAAGCTAATTAGGGAGCTCCATTGGGGCAACATGACGACACACCTGGGATGTGACAAAGTCCATAGCAGCAATATCCACAGGATATCATTGGCCACATTTAAGGTAACATATGGAATCGATCGTGCAATGATGTTATGTGTGCCAAACCACATTTGCGGAAATTTTTTTGGGAGGACTTGTCCATTGTCCATGGATTTTATTTTGGGTTGCCGAGGACTTAGAAGGGCTCCGATTTAGTGTTCGTAGTGGTGGACCCATTCTTAAATATGACACATTTCATACCTTGCAAAAAAAAATAGTCGCTGCAACCAACAGGTCGAAATAACACCTAACCGAGATATGGAACTCTTTTGTATGTTCTAGCAAAGTCTTGGAGCATATTTGCATCCCCATATAGAACAACAGTATTGTTCACTTGCATACAGACGACCATACCGAAGTGGTCAATGGTATGATGGGTAACATGATAAGAAACATATGGGCAGAGAAGGAGTCCGTGGCTTTCTTCAGTGAAGAGTTTAGTGACACTCGACGAAAGTGTTCTACCTACGATAAGGAGTTATATGCAATAACGCACATACTCAAGTATTATGAGCACTACTTGGTGGGTAAGGGGATTGTTCTTTGTTTTGATAATGAGTACCTTAAGTAGTTAAGCCACCAGAGGCGCATCAACAATGATATATATGCAAGGTGGTATAAATTGCTACAAATAAATTTGTACCAACACACTAGGCGCAAAGTTTTCAACTTCGATGATGGCGTATGTTGTACCTTCGGAAGGAGGTAATACCAGTTGGGTATTATAGCAAACTTCAACTGAGAAAATTTGGACCATTTAGAGTATTGAAGACGGAAAGTTTAGATTATTGTAGAGAGGAAGAACAAGTAAAGTTGAATAAAATTAATTTTAAATTGCTCCATTGGAGTTTATCTCTTTTCTAATTTTCTTGTGTGAAAATTTAGGTTCAGTGGTCGACGTTTCCGTGTCTGTATCATTTCCAAAATATTTGGATCTCCTTATATTCCTATAATGACGATAGACAGGTCAACAATATTAGTTAAAGAATGGTGATTTACGGACCGAGGAGGGGGACCGTACGTCAACCCGAGGTGACGTGACGGCCTCCCATTGGACCTAGGGTGGGCCCGATGTTTGCGGGGGGCTGGGTCCAATGGGGGCAGCCACGTCAGCCTCGGGCTGACACGTGATCCCCCCTCGGTTTGGCAGAGGTTTTCGTTAGTTAAATAGCATATTATATACATGATTTTGTACTCATAATATTGCTCTTTATAAATACTCTCTTTGGAAATATTCCTTATATTTTAAATTCATCTGTTGATTTTCAAGTAGGTAATGGTCAAGCGTATAATTGGAGGGAAATGGGGTTCCTGCAACGGTCAAGCTTGTCTAGCTATTGACTATTTGCTTGTGGAAGAGAAATTTACAACCACTCTGGTACTCATTATTCTTGAAATCAAACACATATTTGAATGAAGGAATCATGGATATAGTTCTCCAGATCTTCTCTTGTCTGTAGGTTGACTTACTGAAGACAACCATGAAGACACTTGTGTCAGAACCAGAACATATTTCAAAGATTGTCAATAAACATCATTTCGAGAGACTCTGCAGTCTTCTGGATGATCCATTGGTTGCATCTTCTGTTGTTCATGGTGGATCCATCGACCATGAGAAGATGTAACATACACTTACCAACCCCCCTCTGCTGCAAAATTCTCATTTTCTTTCCTATATATCAGCTAATAACTCGGTTAAGCATTGTAGGTATATCGAGCCAACAATCTTGATAGATCCTCCACTAAATTCCGAGATCATGGTCCGGGAGATATTTGGCCCGTTACTTCCAATTATTACTGTCAGTGATCATTTAAAGCTCAGTAACTTGCTTCTTGCACTGAAACTCGCTCTCTGTTCTAAGTTCTTACACTTGCATATCGTTCTGCAGTTGAAAAAGATCGAGGACAGCATCGATTTCATAAAGGGGAGACCGAAACCTCTCGTGATCTACGCCTTCACTAATAATGAGGCTCTAAAGAAAAAAATAGTTGAAGAAACATCTTCGGGAGGGATCACTTTTAACGATACGCTGATTCAGGTACTGAACTATCTTTGAAACAGTAACTGTGTTCTTACCTGGGTTACTTCTGATTGAACCTACTTGTTGTAGTATGTATGTGACACTATACCTTTCGGAGGAATCGGCCAGAGCGGATTTGGTAAGTACCACGGCAAGTTCTCTTTCGACACGTTCAGCCACGGAAAGCCAGTGGTGAGGAGAAGCTTCTTGACTGAGTTCAGCTTCAGATACCCACCATGGGATGAGGACAAGCTGCAACTGTTGAGGTATTGCTACAAGTTCGACTACTTGAGGATTATACTGCACTATTTGGGACTGAAGAAATATTAGGCAGAAGAAGAAGTACAAGTGTTGATCCTACAATGAGACTTACTGTATAGGTCATCTTCTATCAGTCCACTTGAACTCTTTCAGAGAAGTCTTGCCGGTAATTAATGTGAAAATTTGTGTTGATACTGCCACAAGGATATATATGAATGTTATCTTGTATTTGTTTCCTTGCTGAAATTTGAACTGTTTGGGAAACAACTCAGTATAGATGCTTGTGATGGATTCAAAGGTATTAGTACAGTAACTTTTCTTCAAAGTTCTCTACTGCAAGTATGAATGTCAACAAATTTTTTTTTTTAAAATAATATAAAACAATATAACTTGTTTGAGAATCCTGCTAATACACCTCTCTATAAAGGTTTTAAGTAAACCAGAATCACCCCAATCAATAACCAGTAACTGATGCTGTCTATACGAAAAACAACCAAGTAAGCACAATCAATGGAAGTAATCCGATGAAGAGATTGTGAACTAGTGCGGGCGCAGCAGTGCTTCCACGCGGCAGCGAAGGGTACATATCGGGCTGCGGCATGACGCAGTCATGCCCGTTGAAGAGTATCCTCCTCGGGAAAGCCCAGCCCCCCTGGAATGTGAAGATGCCGGGATCCTTGTGAAAGAGCATCTCGGATTGGACATTTCCTAATTCGCCAGAATGAAGCAGCATTTGGTTGTAGTGCTGGATACCCCAAAACATTCCTGTATCATCTGAAAAAGCATGGAAATGTAAGGCTAAAAAGGAGTGCTGCCTCGTGTTCTCCTAACAAAAATGTACTCATTAGTTTTCGATGAAATTACTGTTAGATTGAGTTGAGCTTTATTAGCAACATAGTATCAGAATAGTAGCTGTCGTACCTAAAACCAAAACCCCATCTCCACCCAATGGACATGTTCATTTGACATTAGTTCCACATCCTATGTCAATTCGGGACTATCTATGGATCAAAGATGGAATTGTAGAGTAACTGAACATGGGTAGGTTCTAATAGATACAACTACATCCTCACACCATATTGGTAGCCACGATACACTGATAGATGTCAATCTTCGCTTATAAGTTAGAATCCGTAAATTATTTTAGATTCGTTCAATTAACCGACGACTGACATGAATCGTGTTCGTATTTGTGTCATCTTGGTACTATTGTAAAAGGTCATACATAAAGAGTCAATCAACCAAGTCAAAACAGGTTCGGTTTGCAATATCCAGGTATGACTTGATTTCATAATCAATTCACAAACTCAATCCTAATTAGGTTGGTGCTAGCACATAGGCAATAAGGATTTGACTTTGTCGACTCATTGTTGTTTCATATCTAGCTATTTTTATTAGCTTTGATATAAAATCAATTATACAAATCAAGGTTCAAGAAACCGGTATCAGTATCGGACACTTCCTATGAGCATCGGGATCGGCGGTATCAGCATTAGCACCAGTTTCGGATTGGATATCGAGTTTTTTTTTTGTCAACAAAATAATAATTATTATTAAACTATAAAAAATATAGAAAAAAATATTATATGTATTTAGGTATCATTTTAAGTATTTTTGTGTTGTTTCTTACTAGTTTTGAAATTAAATGAAATAATAGTCACCTTTACTGATTGGTTTTGTTGAGAGTCAATAAGGGACCTTTAGTCCCACATCGGAATATGTAGTATGTAGAGGAGCTAGACTCCCTATATATAGTGAAGTAGTCAATCAATAAAATCATCCAACAATTATTTTCTACATGGTATCAGAGCCATAACCCTCTCCCTCCACACAAAAAAAAAAATTCTCTCTTTCTCTCTAGCCGAACCCGCCCCCCCCCCCCCCCCCTCCCCTACCCCCCACCCCCCCTTGCCACCGTTGGCAGCCCGACCCTCCCTCGCCTCCTCTCCCCGACCCCCCCCCCTGTAGCAGCCACGTAAACCCCCCGCCCCCCCCTCCCTCCCGCTCCCTCACCCCGAGCCTCCACCCGACCCCCCCTGTAGCAGCCCTGACCCCCCCTGTAGCAGCCTCGACCCCCCCCCCCCCCCCCAACCGACCCCCGCAACCGATCCCCCCCCCCCCCCGCCCCCCTGACTCAGCCCCGCCCCAGCAGCCTCCCGCCCCCCCTCCTCTAGCACCCTCCCGGCCGCACCCCGCCCCGACCCCCTCCCCCCACTCCAGCACCCCTCAAGCACCCTACCCCCCCTTCTAACCCTAGCCTCCCTTGCCATGGAAACCCTAACCCTAGGTCTAGCAGCCCCATCCAAACCCTAGCCCTAACCCTAGCCGCCCAAAAAAAAAAACGGCGTATTTCGAAGACAGTCGAGATGTCAAATCTTTATTTGCACCGACTCCGTTCCTAGATTGCGCCGTTTGGAACTAACAAATGTTTATTTTGTTATTCCTCATTCACATCGGGATCTATACAGAGACTGATCATGTCTTCTCTGGTGTCCTGACGTGTTCACTTTACATGCGCGCGCCGGTGCTGGCCAAGTTAGTAGCGCATTCGTAAAGTTTCTGACGTCGAAGAAGACGAAGACGACGAAGTTCGACGAGGAAGACGACGACTAGGGTTCACAGTTGCCGCGGCCATGGATTCAATCAGTGGAAAACTGACGGCCGAAGAGATGAAGGCCTTGGTTGATGATATCTTATCCAAAAGATTAACCAAGGTAACCCCACGTGTGATCCATACTGATGTGGATCCGTCCCCTTACAAAATGGGGAAATTGGAGAAGCTGGAGACGAAGTTGGAAGGTACTTCCAACTACTTGAAGTGGTCACGGCAGGCGATGCGGACACTGAAGGGACGTGGCTTGGTTGGCTATATCACTGGCCAAGCCAAGGCGCCAGCCGATCACTCCACCAAGGAGTTTGCTGTGTGGGGGGATTGTCAACAACGTCGTGGCTGGGTGGTTGACTGCCTCTTTAACCGACCAGGTGTCGGGCAATGTCGAGGCTATGGAGGCTGCTGCTGATATATGGCAAACTCTCAAAGATATGTACTCCGGCTCCGGCAACCCTATGCGAGTCTTTCAACTGCAAGATGAACTCGATAGGGTGGCCCAAGACGACCGTACCATCTCTGAATACGCGGCCCTGTTGAAGAAGTATTGGTCTGATCTGGATCATTATGATCCTCTTGGGATGGAAGATGCACAAGTCGAACCAGCCTTCGCAAAGTACTTTCAGACGTTCCTGGCTTATATTTCCCGGCAGCGTATGATGAAATTCCTGAAGGGACTACACCCTGTATTTGAGCAGCGACGGAATATCCTCCTATCCTAACCCACGCTTCCGACCTTGGAAGAAGCTATAGTTGTTATGACACAGGAAGAAGCTCGACTGAAGTTGATGCCCAACAAGGGCTCCTCCTAGGGGGAGTCAGCCGCGGTTGAAAAATCTGCTCTTGCTGCCTTCAATCAACCTCCATATATGGGTGGTGTTTGTCACAATCGTGGTGACTCCGGGCATTACATCCGATTTTGTCCAAAACCCTTGCGCAATCAGTCTACTGATCGAGGACGGGGTCGTGGAGGCCGACGTGGTGGTAGAGGAGGATATGCCGGTAGGAGGGGCGGACACAAAATAAATCTGGCGGAGGAAGGGGGAGAGAATCAACTGGCTGAAATAATCCCGCTTAAGCGGGAGTTCCTTGAGAAGTTGCGAGGCACAAAGCTGGGTTCGGTCGACTGTCCTGGGGCATCTTCAACCTCGGGAGATCATCTCGCTTGCTTTGCCCAAACCAGCACTGATGATTCTGCACGTGCTCTTGCCTCTATCCATCAGTTAGGATGGATTATGGACTCTGGGGCATCTCGCCATGTCACGGGGTCCCGTGATGCGTTTCAGGGATATACTCACCTACCATTGCCGAAGAGTATTCAGACCACTGATGGTACAGCTCGTCCTGTAATGGGTAAAGGCACTGTCGCATGCACCCCCTCCATCACTCTAACCAATGTCCTACATGCTCCGTCTTTTCCTGTCAATCTCCTATCTATTAGTGCCATTATACTTGATCTTAACTGTACTGTTTCCTTTGACATTCCTCAGGTGACTTTTCAGGAGAAAGGGACAGGCCGACGACTTGGGACTGGCACATTGCATAAGGGACTGTGGTATTTAGACAGGGCTGGACTGGACACCGCATTGGCATCCTTGGTTGCAGACGCACCACCACCAGCTTCCTGTCGCAGTGTTGAAGCCGACTTGCTACTCCACCACCAGCGTGTCGGTCATTCTTCTTTTAAAGTTATGAGTAGAATGTATCCGTCCTTATATCAAAGGGCTAATAAAGAGAAGTTATTTTGTAATGCTTGTGAGTTGGGCAAACATACCAGAAGTACGTATGTGAGCACGGGGAATAGGAGTTCAGCTGCGTTTGATATGATACATTCAGATGTATGGGGCCCTTGTCCTACGACTGGTATTAACGGCTTTCGATGGTTCGTCACCTTTATTGACTGTTATACCCGCGTGACATGGGTCTATCTTATGAAGAATAAGAGTGATGTCCTTGAGGCCTTTCAGGACTTTCATCGACGGGTGAAAACACAATATGGCGCTAAAATTAAGTGTTTTCGGTCAGACAATGGGACAGAGTATACTAATAAGCGGGTTGCTGAGTACTTTTCCACTCATGGAATACTTTATCAAACCTCATGTGCTTATACTCCGGCCCAAAATGGTGTGGCGGAACGAAAAAACAGACACCTGCTGGAAGTCGCACGGACGATGATGCTGGCTATGAATATCCCGAAACATTTTTGGGGGCAGGCTATATTGACGGCCTCTTATCTTATCAACAAATGCCATCTCAAGTATTGGACTGGAAGACACCGTTGGAAATGCTTACTGGAGCAACGACATACACTGTTCCACCAAAAGTCTTTGGATGTGTGTGCTTTGTCCAAGATAATAGGCCAGGCGTTGGCAAATTGGATCCTAGGGCAATTAAATGTGTCTTCGTCGGTTACACGGCGACTCAGAAGGGTTATGCCTGTTGGAGTCCAGTCGAGCGGAAGATGTTTGTCAGCATGGATGTTACTTTCAGAGAACTCGAACCATACTATGGTTCGGATGAAGGGTCAGCATTTGGTGACACACCTACCGCTGATGGCGTTAGATGTGAGGGGAAGATAATAAGCCCAAATGTAGTCGTCGGATCGGTTTCGTGTCCAGTTGTAGAAAACTGGACGAAAGGAGGAGAGCAAAGTGACTCAGATACAGATAATGAAGAAGAATATCCATATGTTACGCAAGGGGAGCAGCAGACAAGGGAAAAGGAGCTCCAAGTCTACAGAAGAAGATAACAGAAGTCCAGTACTGTGCCTATGCCGTGTCCTGTGCCTACTGTGCCAAGTCCCTCGTCTACTCCTGCTCCAACTCCTGAAGATGTTGCCTCCGCACTGAATCACTCGGATTCGGATGCGGATCTTTCCGACTCGGATGGTATGATCTCTCCACCACCTATTGCTCCCTTAAGGAGATCTTCTCGCATCAATGCGGGTAAGGCTCCTGCTCGTTTTGATGATTACGAACATAATATTGCCAATTTCTTGTCTTATTCTAATATTTATTCGAATTATCGAGCCTTCATTGCATCGCTAGACTCTACTTCGTTGCCCAAGTGTTGGCAGGAAGCAAAGAAAGATCTAAGGTGAAAAGCTGCAATAATGGAAGAACTTGGGGCACTGGAGAAAAATAAGACATGGGAGCTGGTACCATTACCCAAAGGGAAGAAAGCTGTGGGATGCAAATGGGTGTACACAGTGAAAGAGACGCCAGAAGGAAAAGTAGAGCGGTACAAGACGAGGTTGGTTGCAAAAGGATTCACACAGTCATATGGAATAGACTATGATGAGACATTTGCCCCAGTAGCAAAAATGAGCACCGTGAGAACTCTGGTCTCCATTGCAGCGAACTATGGGTGGAAGTTGTGCCAGCTAGATGTAAAGAATGTCTTTCTTCATGGGGACCTGCAAGAGGAAGTATACATGGAGCTCCCACCTGGGTGCTACGCGACGGAATCAAACGGAGGGACGTCGCAAGGAAAGGTGTGTAAACTGAAGAAGTCACTATACGGGCTCAAGCAATCTCCTCGAGCCTGATTTGACAGATTCAGAAAGGCTGTTACAGGTATGGGATACCGTCAAACAAATGCAGATCATACGGTCTTCCTCTAGCATGCAAGAGGCCACATCACTATACTTGCTGTATATGTGGATGATATAGTGATCACAGGTGATGATGAAGTTGAGATCACTAAACTGAAGTCAAAACTCGCGAAGGAGTTTGAACTGAAGGATTTAGGAGCGATGAGGTACTTTCTAGGTATCGAGGTGTGTGAAGGCGAACAAGGAATTGTTCTCTCACAGAGAAAATACACACTAGATCTGCTGAAGGAGACAGGGATGCTGGAATGCAAAGCAGCGGTCACTCCAATTGATCAGAAATGCAAGTTGGGAGCAGAAGCAGGAGAGCCCGTTGATCGTGAAAGATATCAAAGACTTGTAGGAAGATTGATTTATCTGGGACACACTCGCCCTGATATCTCATTCGCGGTGAGTGTAGTGAGCCGCTACATGCATGATCCAAGAAAGGGTCATATGGAAGCAGTATTTCAGATCTTAAGGTATCTGAAAGGAACTCCGGGAAAGGGGCTATGGTTCAAGAAGAATGGACGCATAGAAGTTGAAGGATACTGTGATGCAGACTGGGCGAGCTGCATAGACGACAGAAGGTCTACCACGGGATATTGTGTTTTTGTAGGAGAAAATCTGGTCTCATGGAGAAGCAAGAAACAGTCTGTGGTAGCACGGTCGACAGCTGAAGCAGAATACAGAGCAATGGCTCTGGGCGTGTCAGAGTTGTTGTGGGTGAAAGCATTGCTGACAGAGTTGAAGCTAGACAAGGGAGCACCATTACGTCTTCTGAGCGATAGTCAAGCTGCAATAAGTATAGCTAACAATCCCGTTCAGCATGACAGAACGAAGCACATCGAGATTGATCGATTTTTCATCAAGGAGAAACTGGAACAAGGGATACTGAAGATTGACCATGTCCGCTCAGAAGAACAAGTTACAGACTGTCTGACTAAGGGTCTTAGTTCATTAAGTCTGTCGAAGCTATGTAACAAGATGGGGATGATCAATATCTATCGCCCATCTTGAGGGGGAGTGTTGAGAGTCAATAAGGGACCTTTAGTCCCACATCGGAATATGTAGTATGTAGAGGAGCTAGACTCCCTATATATAGTGAAGTAGTCAATCAATAAAATCATCCAACAATTATTTTCTACAGGTTTATCTGCGAAAGATAAGTTTTCTTCATTTACAAGCGCTTTTGTAACCTTACTATATATATACATCCTTGTTGAGTTTGGTCTTTTTCGTTCAGTTCTCTACCAAATTGAATGGGAAAAAGACCCTAACGTCAGTATCTATCAATATCAGTAGTGGTTGATATCGAACCTATACATGCCAAACTGTATTGGTATCGACGTATCTTGTCGGTAGCGACCAATACTGCGAACTATGATACAAATAGTTAGGATCGATTACATTTGATTAAGTTTCCTAAAATGAGAAATATCTGATACAATCAGATCCTATTAATATGATGCCAACTAGTTGCCAAGCAACCCTAACCCTCTCATATAAATAGAGAACAACGGGATCCATGTAAATTTTCCAAACATTAATGCAATCCCATGCCACAAGTACCCCAAACCCGTCATCCTCGGTTTTTTGTCAAGATGACCCAGTGTAGCAAGTGTTGTGAATTGATTCAGAGGTTTACGAAGACGAAGAGTTCCTCGTTTGAGGCATATTAAAGCATTTCTCCACTGTTCGTTGAGACAAGGACGGACATGTGCCCTCTTTTCATTCAATGAGGTATACCTAGACCTAATACTATGATGCATCTATAGTTTACATTAGTTTAGAATACATGACCAATAGTTACTTTGCCTGCGGAAAAATAAGATTCATTGTGAAAAAATCCATCAATACATCAGATGCATTGTACGGATTAGGAATGTTGTAAGATCATTATAGCGTATCACCTACATAAGACGATTCTAGAACTGCCAGGTAAACTCCACAATGTTAGATACGTGAAGAGTTCACGTATTGGTATACAAAAGGGTGCGTGTAAGAAAAAGTCTTTGATTCCATTGTGCCTATCGTTACACTATTTACTTACATGTACAAAGTCAAGCCCCCTAATATCATATTACAATATAAGAGAGATTTGAAAAATAAATCCAAATCAAAAATGGTTTTCTTAGGCTCAAAGTCAATTATATATAGGGTATTAGTAAGAGAAAATAATATTAAAGAGAGGAGGAAAAGTTACTCTAATAAAAGAAACCTAGAAAAAAAAATAGTTTAGATTCAGAACTAGTCTAGGATGAATCATATTGCAATTGTCGTAAAACTAGAATTTCTGAAAGTTAAGAATACATTAAAGAAAAAAAAAGCAGTAGGACCTAATAATATTTCTGTTGTGGTTTTGAAATGTTTAGGAGAGAAAGGATTGATGTGGCTTACTGAATTATTTAATAAAATCCTAAGGACTATAAGAAGATGTCAAATTAATGGAGAAGCGGTTTTACAATACCCATAATAAGAACATTAGAGATATATAAAGTTGTAACAACTATTGAGAACTTAAACTTATTCTATAAAATTTGTGTGAGGGAGTAATTGAGCAAAGATTAAGAAATGAGACTAAAATAGTAGAGAATTAGTTTGGTCCAGAGATCTAATGTTGAAGTCATTGACTACTAAAGAGACTAATGAAAAGATTTAGAGAGATTTGTATATTGTTTTTATTGACTTAGAGAAAACTTATGATCGAGTTGTTAGGGAGATAATGTGGTGTGCTTTGAAGAAGAAATAAGTTTCTAGTAGTTATATTAAGACTATTAACGTGATAGAGTTACGATGATCGTGTGAACTATTAGAGGAGATAATAACTCGTTTTCTGTTACCATTGGGGTTACATCAAGGGTCAACATTGAGCCATTACCTTTTTGCTATAGTTATGGATGAAATTACAAGGCATATCCAGGAGAAGATTCTGTGGTCTATGATGTCTGTTGATGTTCTTATTACAATACCCATAATAAGAACATTAGAGATATATAAAATTGTAACAACTATTGAGAACTTAAACTTATACTATAAAATTTGTGTTTGGGAGTAATTGAGCAATGATTAAGAAATGAGACTAAAATAGTTGAGAATCAGTTTGGTCCAGAGATCTAATGTTGAAGTCATTGACTACTAAGGAGACTAATGAAAAGATTTAGAGAGATTTGTATATTATTTTTATTGACTTAGAGAAAACTTATGATCGAGTTGTTAGGGAGATAATGTGGTGTGCTTTAAAGAAGAAATAAGTTTCTAGTAGTTATATTAAGACTATTAACGTGACAGAGTTACGATGATCGTGTGAACTATTGGAGGAGATAGTAACTTGTTTCCTGTTACCATTGGGTTATATCAAGGGTCAATGTAAGCCCCCTGAATTTAGGGTTTATTTTTTTTCAATTTTCTAAATCAATTATTTTCAATATATATATTATTATTTGATTTAATGTTCTTTTCCGTGACCTTGACTTCTGGAGCATCAGATATGCCAATCTCTGGAAACTCCCTTCATCAGTGTGTAGTAGACAGGATTATCTTCATGTTGATATATCATGTCCCACCCAAATTTGTTTCCTTGTACTCTTTTTGCTTCGCACAACTTCGGATCAATTTAGACCATCTGATCATTAAATAATTATTAATTGACTTTTCCACTTTTATCTTTAATCATCATATGTACGTTGCCGTAACTTTTAATTTGGGAGCACAAGACCAGTCGTTTTCTCAGAACCAACTCTTCATGCATGATCTACTCGAGACACCCTACACCCATGACCTTAGTGTCCCACTCAGACACACCATCTTGCGCTTCGTTTGCTTCGCACAACTTTTGGATCAATTTAGGTCAATTAATTATCCACCGTAAAATGTGACCTGACTTCCAATTTAATTTTGGGACCCGACATCGATCCAACCTAGTCGACCCAATATATGGTTTTGATCCATTTTGAGCCTACTACCCACATGATACTTGTGTCCCATTTATTTGAGCCCCCGCATGCTACTTATTTATCCATGATCATAAATACCTAAAATTAATTCGTTTATTTGTACCAAGTTCGTTTTGAGCCGACCTGGCTCAACCGAACCCAACCCAAGCTTCATGTTGCCCCCTCATAAATACCCACACACTCTTTTTCCTACAAAAATATTAAATATCTAGTGTTCCCACTCCAAAATTTAATGGGCAACTCTATTTGGATAAATTTCTAAGTTATAACCTAATCTATCCAACATTTATTTTTTTGGCCATTGATTTTGCCTCCATCAAATCCACACCACTCATTTCATCATGACAACTCACACTAACACAACACCTCGAACCCCCACTGCTAGCCGCTCCGCCGTCGCCCCCTCGCCGTTATCGTGCCCCGTCAGGCCGGGCACTACAGCCGCCGCCGCCGCAGCCGCGCCAGGCCAGTGCAGCCTGCACGAACAACAGCAATAGCAGCCAACAGCCATAGCAGCAGCCGCGGTGGCAGCAGTCGCACGCTGTCGTGAACCACCGTGCCGCCGTCGCTGTCGCGCACCGCCGCACGGCCGTACCCCCTCCGGCGACCTCCGGTGAGTTGTCCCCGACGCACACCTTTTCCCCCGGTGCGAGAATCGGGCGATTCGTGCGTTTGGCACGGGATCCCGTCGGCGCGCGCTCGAAAACGAAGTCAGAATCTCGTTTCGGGACAGCGACTTCGTGCACGTTTTTCGAAAAATCCGAACTCTTTACTTCGTCACAATCTCGGTATATCCCTCTACCTCTCCCTCAAGTTTCGTCCGTTAATTTTGTCGTTTGATACAGCAAAACCGGCCACCAAGTTGACCATTTAAATTATACTATTTTTGGACAGTTTTGTGGAGCCAACTTCGTCGGCTCGTATCTCCGCCATCGCAGCTCCGTTTGGTGTGCTACCAGTTCCTGTGCACAGCTGGTATAACTCTCTTCCTACCCCTCCAGTTTTGTTTCATTGTGAACATGTTTGATTGGTTGAATTTGACGCAAAAGTTGGCCATCCGAATTCATAATTCCCAACTTATAAAATTCTACTTTTGAACCGGGGACTCCGAATTTCAATTCCGACACCACCAGTAGACTCGTGGCGTCATTCTGGCACGAATTCATATAAAGTTTGTTAGATTTGGAGGACGTGAGCCCTGTCACGTATTTCAGTACAAAGCGGGCCCCACGGTCCGAGTCAACGAATTATTTTAAAATCGACTCATCGAAATCCAATTCCGGATATACCGTTGAGTTTGTATCGTCATTCTGTACTCGTTGACATATAATTTGTTGAATTTTGAGGACATTGGTTCCGACACGCATTTTCGTGCAAACCGGAATTCCAATATTCTGGTCAACGGACCAATTTGAGATCGGGTCAACGGAATCTAATTCTGGATATACCGTTGAGTTTGTATCGTCATTCTGGATTCGTAGACATATAATTTGTTAGGTTTAGTGGACTAGTATCCTTGCACGTTCTTCGGTGCAAAGCGGGTCCGACACGGATACCGTTTTGATCCGAAATTATCTTTTTGCCCCTGTGTCAAAATTGGACTTATAGATAGGCTATCCGAGCTGATTTGATCCTTCTGGATACGTTGGTGATGTTAGTTTCATCATCCAACAATGTTTGTAGATATTTTCTCTTTGTATTACCTTTTATTATAATTATTTCGTATTAAGTTCGTATTTCGGAATTAGTACAATAAAACTGAGATCAGTCAATTCCAGTGATCTCACATCGCTGAAATTGACAAGATGACCATGTGGATCACTATGATAAGATTATTAACCTTATCGTTGAGTATCTTATCTCGATTTGCGTGTTGTAGGTTTCGATGTACGAATAACGAGGTACAACTTGATATTTTAATTCTTAGATTAGAGTTGATCATGTTTGACCAAGATATATGGTATCTTGGTAGGTAAATATTAGGAATAGTATGCTTAGGCTAGTTTTGACCTAGAGTTGACCAGAGTTGACTAGAGTTGACCAATTGATCAAAAGTCAACTGTAAGTCAATCTTTGACCCAGTTTGACTTGGTTTGACTTTCTGTGACCTAGTTTGACCTAGTGTGACTCAGTGTGACCTAGTTTGACTTAGTTGGACTGAGATTGACCTAGATTACATAGCTTATACTATATAATCATACCTAACACTGTTGAACCCTAATTAGCTTATATATATCTCATCTTTAGGTCTGTGACATCACTTTGAGCATCGATCCCATTTGACAGCTCAGAACCGCAGGCGAGTACATTCTCTGATAGTAGTTCCTTGTCTTGATATTTTCTGTATCCGATTCAATTATAGTATTTTACTTGATTCTTGTCACGATGGTGCATGGACTAGTATACGTTGGATCCTGGCATGAGATGTTATTCCTGGACTTTCTTGGTATATTGATACGTTGTTCGATCTTGTCTCGTGTACTTGTATAGACACCGATTTCTGAGGGAGATTAGCTACCCTCTTGGAGAATCTCGTGTCATGACGTGCTATATCCGGATCCATATATTATTCGGGGATGGGGAGTTATTATAGGTTATGTGATCATACCCCGCTGGTTACTACTTGCATCATAGCTTTACCCTTGCCTCACGTAGGGTAAAGCCTGACCTGATACTACTTGTACCATAGCTTTTCATTTTGGCCGGCCTGAACTCCAGGTTTACCTGCGCTTGTTCTTGCACCATAGCCGGTCAAATGGAAGAGCCTGATCTTGACCCAAGCCGATCATATAATACTCTAATATCTCAAGGCACATTTTATGTTTACATCATACATCAGATATTTCTGTACTGTTCTACTTTCTTGTACTGTTCTACTTCCTTGTACGTTATACCCTGACATGATTTCCAGTTTATATATCATGTTTTACTTACAGTCTTGATATATCATCTTGTATTCCATTATGATTGTCTCTTACAGCATTTGTCAATACTATGAAACTGTTGTTGGAGGTGTACTTGCTCATTTTTCTGACAGGATAACCGTTGATGTTTACAGAGGACATGTTGGCTGATTGCTCTACCTTTTACGGGTATGGTCAGGATAGAGATTTGATGAGACATTACCCCTGGAGCCGTAGATGATATAGCACCTATTTACATTTGCTAGATATGTTTGTCTGGACTGCGAGCCAGCTAGTATATGAGACTTATATTATATTTGTGTTTGGGACCTTGTGTTATGTTTTCGACTCTACTATGTTTGTGACTTTGCTTCTATTTTTGAACTTATATTTCCATCGTATCTTTATGATATTCGTGCCTATCTTCCTTATATGTCTTGTGATTGAGTTGAGATTATATACCTTCGTACGGAGATGACAGATACATATATATTGTGTCTAGATGCTATACTTTCTAGTAGACCTATACAGTGTTCTACCGCCGATTCTGTGGTGTAGGCTGGATGTACCCCCGTGCTCGTGCCCCTAATCAGGGTGCGGGTCATGACAGTCAACATTGAGCTTTACCTTTTTGCTATAGTTACAGATAAAATTACAAGGCATATCCAGGAGAAGATTCTGTGGTGTATGATGTTTGTTGATGTTATTGTGTTGGTTGATAAGAGTAGAGAATGGTGAGATGCTAAGTGCATAAATAGACTTTGGAATCTAAGAAACTTAGGATAAGTATATATAAGGAAAACAAAGATATGAAATATATTTTTTATCCAAATTCAAAGAGAAAGGAGGGGGGAGTCTATATAGATGGATAGGAGATACCTAAGACTAATAGCTTTTGATATTAAGGATCAATCATCATGGAGAGATTAAAAAGGATCTCGTGCATAAAGTTAAAATATGATGATTGAAATGGAGGAGTGCTTTTTAGAGTACTTTGTTAATGCAAAAAATACCTATGAAGTTGAAAGTAAAATTCTACCAGACCTCTATAATTCTACAAAGTTTTGACGAGTTAAGGATTTGACGGTCCCCAAAGGCCATGCTTTAGGTTCACCTCCGTATGGAAGGTGTTTATGTGATTATATAGGATTGTATTTTCTCTCATACCTACATTCTTATAGGTCCAAGTAATTCACTTATAAATGAGGAATTGATGTACACTTATACAAAAAAAAGGTAGCATGGTCTCTTTTAGAATCTAGCAATGACATGCTTACTTATCCTTGTATTATGAAGGTCCTAGAGAA
Organism: Iris pallida; assembly: GCA_029216955.1. Lineage (NCBI taxonomy): Eukaryota > Viridiplantae > Streptophyta > Magnoliopsida > Asparagales > Iridaceae > Iris > Iris pallida. Next base: position 1,963,254 of record JANAVB010027196.1, read on the forward strand.
CGTATGTAATGAAAAGTCAGTCAAACGAAATATACAACCAGGCATTGAGAGAGATGAGTACTACTCACTGATATTGCCATACTCAATGAGAGGCTTGTAGTTAAAGCTGAAAACTTGTGTCAAGCTCTGAAGATTAGGATGTTGAATCACCAAGTTCCAGTCACTGTAGTTCTTGGCTAAGTTGAAGTTGGTGATAGTCACTTTAACCCTCCAATACTCCTTATAGCTCAGTTTCAAATGCCAATGCACTCGTATCGGGCACATATGCTGAGTGCATCTAAGTGTCGGCTCATTGGGATCTCCCTGAGGCAGCTGCAAGAGATCAGATGGACCATCACTCCTGAAATGAAAGAAAACATTAAAACTTAAACATTTTTCCATCAGGAATGTTCTAAATATAAAAACTTCAGGAAGGTCAATTACTTTGCACATTGTTTCGTTGCTGCCGATGTTTGGCAGCCACAACTACAATGGGGGCACGCTACCACGGTGTCATTGTAGAAGGTGGATAGAGATACACAACAGGTTGGTGCAGCTAGTGCCCTGAATTGTGAAAAGGAACAAGTCACTTGCCATGTCACTGCAACATATTTTCCAAGATAGATGTAAGAATACACTAATAGGACATGGAGACAAAAAGAATCATGCCCTATTGGAAACACCAAGAAAGTTCTTAATATTCAGAAGATCTCATATTTTTAGAACATATTTATATATGATTAACTGTTTTATAAATATATTTTGCATTACACAATGTTCAGATGAAATTTCAGAAGAGTTACTACCATTTTCAACTTACATAGAGCTTGAGTCTTATGACGGTTTTTTGGATTAGAGAACTTGGTTGGCGGGACAACAGTAGCATCGTTGCAAGTGTATCCAGGGAGGCCGAGATCGAATCTTGAGGGCAATGCCTTTATCGAGTCGTTAACGTTCAGTTCCGTTCCAACGGTCATTTGGAAAGAGGACGTATACCTAGTTGGGTCCTGAATCATGGACGACAGCACACCTCCTCTGCAGCAATTGGGCGTCTGCATGTTGTAAGGAACCCCAGGAAGCAAGTCCAAAATGACCGGTCGTTTCTCGCATGTGTGCGGCATGGAGCTCTTGTACCGAGAGCAGTCCCCTTGCTCGGTGGCCTCGGCGCCCCTCATGTCCCAAATCACTTCATCCCCCGGCCAGGTCCAACTTAGCTTCCATCCAGGACTCTCAATATGTTTGTAGAGCTGATAGTTGTATATGTTAACCATGACCTGTATCAATTTGTAGACAATTTAACTGGAATCATGAATGTCTAAGGAAAATCATAAACAATTTTTTTGTACAGTATGATAAAATATGTGAAGGCAGCACATTGTAGTTGTGGCTTGGCATAGGTGTTACGGTCATAGATCCCTTGATAGAATACTTGTACGTAGAGCTGAGAGGGACCCCAATAAATGCATTGAGGATCAAGATCTTGTCTAATCCATAAGGTGTGTCTATCGATACCCGTTTTGAGTGCTTTTGAACCATCAACATAGGCAAGAAGGTCATAGCCAATGAAGGGAGATTGGAATTGGAGTCTCCATGACACATAGTTGCTGGTAGTGAGTACAAGTGAAGCTTGGGCAGAGATGTTAATGGTGATACAGAGTGTTGCGTGGCTCATTGGTGTTGTGGATAGTGAGGTTAGGTATTGCAGGGTTGGAAGAGGAGGAATTGGAGGTGTTGTTCGCAGTCATGGTGATGGCTAGAGATAGACAAAGGCAGGTCGAAGTTGCTCTGATACCACATAGAGAAACAGACTTAGAAAAAAAGAGTAATGTTATACGTATCTCCAAACCATCCATCCTTACGTGGCAGCTCGTATGGTATGTTAAATAGTATTATATGGCAGATGACATGGCAAATTTTAACCCAAAAAACTAATGTTAATATTAATGTTGATGTAAGTATCATATCAATGTTAATTTAATGTAAATGTTAATTTTAAAATTTGTCATGTCATCTGCCACATTAACCGCCACGTCAACTGTCACACAAGGAGGGATTATTTGGAGGGACAAATAGCATTATTCTTACAAAAAAAATATGACATAGCGCTTTTCATTAATCCATTTGAATATTTAATAACAGTTACAAAACAAAGTATGCAAAATTCCTAAAAGATACAGAACTGCTAGCAAAACTAACTCCTTCACACTAAAAGTCAACGCTATAACAAAGAAACTAATTTACATTTGAAAAATATTTTCAGCAGATAAATAAAAACAAATATTGCTTATAACAGTCTCCCCTTTGTGTGCATAAACATATCAAACAATCAGACACCTCTATATCAAACTAGATTCTCAACTTAGGAAGCCATGGAATATATGACCTATGTCTCATCTTTACATCTCTTCCTATATCAGACTCAGTAGCTGCTGCTAATGGCACTTTGACCAATACAAGGCCCGTCTAGTTGCTCATGGGTTCTTACAACTGAGACACTTGTTACAACGATACTTTTGCTACTTTTGCTATTGTTGCCAAGATGACCATTGTCCGATTGTTGCATATGTTCATTTATATTGAAATAGTAATATATTTAACCCTTAACTCTCGTCATAGCGCCAAAATTTGGTGCAGGGGCAAGAGTTTTTAACTAGGTTTCATATTAACCGAGGGTTAAACCCTCTGACCCATATTTAAGCGGGTTTAGAAATGTATCACTACGTAAATCTAGCTCTCTGCTCAAAAATTGACAGCCGACCTACTGGAATGTATTGGAATAATATAAATATTCAATCATCTACCCTTCATCACAGCCCAAGAGTTTTCGAGCAATAGAAGAGACTTAACATGTTTGAATTCTCTTGCAAACATTTTAACTAGATATTTAAAAAATGTAATTTTTTTAAAGTCATCTCTATACCCAAAACGGCCCTTCAAAATGTGATGATGTGTTAGAATATAAATATATAACCCTCAACTCCCACTACAACTCTAGAATTTTTACATACTAGTAGGGACGTTAACAAGCTATGACCAACCAACTATCGTATTGATGTTAAGAACGTCTTCAAGGTAATTTTGTTTAGGATGTTTAAAGGGCACCTCCTCCTGGATTGTCAAATTTGTCATGAAATCTATCTTCTTTGGTATGACTCAAGGAGGCCCCTTGATCTTGGTTTTCATGATCACATCTCTGCTATTCATGCATGTCATTGCTTATACAATGAGCCTAAACTATTTGCCCATGCTCACTTATCTTTCTAGAACCCCATTCTTACTCTATATTTATTATAAATCATAGATAGATAGTGACATCAAAGGCGGTTTAAGCGAAAGCAAATGAAATTTATCTTAAATGATTCCAATCGAGTTCCTTCTACCCCCTAGACCAGAGTCGTAAAACCACCTACGAATGAGGAAACTCCTTGGTTCACCTCACAACAGATCTTCCACAAGGAGATGGAGAAGAAAAGGGGAGGAGAATAACTTGGGGATCAAGTTATTATGAAGGTGGAGACAAGCTTCTAGGTTTCTTCGGAGAGCTCTCCATTTGAGAGCAATCTCATATATAGCCAACTAGGAAATCCTACTAGTGCACCCCCACATAGACGCACTTACCGTAATACCCTTGAACCCTAGTTGGTCAGCCACTCGGCTGCACTGAACCCGGTCTGGACCGGTCTGGTTTGAATCAGGAGTAAAGATTTATGATATTATTATTATTGGCAACAATCATGATCACTTTGATGGAAGTCAAGCAATACTTCCACCAATTGGTTCAAGATAAAAGACATTGGTCTTTTATGCTACTGACTGGTCACACCATTACATGGGCATTCATCTATCTATTGTTTGTTTTCTTTGTTGCATCTCAAATGCAGATTGCGGATCTCCTCAATATGGCTCACAACTATGCAATGACACTCCTTTTTCCCATTGAAACTGAGTTAGAGTGGGTGTTAAATATAGTCCGTTTTACTATCGGTAAGAATTCTCTATCAGTAATAGCTATTTATAATTGTTTATTTATCCGTATACCGTATACAGCTTTGCCTTGAAGTCATCATCCCCAAATTCTTACAAACCATTGTACAACGCCAACATACAGCGTGCAATTAATGTCGGAACCCAAAGTTCAACATTTCGAAGTACATCCAGTGCTTTTAGCTCAAGTGTAAAGTATCACGGACATCAGGCTGGGTCGGCAGAGTTTGAGTCTCCCAATTGTAAGGACGTGTAGGTGTGTGTAGGTTGTAATTAATAAAAAAAAATTGAAAGGACGTGTAGGTGTGTGTAGGTTGTAATTAATAAAAAAAAATTAATAAAAAAAAATTGCAGGGTTCGAGTCCCCCAATTGAAAGGACGTGTAGGTGTGTGTAGGTTGTAATTAATAAAAAAAAATTGTAAGTACAAATTTTCATTATATCAAAACGAAAATGTATCATTATGCAATCAATTATGTATTAATTAACATTAATGTGGTCTCATGCTAGCTATCCGTGCACTCAAAGAATTTGTCCCAGTCGCTTCATTTTCTTCTGTCTATTGATCATGGAGAGGAATTATCATGAACATCCTTAATATGACACCAGATTGGCAAAAAAAAAAGTGATAATTTCTTAAATGGTGATTTCATGAACACAGTACGCAAACATTTCATAGTCCACTATGTATGTTCACGCCCACACTAGCTATACTTCTGAAATCTACAACGTTTACTATATGGGCAAATTAGAACATCAAGAAAATCTCACTCACTCACCACGTAGACTCCGTCCTCGCGAATCTCTTTGAAATCCCACCTGATGGTGATATTGCCATTGGGGTCCAATGGGTCGTAGGCATCTGCAAGTTCAAAGGAATTTGCAAGGCAAGATCAAGATATTGGAATGGCAGTATATATGCATGCATGGAAGAGAAAGTACTGCTGACCTGAGCAAAGGAAGAGACATGAAACGTTCAGTAGCAGAAGCCAACAATCACTATAATTCATCTCTACACACAATGAGAGAGAGAGAGAGAGAGAGAGAGAGAGAGAGTAATGGAGAGTTTTGTATTATGGAAGAAGAGAAGAAGGGAGTTAATGACATTAAACAAAATGAACATTCATTGAATTAATTTCATTCTTTCCTTGTATATTTCCCAAGAGAGAGAAAGAGTGTAATGTGACTCGAATTTTTTTTTAATATTTGTAAACATTTTTAAATGTAAGGGGTGGTGCTGAGTTGGAGGACAGCAGGAAGATCTTCCTATTTTTGGTGTTTGCTTCTAATTTCAGGAGAAATTATTGAAAGTTTGAAGTAATATTTCTAATTCTTCTTCTCCTCTTCACATGCTTTGTATGATTCATGACTTTGGTTTCTGAGAACATGCATATTTTTAAGGAATTTAGGAAATTGTTTTCTTAGGAGTGGAGAGAGTTCTAATTATGGAATTGGGATTCAAGTAACTACTATATTTTGAGTATCATGGGGGTATTACTAGGGGTATCACTAGGGGGTTTCACTAGGGTATCACTAGGGATGGTCTAGCGGTTAGAATAATAGAATTGGTGTGGATTATTGAAGAGGTTCGAGTCTTCTGACTTTTTTTTGAGGTGTCCTTTTTTTTTTCCGATTTAGCAAATGCCAAGGGGGATTTGAATCTGCGCCATCAGTGCCGAGGCCCCCGTTGCTGTCACTAGGCCACAACCCACAGACCTCAGTCATCCGACTTGGAGTCCTGATTTTAACTCACAAAAAAAGTAGGGCTTAACTTTAACTTGATAACCTCAAATATTCTTTTTTTTTATTTGATAGCCTAAATTTTAATATCATATAAACTATTAACCTCAACTATTGAATATTTTTAAGTCAATACTTTCCGCCAGTTAAGGATTAATTTTATATTTGAACAAAAATAAATAATAGCTTTTTACCAAATTATTCCTATCCTTCCTCCAGGGGGTATTTGAAGTGATCATGACTTATGGGGATATTTTTTTCATTTTGATTTTTTTTGTTAACACGGTAGGATATTATGTATAATTATAGTTGAGATAATAAATTGTCTAATATTGAAATTTATGGTGTCAAGTTAAAATTTTTGAATAGTTGAGGGTATCAAATTAAAAATTAGCTAAAAAATAGTCAAGAGTTACATCGCCATAAAGACGAATAAGAGAAAAAAGAAGTACTGAGTTTGAGTTAACCTAAAAAGATAACAATTTTATAAATTAATGTATTGTGTGTTTTGTTTGTTGTTTTTTGTTTTAAGATTTTTTTTTTTCAAATGATCTTTTAGGTCATAGCAAGTAGAAAGAAACAAAAATTATTGGCTTGTAAATATCTTTACTATTATAATGCAACTTGGAAACGACTCAAAAGTGAGTCGTCTAAGTCGTTCGTATATCACAAACTAACTAATTTATTTTAATCTTTATAATTAACTACCACTGTGTCTCATGTATATCCTTAAAATAATTTAAAATTCTTATAACTAAATCTAAAAATAACTTTAAATCCTTATAACTATTTAAACATATATATATCCAAAATCCTATAAACATATATATAACAAATTTAAATTTAAATATATTTAATATTAAACTACATTTAAACTAACTACATAATATTATTTAAACATATATTCAAAGTTCTACAAAGAACAAAATTTAACTAAAATATATTTAATATTTAAATTATATTTAAACTAACTACATGATACTACCTAAACATGTTGGTGTTTTTTGCCTTTGGAATAGAAAAGATAGTCCCACATCGGCTACACCAAATGGTGAGTATCTCAATATAATGCATTGCTTGTGTTGAGGTGTGCACATGAGGTGTAGTGGGGCACAAGTTTGTGCCATGTGGAAGTATTTTTTTAGAAGAAAAAAGGATTAAATCCAACAAGGATGAAAGTTAATTTTTGTTGTGCGGACTCGGACTCGGACACGGACTCCAGGATGTCTCGTGCATGCACGGGAGTGTTCGGGGGGTAGGCGTGGACTGGCACACTTCTATGCTGATTGTGGGATGATCTAAAATATCAAACTCTATTTTTGAGTATTGGTATTTTAGTCCCACATCGGATAGGAGAAGAGGTGAAGTCTCAACTCCACTCTATAAATAGAGCCCCTTGGCCTCCTTTGAAAGATGCACCAAGAAGAGAGTTGAGGGAGTCTGTTAAGTCCAGGAAGCCCGTTCAAGTCTCAAATATTGACTTACGAGCGTTCCAGAAGTTCTCCTGAACTTGCTGGTTCCTGGGAGCTTATCCGTACTGCGGGTATAGCTTTGAGCGCCGGTGTTCTACACCCCAGCGAGATCCGTTCTTCTTCTTCCTCCCTCTTTCTGTTGCCTTCGAGAATCTGAGACTCAACTGTTGTTGATCATCTCTTGTTGCCTTCGAGAATACCGTCGCTTCTCTTTAGAAGTAATACGGTTCGGTTGCCTTCGAGAATACCATCGCTTCTTTTTAGAAGTTATACGGTTCTGTTGCCTTCGAGAAACATTACGAAATAATCTTTTTAGATTCTCGTAAAACAACTTCACCTTCTTTAGGGTGTTGTTGCCAGAAACATTGTCTTTACAATTGTTTCTGAACTCGTGTTTTTCCATCGATTGTTCGTCAAGGGACTAACAATCTCAAAGCTATACGATTCGATGGAAAACACTCGTGCTTCGCTTGTCGATACCGGCTTTAACAAGTTGGAGAAATTCGACGGTGAACACTTCCAGATCTGGAAGCGAAAGGTGACTCTGAACCTTCAACTCGTGGATGTTGATCACGTGTTGGATGAGGAAGAACCAATCGTTCCAGCAACAGGATCTGCTGCTGTTCTGGCCGCTGCTACGAGCAAGCAGACGAAGTGGAAAAAGGATAACAGCATATGCAGGCTGCTGATCCTGAATTCCATGGAAGAGTCTCTGGCCGAGTCCTACACAAAGAACATCTGCCAAAGAAATCTGGGAGTCCGTGGGGAAGCTGTATGACGACGACGAGGCCCGGTCGAAGATGTTCATGGTTGAAAAATACCACAAATGGGTCTTTGAAGACGAGAAGACCATGCTGCCCCAAGTGAAAGAGTTCCTGAAGCTGCGCTAGAAACTGGAGGACGATAGCATGCCCCTCGTCGACAAGTTCGTCGTTGGAGGGATCGTGGCAAAACTTCCTCCAGGATGGAGCAACATCTATGCAAGGATGCATAGGAAGAAGATGGAGATTAGCCTGGATAATCTCCTCAGCGAGATTCATGTTGAGGACGAGATGCGCTCTCAACAGAAGTTGGACGCCCTATCCAAGCAACTAGCAACGGCGAATCTGGTTCAAGCCACCAGAGAGAACAAAGGAAAGCAGGCGGCTTCTCACCACAAGAAGAAGGACTTCTCGAATCTGAAAGTGAAGGGTCCAGGATTCAAGCAACAGAAGTCCAAGTCCCATGTGACTTGCTTCAACTGTGGCAAGGAGGGTCACTATAAAAGTGAATGCAAGTCCAAGCCCAAAGAGCAAGGTGAGCCTAACAAGGTTTCTTTGGTTACTAATCAAATTGCCATGATAGCACAGGTTGCAACTGTGGGGGCAGACTTGGACTGGTGGATAGACACTGGCGCGACATGTCATGTCTGCTCAGACAAGGACTGGTTCGTCTCCTATGAGCCTACTTCCGAGAAAGTCATGATGGCGAACCAGGCACAAGCTGAAGTACTGGGGATCGGGACGGTGGAGCTGAAGCTTACATCGGGGAACATTCTGACGCTTCAAGGTATGAAGCATGTTCCTGCAATCGCAAAGAACCTGATCTCTGGGAGCCTGCTCTGCAACGCAGGCTTGAGGATGGACATCAATGCTGGCCAAATGGTGATGTCCAAAAAGGGTACTTTCTTCGGGAAAGCTTTTCAGACTGAAGGAATGTACAAAATTCAGCTTGTTGTAACCCAGCATGATAATATAAATGCTATCGCTTTTTCTGATTATTCTCTTGAGTTGTGGCATAATAGGCTAGGACATGTTCATTGTAAAAGAATTAACAGAATGTCTAGTCTAGGACTTATCTCCAAGTGTGGGGGTAAGGTAGAGAAATGCGAAGTATGTGCTCAGACGAAGATCACTAGGAAACCCTTCCACAGGGTCCATCGAAGCACAGATCTTCTGGAGTTGGTTCACTCAGATATCTGTGACTTCTAACAATTCTCTACAAAGGCCGGGATGAAGTATTTCATTACTTTCATCGATGACTTCTCAAAGTATGCTTTCGTCTACTTGCTAAAGTCTAAAGACGAAGCATTCGAGAAGTTCAAGGAGTTCAGGGCCGAGGCTGAGCGACAAACTGGACAACAACTCAAGAGGTTAAGGAGTGATCGAGGCGGGGAGTATCGGTCTCATGAATTCTTATCATTCTGCAAAGAACATGGAATCATCAATGAGACAACGACTCCGTACTCTCCTCAATCCAACGGAGTAGCAGAAAGGAAGAACAGAACGTTGACAGAGATGATGAACTCCATGCTGTTGACTGCGGGTCTTCCAAAGTGTTACTGGGGAGAAGCTGCACTAACGGCCACTTTCATTCTGAACAGAGTGCCATATGCAACTTCCGACATAACTCCTCATGAACTCTGGTTCAAAGTAAGACCTAACTTGAATATCATTCGAGTGTGGGGGTGTCTGGCTTATGTGAAGCTCCCGGATCTGAAGATTCAGAAGCTGGGGACAAGGACTACGAAGGCGATCTTCTTGGGGTATGCCGAGAAGAGTGATGCTCGGAGATTCCTTGATATCGAGTCAAACCATATCATCGAATCTCGCGATGCTGAATATTTTGAAGAAAAGTTTGCAAGGCACAAGAACATTGTTCTCGCGGACATTTCGAAGAATAATGAGGGTGCGAAGCAGACAGAGGTCTTTATCGAACCAGTAGTTCAAGATGGAGCTGTTGTCGAGGAGACACCAGCTGAACCAGAACTCGCTGAGCCGTCAACTAAGCGAGCGAGGAGGCCGAAAGACTTCGGAGATGACTTTGTCACCTATCATGTGGAAGCAGATCCGCTTACCTATGATGAGGCGATGAAGACCAGAGATGCTATATTCTGGAAGGAGGCGATTGACAACGAGATTGACTCAATCACCTCCAATAACATATGGGTATTGGTCGACCTACCAGAAGGAGCAAGACCCATCGGATGCAAATGGATCTTCAAGAAGAAGATAAAAGCAGATGGAACCATTGACAAGTTCAAGGCCAGGCTAGTGGCCAAGGGGTTTGCTCAGAAGCAGGGGATCGACTACTTTGACACTTATGCTCCAGTAGCTCGGATGACAACCATCAGATTGTTAATTGCTCTAGCAGCAATACACAAGCTGGTGATACATCAGATGGATGTGAAAACGGCATTCCTTAATGGCGAGCTGACCGAAGAGATTTACATACAACAACCAGAAGGTTTTGTCGTCAGAGGTCTGGAAGACAAAGTCTGCAAGTTGATGAAGTCTCTGTATGGTTTGAAACAAGCTCCCAAAATGTGGCATGAGAAGTTTGACAAGGTGATAAGGTCAAATGGCTACAGGGTCAGTGAAACAGACAAGTGTGTCTATACGAAGTTTGCTTACGGAAGAGGAGTAATCGTTTGTCTTTACGTGGACGACATGCTAATTCTAGGTACGGATTTAAGCTGCGTCACAGAGACAAAGAAATTCCTCTCGACCAAGTTCAGTATGAAGGACTTGGGGGATGCCGACGTAATCTTGGGGCTCAAGATCATCCGGACAAGCACTGGAATAGCGCTGTCACAATCTCATTATATTGAGAAAATGCTCACTCGCTACGGGTATCAAGATCTTTCTTTTATTGATACACCGTACCGGAGTGATCAGAAGCTGGAGCCAAATTTGAGGGAAAGCGTGTGGTTGAAGCATAGAGCAGTACACGATCTTATCAAGATAGATGTTATTGCAGTGATTGATGTTCGGAGTCAGGAGAACCTGGCGGATCCGTTCACCAAGGGCCTCAAGCGCCAGCTGGTCGATGACACAGCTTGTAAAATGGGCTTGAAGGCATTCTGATATTGTGTTATTACATTCCTACCATAAAGTTTTATGCTATTAGTTCAAAGAGAAATCTACTAGGCATCTAGCTTTTGGTTCAAGGGAGGACTATTAACCAGAAGAATATCAGGAACGGTGGGTACTTGTCCTATGTGACATGGAGAGGTTACGGACCTACAACCACTGTTGTCTACTATTGTTTTCTGCGGAAAACGGATCCTGTGGGAAGGTTGGCTTAAACGCCTTAATGAGTTCTCAGGCAGAGTGAATGCCTGGTGTGCTTTACAGGAAGCACGGTAGAGCAGCACTACAAGGAGTGAAACTCCATGCTACAGTGGGGTGACTCCACCATGAGGTTCCCAGGTAGGGATAATGCCTCGGCTTTGCAAGCTAAGTCACAGCGGAGTAGCACCGCAAATAGGCAGGTAGCCTAATGCTGTATGATAATCGTAATAAAGAGGGGTAGACAGCACTACAAAGAGGACGATGTCCTCATGTTACAGTGGCATGACACCACGAAGAGGTACCGGGTAGGGTAAAGCCTCGGCTTCGCAAGCCATGTCATAGCGGCGTAACACCGCACGGAAGCGCAAGGCTTCATGCTGGATAGTTTGGCACTACAAAGGGGCTTGTGACCTCATGCTACAGTAGTATGACACTACGATGAGGTACCCAGGTGGGGTAAAGCCTCGGCTTTAAGCCATGTCATAGCGGCGTAGCACCGCAAAGAAGCGCAATGCTTCATGCCATGACTCTTTATAAAGAACTCACCTATAGTGTATGGAAAGAGATATCAGGCCGTCTCTTGAGGGTAAGCTTGTAGACGCCCAAAATTATACACTGAAACCAGGCTGGCACAAGGCCTTCAATGTGCAGCCAGAAGCACAGTTGATGTCATTATGTGAGTAGGAAGAATTGCAGTTATGGTGCAGAATTCAAGGCTTAGTCCATTCTTGTATCATGCTGTTATTTAACCTATGCGGGAAGATTCAAGTCGTAGCGACATCTCTCCTAATGCATGATGGACAATCACTGTAGGGAACGCTCAACCCATATATTGAGATATATGGGGGATTGTTGGTGTTTTTTGCCTTTGGAATAGAAAAGATAGTCCCACATCGGCTACACCAAATGGTGAGTATCTCAATATAATGCATTGCTTGTGTTGAGGTGTGCACATGAGGTGTAGTGGGGCACAAGTTTGTGCCATGTGGAAGTATTTTTCTAGAAGAAAAAAGGATTAAATCCAACAAGGATGAAAGTTAATTTTTGTTGTGCGGACTCGGACTCGGACACGGACTCCAGGATGTCTCGTGCATGCACGGGAGTGTTCGGGGGGTAGGCGTGGACTGGCACACTTCTATGCTGATTGTGGGATGATCTAAAATATCAAACTCTATTTTTGAGTATTGGTATTTTAGTCCCACATCGGATAGGAGAAGAGGTGAAGTCTCAACTCCACTCTATAAATAGAGCCCCTTGGCCTCCTTTGAAAGATACACCAAGAAGAGAGTTGAGGGAGTCTGTTAAGTCCAGGAAGCCCGTTCAAGTCTCAAATATTGACTTACGAGCGTTCCAGAAGTTCTCCTGAACTTGCTGGTTCCTGGGAGCTTATCCGTACTGCGGGTATAGCTTTGAGCGCCGGTGTTCTACACCCCAGCGAGATCCGTTCTTCTTCTTCCTCCATCTTTCTGTTGCCTTCGAGAATCTGAGACTCAACTGTTGTTGATCATCTCTTGTTGCCTTCGAGAATACCGTTGCTTCTCTTTAGAAGTAATACGGTTCGGTTGCCTTCGAGAATACCATCGCTTCTTTTTAGAAGTTATACGGTTCTGTTGCCTTCGAGAAACATTACGAAATAATCTTTTTAGATTCTCGTAAAACAACTTCACCTTCTTTAGGGTGTTGTTGCCAGAAACATTGTCTTTACAATTGTTTCTGAACTCGTGTTTTTCCATCGATTGTTCGTCAAGGGACTAACAAAACATATATCCAAAGTTCTAAAAATAACAATTAAAATATATTAAATATTTAAAGTATATTTAAACTAACTATATTGTATTATCTAAACATATAGTTAAAGTTATAATTTAATTTTTTATGCACGTGCATTACAAGTGCACGTAACTATGTGAAAATGGAAGCATTCACTCCCCACCCCAACATAATTTATGGATACACATCTTTCTACATCCATCCCTCTCCATCAAAATAAATTGGAATAAAACTATAGTGGTCTCACAAAGTTCTGTTACTAATCCGTCGCAACACGATTGCAAGTTTTACCGACGAAAAGATTACGTTGCTCGGTGAGAGTTTGTCGCCAATTCGGTCGATAAGTTGTCCCTGCAGCGATAGATTATCGACAGAATTTTCTTAGCGATATTTAGTCTAACGACATCTCCTTTTCGTCGGTATTACTAAATAGCGACGTAAATGTTAGGTTTAGCAAAAGATATTTTCGTTGCTAATAGCTGTAATTTTGTAGTACTACTCATTAAATTATTTTACTAAACAAATAAACTAAACCCCCATCGTCTAAGACATTTCAAAGCCATTTTTGAAAGAAAAGGTGGGTGATACATTTTTCTAAACACTAGTTTTAGACACATTTTTTAATAGTCGAAGATAAGTTAGGGCGCAATCTATATCGTGACCCAAGTTTAGGAAAAACTGTTTCATAAATTGATATTAGTTTAGGGTAATTTCTACTTTAATCATTAATCAAACTGTTTCATAAGTTCTACTTAGATCTTATCTATACATCTATATTATCCAAAAAAAAAAGCTTACGTAGAAATTTTTCTTCCAAATATATTAAATTTTAGCTATCTATACATACTAAATAAAATTATTCATTAAATTTTAGGGCATTTAGATAATTATGTATAAAAATAATAATTAACATGAATTGCTCCTTCCAAGTAGTTTTTTTTTTTTTTTGAAAACTGGGTAAATATTATTCGTCCATCAAAAAGGCACACGCATACAATTTCTCTTACCCCCATTGGGATGACATAGCAGTAGGATCATAATCAATGTTGTGCAAAACTCTAATCGGAGAAGTAGACAGTCCCTCGAAGATCTGTGGATTCTGTTCCTGCCACACATGTCAAACAGATGCTACAAGTCTCAATCTAGCCGTCTTGAACCACAGCTGGCCCCTACCTCTCCTCGCACGGATCCCAGTGATAATACCATCTATATGTATGTCCATACCACAACCACCCAGGGACCTACAGCACAACTCATACTAGATGGACCATGACACTCTATAATCAAAGAACAAGCAGACGGTAAACGCATCAATGCATCTTACGAGCCAGGCCTTGACACCAAATGAAATCATAGTTCTCTATTCTGGGATGAGACTTTCCAAGTAGTTTATATATATATATATATATATATATATATATATATATATATATATATATATATATATATATATATATATATATATATATATTGTTCCTGCCACACATGTCATACAGATGCTACAAGTCTCAATCTAGCAGTCTTGAACCACAGCTGGCCCCTACCTCTCCTTGCACGGATCCCAGTGATAATACCATCTATATGTATGTCCATACCACAACCACCCAGGGACCTACAACACAACTCATACTAGATGGACCATGACACTCTACAATCAAAGAACAAGCAGACGGTAAACGCATCAATGCATTTTGCGAGCCAGGCCTTGACACCAAACGAAATCATAGTTCTCTATTCTGGGATGAGACTTTCCAAGTAGTATATATATATATATATATATATATATATATATATATATATATATATATATATATATATATATATATATATATATATATAAAACACGAAAACATCTAGGCTTCACTATGAAACTTTCATCTTGTAAAGATTTCCTCTCCAACATTATATATACCATGCATGTGTGTTGCAAAAATTTTTGTTTGTGCTTTCTTCTCACTTTTTAATGTATGCATAACACCCATTTTAAAATAGTATAAAAAATTGCAGTAAATTTATTTTTGAGATGGTGAACATTTATTATAGTTGAAAGTGTGTAATTAATTACTATTTACCAGTAATTATGTTAGTATGAAGGTGAAGCCTAATTTTTTTTTTCAAATTATATATAAGATTAGAAGTCATGCACATGTGTCGTTTGTGTCACGTCTTGATCCTACCGAATTGCTAAGTCGTCACCGGGCGTGATGCCATACAAACTATCGGGTGACGCGTTTAATTGGTCATGCGCACTTTTTTATATTCATGAGAGTTGTCTAGGATCGCCTTGTTCTATAGTCACGACCTTCACGACCTCTCATATAGGTAAGTCCTCAAGAGTTGGTGATAGGATTCAACCCTGCATATCATGCTTGGACTTATTAAGAGTTAAAACTCATCCTTACCATATCACATCAGAACATTGTCACCATAGGGATAGGGTATCCATGTACAATATTGTATAGCCTTTTGGGCATTATTTTAAGAAAATTTAATCTCAGGGTCAGTGTTCGTTAATAGTCACTAAGTCCAGCTTTTTTCTACCTATTGAACCAGTTTCTTAGGATCTCTAGTCAGACTCGGTTGGGTTGCCACTGCTGGTGACTAACTTTTGGGCTTAACCCCATCCCTCTCGATGATTCTAGGATTAATTTTGTAGACAAACTCTTTGTTAAGAATAAACAGACTCTTCGTCAAGAGATCTAAAAAGTTCTTTTATGACATTTCTAGTCAAGAACCACATTTTTTACTTTTAGGCTATTTTAATGTCTTGAAAACGCAGTTGCAAGTACCTATTTATTTTAGAATTCACAAGATCATATTTTTAGCATAATTTTAAAAAATGGCAGGTATAGAAATAAAAAGATCATGTAAAGTATGAAATATCTGAGTCATACAGCTTCAGTACAAGATATGACTGAAGGTAACATTTCAAAGGATATAATATTCTTGGCTATGATAGATTTGTTATATAAACCTCAAGAGATGACAACTCCTCATAGAGTAAAAAAATATATCCATAAATGGATTAGATGTCATATGAGTCAGTTACCCAGTTTGTACTTGAATGACCTTCTATGGCATAAGAGTATCTAATATGATACAATTTATAGTTTAGAATATCCATAAAAAATATTCTTTCTAATATAGAATAGAATAAATGGTTTGACTGATTTATTTACTTCCTAAATCAGATTTGATGATATCATAATTATTTAACAAGTGTGTGGTTTCACTTATTGCTGATATAAACCATAGGATAGTTAGTCAAAACTCATCTTACTCTATCATCCCTTAAAGTAAGATACAATAACTTACAGCTTTACGCTCTAAAGATTTATCTTTACAAGCCGTGTTTACAAAAAATTAATAGTCTAAAATGCTAGAATAATAGTTTAAGTGATTTATGCTAACTGGCATTATCTTTAGCTTATCAAGTTATGATCAACTTGGGTTAACTGTAGGGGCCGGTTCCTAGCTAACGGAGGTTCACAAACGGGACGATTAAGTACCATGTCGCTTAGAGTTATTTACGTTCAGTTGACAGAAGAACGCTTTCGGCTTGTACCCAAAATAATCTCAACTTTTAAAATTTTAGATTTATAGGAATTTGCAATATCACTAAAGTATTTTCTTTTGACTAAATTATTTGAACGTGTCAAAGAAAATTATAATGTCACAGTTTATATGCAAACCAATGCTTGCCTAACATAATCCAAGTATTGTGATAGAAAAATATTGTGATTTCTTCGATTGAGAAGAAATTCTAATATGATCAACTAAGGTTCAAATATGCAAAACTAACATGCGAAGAACAATATACAGAACCATATAAATAAACTAAGATAATTGGCTCATAGATTTCAATAATATATTTTTCCAATTAAATTAGGAATAAAAATGACTAGAAAATATAGGTTGTAAATATGAAAACACATTTTCATATGATCGAAGCAATTTTGTACCTCTTGATTTTGTCTTACCAACTGCACTTCAGAGGATATGTCTGTTTGCAAAAATAAAAGCCTTTTATTTCACAAACTTGTAAAAGAGTACAAAGTACAATGAATTCGGGGAAAGTACAACTATAGGAATCTGATCTGAAGACGATCGCTTTATCCCTTGGACGATGTGAACTTTGAAGACGATAGCCTCTGAATAATGCAACAGCACTTGGACAAGAACTCCTGATCTCTGATGATAATATGATTCCTATAGTTGTACTTTCCCAGAATTTATTATACTTTGTACTCTTTTACAAGTTTGTGAAATAAAAGGCTTTTGTTTTTGCAAACAAAATGACGACTCTGCTGGGGAAAAAGAAAAGAAGGTTGCTGATCTGAAGGCATAGTTTGCTCGACTTCAAGAAGAGTTGAGAATCGTTCAACTTGCTCTTGAAGAAGAGACCACTCAACATCAAGCTGCAGTTCAACAACTAGACATTTTGATCCATGAAAAGAATAAGTTTGTCAAATCTCATCAAGATGAAATCACTCGTCGACTAGTGACTTTGCCAACCTTTGATGCTGAATCTGGAATGGCGGAGGCTAGAAGGCGGGTGCTGGATTCTCGTAAAGAATGACTCCAATCCTTGAAGCAGCAGATAGCTAATCTGATGACCCCTCCTACTGAGTGAAAGAAAACCTTTTGTATTTTCTTCTTTGTAATATGTCCTTTTGTAATGTCTTTTTATCTTGATCAATAAAAAGACACTATTTTGTGTTGCATATCCTGTTACGGATATAAATAATAGCGATAGAAGATATATTCAGAGGTTCAAGACATGATATATTTCTTGGTTTAGAAAATAATTATATTCATTATATCTGCTCAGAGGTAATGTGGACATGGCAGAATATAATTTTTTTTGAATATCATTATTTTGGTAGATAACTTAATCAGAGGTAATAAATACGTGACAAGTTGTTGTATGGATGAATGGATGAGTTGTCAAAATGAATGAACGAAATAAATCGTCAGGATGAACGGGTGAACCGTCAATTAGATGGAGTAAATGGGTGAACGGATGAACCGTCGGATGAATGGAATGAACGGATGAACCGTCGTAATAAATGAAATAAACGGATGAACCGTATGATGAATGGAATAAACGAGTAAACCGTCAAATAAATGGAACGAACGGGTGAACCGTCGAATGAATGGAATGAACGGATGAACCGTCGTAATAAATGAAATAAACGGATGAACCGTCTGATGAATGGAATGAACGGGTAAACCGTCAAATGAATGGAATGAACGGGTGAACCGTCGAATGAATAGAATGAACGGATGAACCGTCGTAATAAATGAAATGAACGGATGAACCGTCTGATGAATGGAATGAACGGATGAACCCGTCGCTTTGGTTTACATAATCGACTGTCTCAAGAATCTCTACCTATAAATAGAACAAAAATATTAGATGGAATGATCAGTTTCAATTGTAACACAAAATATCGTCTGGAGATACATCCGAGAAGGCTGAGATCATTCTGAAGGTCGAAGAAGTTGTTGCGGAACGTCCAGCCGAGCCAACCCATCTAAAGCAGACAGAGGCGGGCGAAGGTTCGTCTGCACCCAAGCCACCACGGGATATCTTGGACTTCCTGGTCAAGCCAGGGAAGACTGAAGAAGAAGAGGCCATGAGGATGGCCGCTTGCGCGTTTCTGGTGAAATCGAGCAAGGATGTCCTCGGTTCTTTTGTCGACTATATTTTTGAAAAGGACGGTAGTGGTCCTCGTCCTGTCTTTAAGAAGGATGATAGTGATTCTCGTCCTTGATATCATGTAACATCATTTATGATGAAATAAAATCAAACTTTATTTATGAACTGTCTTGTTATATTTACAAGAAATCTCTTTTACATTCATACATAATACTTTTTAAAGAATTTTCCATTGATAGGCATCATCGCCACTCGACCGTCCAGCTCTGTGAGTTGATAGGCTCCATTTGAGAAGACTTTACTCACGATATAAGGCCCTTCCCATTTCGCATCGAACTTGTCTTTGCTCATGTGAGTCATAGTCATCGGACGTCTGACTGTTAGAACGAGCTCTCCTTTCTGAAAGGCTCTTATTTTAACTTTGCGGTTAAAAGTTTTCGAGATACGGGCTTGATACAATTCAATATATTGTTGAGCCAATAGCCGCTTCTCGTCGAGCGCCTCCAGTTCTTGAAGTCGAAGAAGATCATTGTTCTCCGTAGTAAGTTCATTAGCGATGGCAATCCTCAAGGAAGGAATTTGAAGTTCCAAAGGTAGAACTGCTTCACAACCGTACACCAGAGAGAAGGGTGTACAGCCTGTGGGGTTGTGGACCATAGTACGGTAGGCCCATAGACATTCTCCAAGCTTTTTACTCCAATTTCGTTTGTTAGTAGACACAAACTTCTTCAGGAGTTTGATAATAGTCTTGTTGAAGGCTTCAGCCAAGCCATTAGCAGCAGGGTTGTAAGCTGTAGAGGCGACATTATCAATCCGATGATCATCATAGAACCTAGTGAACTTTTGACTGATGAACTGAGGTCCATTGTCGTGAATGATTCGTCGAGGCACACCAAACCTGTAGATAACGTGGTGTTTGACGAAGTTGATGACGCTGCTAGTTTTGACTTCAGCCAAGGGTATAGCTTTGACCCGTTTGGAGAAATAATTAGTTATTGCTAATATAAACCGATGTCCCTTAGAAGAAGGAGGATTGATAGGACCTATAATATCCATGCCCCAAGCTTCAAAAGGCTAGAAAGCAGCAGTCGGATGAAGGAATTCCGACAATTAATGGATGAAATCTGTATGAATTTGACAGGCTCGATATTTTTTTGCATATTCGATGGCATCAGACACCATAGAGGGCCAATAGTAACCCATTCGTTGAATACGATCCTGTAGTTTAGGGCCAGGTTGATGTGCTCCACAAACACCATCATGAGCTTCACGCAATACTTGCTTCGCTTCATCACCAGCAAGACAGCGTAAGAGTAGGCCGTCATAAGTCCGTCGATAGAGAGTCTTGGTGGTTTGATTGTAGTAGAATCGAAGAGATCGTCGACGAATACTCGTAGCCTCCTTAGGATCTTCAGGAAGTATGTCATGAACTACGAAGTCGATGAAAGGAGCTCTCCAATCTTCATTGATAACATTGGCTTCGGCGAAGTTACTGAACTCAATGTTGTGATTATTTTCAATGCAGAACAACTCTCTGTTGGAAACAACGACCACTTGTTGTCTTTTGACAGAAATTGCTAAGACTGCTGCGAGATTAGCTAGAGCATCTGCCTCAATGTTACAAGCTCGTCGAACATATTCAATAAAGAAAGCCTTGAATGATGTAGCCATGTAGATTGCAGCTTCATGATAGGGCACTAGATCTTGATGGCGAACTTCATAGGTTCCTCTAACCTGGTTAACAACCAACTTAGAGTCGCCATAGACTTCAAGATATTCGACGTGCAGTTGTTTAGCTAACTGAAGGCAAATGAGTAGAGCATTATATTCTACTACGTTGTTGGAGCAGGGTTCATCTAGGGAGTAAGCTCTTTGGATAGTTGACCCGTCTGGAGAAACAAGAACAACCCCAACTCCTGCGATAATGGTACCATTTGATCCAATCCTGGATGTACCGTCAAAGAATAGATGCCAAGTAGAAAATTCTTCGAAGATTATATTTAATTCCAATGTCTCGTCTGGAATTTCATCATAGAGTTTGGATGTCTCTGGTATAGGATGAGCTGCTAAAAAGTTCGCCAGCGCTTGACCCTTGACAAGCTTTTGTGGAACATATATCATGTCATATTGGGCTAGCAAAATGGCCCATGTAGCTAACCGAGAATTGAGTGTGCTGGGTTTCTTCATTAGTATTCGAAGAGGATTGACTCGGGAAATGGCATGAATGGTTTGTCCAATGATGTAATGCCTTGTCTTTTGAATAGCAAACATAAGAGCTAAGCATTCTTTTTCGATCGGACTATAACGGTGTTCAGCACCAATCATATTACGACTGAGACAATAAATAGCTTGTTCATGGCCTTCTTTGTTCTTCTGGGCAAGTAAAGCACCCAATGAATAATCCATAGCACGGACATACATCAAAAATAGAATTCCAGAGATTGGTGGCACCAAGACTGGTGGGTTCATCAGATACCGCTTTATATCATCGAATGCTTGTTGACATTCTTCGATCCAAACGAAAGATACACCCTTCTTCATTAGCTGAGTAAACGTTCTGCAGCGTCCAGACAGATTCGAAATGAACCTCCTGATGTACGCAAGTCGACCTTGGAATCCTCGTAGCTCTTTTAAGTTGCATGGAGGATGCATCTCTTGAATGGCTTTGATCTTCTCGGGATCCACGTGTATACCTTTAGAGGTAATGACGAAGCCGAGAAATTTACCACTAGAGACACCCAAGAATGACTTGGTGGGATTCATTTTTAACTGATGTTGGCGTATTAGATTGAAGATAGTTCTTAAATCTTGGATGTGATCTTTCTTTAGACGACTCTTGACTGCAATATCGTCCACATAGCATTCTACAATCTTACAAAGATGATCTCGAAAGACAGTACTCATAGCTCGTTGGTAAGTTGTGCCAGCATTCTTGAGACCAAATGGCATCACGGTATAGCAGTAGACTCCGCAAGGAGTGCGGAAAGAAGTGTGTTTTTCATCTTCAGGATTCATCCGAATCTGATTGTATCCAGAGAATCCATCCATGAAGGATATCCTTTCAAACCGACAAGTATTGTCGATCATGACATCTGTGATAGGGAGAGGAAACTCATCCTTTGGACAAGCTTTATTATGATCCCGAAAGTCAATACAAACTCGAACTTTGCCAGTTTTTTTCAAGATTGGGACAACGTTGGCTACCCAATCTGGATGTTGTTCTTCTCGAATAAAGCCACAAGCTATAAGCTTTTTGACTTCATCATCAATTGCGTCCATCATTTCTGGCTTGAATCGCCTTTGCTGTTGCTTGACTGGCTTTGCATTAGGCAAAATATTCAGTTTATGAGTAGCAACTTTGGGATCTAAACCTGGCATGTCTTTATAATTCCAAGCAAAGACATCAATGTATTCTCGAATAATAAGAATTAATTCTTGCTTATCCGCCTTTGGGAGGTTCTTACTGATGAATATTATACGAGGCGAACCGCTCTCTCCTACATAAATTTGAACCAATTGATCTTCGGTAGGAGGTTTACGTTGTTCGAATCGGAGTTCCCATTGGGTATCCATTCGTTGAGCCCAAGGATCTGTTTCAGGATTTTCTTCTATGTCTTCATCATAGCCTTCTGGAAGTTCAACGGAGACCATGTTAGAAGATACGATCAATCGATGAACTTGACCGATGCTAGTATCAGAATCTCATGATCTGGAATCAGAAGAGTTAAAACGTTTCTCATTATCGGATTTGGAGACTTCTGGAGATAAGACTGGAGATGAAGCATATCCGAGACCTCTTTTCGTCCTGCTGTAGTACATCTTTGATTTTCCTTTCGGAACAGTCACGGATAGGAGTTCGTCTACCCTTACCATAGTTGAGGCCATTCTTGAAGTCATAACCCATCTTTCGGATGATGTCTTTTGATTGTTGGCTATAACGACGTAGTTGGAGACATCCTGTATCATTACTTTTGCTATCATCTGTATAGCTGAATTTCTGTTCTGGTCCTTTACTAAAAAGTATTGGACATTCACCTCTCTTTCGAGAGGGAACAACAAAACATGAGTCATCTGGATGTTCAATCAAGACCTATGTCTGAAGGGATTGTACAACTCCTATTGTAAATGACTGAAAGCTATCTAGCATATCCAAATAGCATTTAGCATGATAAATGACATCAGTATACTGGAAAGTAGATGCTTTTTCATTGATTTGTACATCCATATTTACAACAGGACCTTTAGCCTTAGCAGGCTTGGTCAGATCGATTACAAGAGGGGGAGAAGAAGACCGTGGCGGAAGCTTGCTACGACGAAGGTCGATAACAAGTAGCTCAGAGGAGGTGAGCTGCCTTTTATCCTTGTTACGATGTAAGTCGATAACCAGTGGCTCAGAAGAGGTGAGCTCCCTTTGATCTTGACCACCATCGGTTGATTGCTTCTGGGCGGCAGATGAATAGCCAGTGGTTTGGAGGACTGAGGATGAGAAACACATCCTTTGACAGGTATGATGAGGGTGTTATTGGGCACTGCTTCTTGTTCTTCTTCAGTATCCAAAGCCAGCACTACCTTCATGAACTCATCTTTATACATGCGAGCATCGTTACAATATGCTTCGACACCTTTAAAAGGGTAGAGATCCGTAACCTCTTTTTGAACCTCTCCATTGTCATCAACGTACTTGAAACATTGATGGAGAGTTGAAGGAACAATGTTGTGTTCATGAAAGAATGGTCTTCCCAAAAGGGCATTGTAAGAGCAACCATGGTTGTCTATAATATAGAAGGTCACCTTTGTGCGGAGATTATCTATTTGGAGTTTTAGGTGAATCTTGCCCAGAGGCTCACTTCTTCCCTGGTTGAACCCTAGGATTGTGGTGATTGTGCCAGAAAGACTATGCACTGGGATCTTCAGTGCATCTAGCATTGTCTTCGGCATGATGCTGAGTGCTGACCCAGGATCTATCAGAATACGATCGACCTTCATCGTGTCGACGTATCCTGTATAATATAGAGGATGGTCATGCCTATTGTCTTCCATCAGCATATTATCCTGTGTGAAGGTAATGTTTGGAATTAATTCCAATACACGGTGACAGTGGAGGCAAGAGACAGGCTCTGATTCTGGCTTCTTTAGAAGAGTTAGACAGGTTTCTGCCTGTATTAGAGCTTCACTCAGAGTTTCTCGAGTCTCTTTGGAGAGGCGCAAGACCTCGAAGATCGACAGCCTGGCCGGTGTATTGGCTAATTGAGCCAAAATATCAAAGTTGTATGGCTTCTCAAGTCCAGAAGGGGATGACTTCTTCAAAGGCTTGTCAAAGCGGACTTGTTGTTTGCCTTTGTCGGCTGCCGTCGGCTTAGGGGGAGTGGGTTCTACAACCAGTGAGGATGCATAAGGGATGTCCTCAGTAGAGACAGGTTGTACTGGAGCAGACTCAGAAGAAGAAGCAGGGTTTTCTGGAGTTTCGAGAAATTCCCGTAGATAGGCTTTCCCTGACCTGGTGCCCAGCAGGATTTTCTCTTCAACTATGGGGTCAAAAGACACCATATTGCAGATCTTTGTTCTGCCCTTGGATCGGTCTTTTTGCTTAGACGAGGAAGGAGCCTCGAATTCTGCAACAAGGTCAGGGTGGATCCATACAATCTCACCATTATCAAGAGATAAGGGGACGAGACCTTCACTCCGTGGAGGAGGAAGATTCTCGATATCAAGAGTGGCCTTGGGGATAGAGATGATACCATGCTGTACCATCTATGGAGAGAAGTTACCGAACTGTACTGAGACTATGTTCGCGGTAATAGTCTTCTCATCTTGTTGAAGGGTGACAACGCCAGCGTTGACTAACTCTTGAATCTTGCCTTTGAGCACGTAACATGCTCGAGTGGGATGCCCAATGAACCTATGGTAAACACAATATTTGGGATGATCAGTCTTACCGACCTCGTCAGGCTTCTTCGGGTCTGGGAGTTGGAGCATATTGCTTTTGATCAAACAATCGAAGATGCTCACGGTGTCGTTCTCGTCAAATGAGTACTCTACTTTTGGACGAGGTTCCTTCGGTGAAGGGGCAGAAGGAGTAGAAGTGGACGTAGGTGGAGCCACGTTGACAGCCAGAGATTTTTTGCTCTTTAAATTGATGTTCAAGGTCTCTTTACCCTTGCGGTTGTTCTGGCGATTACCGCTATTAGATGTCGGATGTTCATTCCGGTCGGGGTTAGACATGTGTACCCCCAGCTGCTTAAACTTGTCAGCGCTAACTTCAGCTGCTTTAGCATTGACAATGAATGATGGCCAGTCTTGAAATTGAGTTGACCCTGTCCATATGCTGATAATAGACAAAAGATTTGCCTTGCAGGTATCTATAGTTACAGCAGCCAGAGTTCCAGAAGACATCTTTAATGCTTTTAGGCGGAATCTTTCAATGAAACTCTCAGCGGTTTCATTATGTCTTTGTTTGATCTTGTTGAGGGCCGACATGGTCATGTCGTTGATTTTCTCGTAGAATCGTTCCAAGAAGATTTGTTTAAAACCCGAGAAAGAGGTGATACAGCCATCAGACAATCTTCTGTACCAATCGTATGCAACACCGACTAAACAGCCGACGAATACTTTGGTAAAAAGAGCATCTTTTGGCTGAAGTTGAATAGTCATCACCTCAAAGTGGTTAATGAACTGACTCGGAGAAGTGCTGCAGTCAAACAGCAAAATTGTTGAGATCTTGTATTTAGGAGGAAATGGGACTTCCTTCCACTAAATAGGATAGGGTTGCTTGATTCCCAATCTCTGTAAATTGTCCTTCTCTTTAAAAGCCTTGAATTGAGTGCGCAAGAGTTTGATGGCAGCATCCTCCGATGATGCTGTAATGCCTGTTGTCCGTATTACGTATTTTTGGAATACGTGTACGTATTTTATTCTGTATTGCATGATTTCTTGTTTAGCTTGCATCTTGGCTTGGTTATTTCTTGGCTTGGTTCGGTTTTCTTTGGTCTATCATGAACCTTGGATGAACCCCCTACCTACCACCACCATTTGTATTTATTAGCCCATTCTTTTCTCTCTCTTCATTAATCTCATCTTCTTCTTCCTCATTACTTCTTACCTACCAGAGAGAGAAGAGAGAGGTCTAGGCAAGTGCAACTTGCTTCATGGAGGAACTCCGATTTTATTGCTTCATTCTCTTCCTTACAGCAGTTTAACATACTTTAGAACTTGGCATTTTCACTTCCCATGGCTAAATTCTTGTAGATCTATATTTGTTTATTTTTTGGAATTCTTGGGTTTTGATCTACTTAATCTTGTTATTTCCTAGTTTTGATAGTTTCATGTTGTAGAGAATTTCGTTCTACCCCGTTTTGACCTATAAAAGTTCGGATTTGGGCTCCGGATGATGGAGTTGTGGAGCTTGAGAACGCAGCTCTCATGGTGTTCATCTTCTCAGAAATTTGGAGAAGATGAACTGTGCTTGGACTTGACTTGACCGCATGACAATTCATGCGGCAAGTGATTGAACCGCATGGAACTTAGTCTCAGTCGCATCGGGTGAGTCTCATTCTTGGCTGCATGGACTTTCCCCACTTGGCCGCATATGCGCCCTTGTACTCTTCTGAGCCGCATAGATTATCTTAGCCGTATGAGCCCCCACTTGAGTCACATCCGCATAGGCGCGTGACCCCGCTTCCGCATAAGCTCCGCTCCTACCTGTGCCGCATGAACTCGATTGACCTGAGCCGTATGGACTCAATTAATCGGGCCGCATGGATCCAATTGATTCCAGCCGCATGGGTTTTGAACCCTGCGCTGTATGGATTCGATTGATCTCAGCCGCATGGGGCCATGTACATCCTCAGCCGTATGCGCCCTTGTCCCCCTGGCCGCATGCGCCCTTGTTCCCCTGGCCGCATGCGCCCTTGCTCCCTTCCAGCCGCATGCGCCCCCCTATCTTGGCCGCATGGGATCCAGTGACCCTGGCCGCATGCACTCTTCTAATTGGGCCGCATGAGTCTTACCCTTTCCTGACCGCATATGCTTTAGCCGCAT
This sequence comes from Iris pallida, assembly GCA_029216955.1. NCBI lineage: Eukaryota > Viridiplantae > Streptophyta > Magnoliopsida > Asparagales > Iridaceae > Iris > Iris pallida. The sequence goes on from JANAVB010027196.1 coordinate 1,989,949, forward strand.
GGCTCTTCTATAGCCTTGAATATTGATATTTTATTAGATATTTAACGTCCATTTTATATCCTTACGCCTTTTGTCCTGAACTTGAAAATCATGAATTCATTTGATATGTTTGGAACTGATAATTGAGCACGACCTGACAGTGACCCATAGTGGTGCACTCCTGACATGACTAACCTGACATGACATAATAGTGGCCCGCCGTGGCGCACTCCTGACAAGTACACTCGACATGATAACCTGACATGATATATCTTGAGAAGCTGTTGCGACGGCTACCTGACATGACATGACCTGTATATATTACATGGACACCGTGGGCGATTGTGCTTGTACAAATAAATCAGTCCTGTCTTGCATCATGTCTAGGGAGGGAGCTCCTGAGTACCACGGTCAGGAGTACCTATTGAAATGGACTAAGGTTAATAACTAGATTAACACATTAGTCATGAAGAGATTTCCCAGCTACAGGCAATCCCGTTACCTGGGCGCGCCTGGGATCTGTAGCCTGCCGTCGAGTAGGGCACATTTCCAGCACACTGTCATGTGTTGTACCCTTCAAGCTACCTAAGGGTACATGCGTTTCCTGGACGATGTACCCACCTGAATTCAACCCCTAATCTCGACCTGGGTAACCTGGATGGTCTGCAGGGCTTATGGCTGTGGAGTAATCTCACTGCATCTTGCTAGTAATTAGGCCTGTGATAACCCTAGTTAGTTAAAGTATTAAGCCGTAATTCTTGCTTGGCCGTGATATGATTGAATGGAGTCTAACCTGTCTAGCCTTGTCCTGATCCTGTTCCAGAATGCCTGTATTTATTTTACCGATAGATGGTGAGAATTCCAAGTTCTGTTCAGACGAAGGGTTACAACCCCGGTTCTTGTTTGGTTTACGGGTTGTAACCTAGTAATCTGAATAGTTCCATGGTTATCTCGTCGTATATCATCCTGATGTGTTTTCTTTATTTTTAGTTCTTACTTTATTTATATCTTGTGCTGATTGCTGGTTTTAGTTCCTAAGTGAAGCTTCCTTTGTGGCACTTGCTCTTTCTGGGATCTGACCCAGCTGATTTTGTATGGCCAGATTTCGGAGCAGCTCTAGAGGATCTACCGGCCTTCCAGCCAGATGGTGACCACTAGACGGAACCCTGGCAACGAGTGGGTTTATTTTTGATCTCCCACTTTATTGTAAAAATATTCTTTTGAGGCGTTTAGCCGACGAGCACCTGTTTAGCTTGATTGCACTTACTTACTGTCTGCCTACGGGCTGTAACATGATTGACAGATCCTAGGGTTGATCATGTATGACTAAACTCTTGCTAGTCCTGATATTTTGTAACGACTAGCTTCATGATCAGCTGAATATGTAATGTTTGGGACGCCTTACTATTGTATATTTAATGATCATACATCTTGTAACATTTACTTACTTGCTTGTGATTGAGACAATAGGCTTGTTCATGACCTTAAGAGACTGTTGGCTTGTAGTAAACCCTCATGTATCTAGACAGCCGTGACCGTATAGCGAGATGGAATCCATTTCAATATATGTAGCTGGCTATGTCTGCCCCCGCTCTCCAGTATTCTGGTTCTGGGGCGTGACATGGTTTAAGTGGTGGCCCATGCAGGTCTTGTAAATCAAGATATGTGAGGGTTTACCGAATAGATGTCTCAATCAGTATTCGTCCTTGATCTCTGCTCGTATCTTCTGAATTCCTGGATTCTTGTCCTAATCATATGCTTGTATCGTTGATCTGTCCTGGTCCTTCCTTATTGTTCCCTATGTCGTCTTCTTCAGCGGCATTGTTCCTGGACCTGCCGGCCAGCAAGACGGAGCACCTTCCGCGGACCAGCAACAACCCGGAGATCAAGTCCAGCACTCCGGAGTAGCCTCCAGAGTCGAGCCTATTGGAGAAGAGCCCCCAGTTCAGCCAGTCCAGCCTGCCGAGCCTGATGAAGGCACATTAGTAGGACTCGTCAGGACCTTGATAGCTTCTCAAGATCGTCGTGGAGACGCCTTGCACCAGGCAGTGACGGATGCTCTGACCAGAGGAGGTCATCAGGGTAACAGCGCGACCAACAGCTTCAAGCGCTTGAACCCTCCATTCTTCGACGGTAGTGAAGATGCTATCGTGGCAGATGCATGGCTTCAGGACACAGAGGTGGTTCTAGAAGCAGCCAGGACTCCAGAGAACGAAAATGTGGCAGTTGTGTGCCTGCAGTTGTTAGATCTTGCCCGCAGCTGGTGGGCAGCTCAGACCATTGGGTTAGCAGCACCCATTCCATAGGCAGTGTTCAGAGAGAGATTCCAGACCAAGTATTTTGATGCTGTAGCTCGGTACGATCTACAGACGAGGTTCACCAATCTGAAGCAAGGAGGCAGGACGGTCGATGGATATGCGGCCGAGTTTTCCAGACTCAGTCGGTTTGCTCCCACCTTGGTGGCAACCGAGTATGATAGAGCCCAGCGATTCCAGCAAGGGCTTCACCTGGAGATCTTGTTGGCAGTTGAGCAATTTGAGCATCAGACTTTTGATGCAGTCTTGAGAGCAGCCCGGAGGCATGAGTATACCTCCCAGAGGATTGTGGATAGGACCGGAGGTCGGAAGCGATCTCACGGCCAGATGAATCAGTCTTCAGCACCATCCCCGGCAGCCAGGGCTTTGACTATTGGAGCTCCGAGGCGGGCGGCCTCAGTAACGTCGGTTCAGCATTCCACCCCGACGTACCCTCAGCAGCAGAAACAGAAGCAATCTTCCGCAGTGGGTTGTTCTCATTGTGGGAAGCCAGGCCATGTAGTGGCAGAGTGTCATAGGGCACAGAGATTGTGTCTGGCCTGTGGAGCACCAGACCATAGGGTTGGATCCTGCCCGAATAGGGGTGGTTCATCATCATCCAACCTTTCTAGCTCTTCGGTGAGAGGACCAGCACCGGTCCAGCAGCAGCAGCAGTACCCATTACCGAGGCCCTTGCCGCCTCAGTCCCAGATATTCCAGCAGCAGAACCCCCAGCAGCATGCACAAGCCCAAGCCTTGAGCCAGAGCAGACAGCGAGGATTTTAGCAGAGGGGACCAGCACCCCGAGGGCATGGTCAGGCTATGGTGATGACCGCAGAGGAAGGATTGGCACCAGGAGAGGTAGTGGCAGGTACTATTCTCGTCAACTCCTTTCCAGCTTCAGCTTTATTTGATTCTGGTGCATCGCATTCTTTTATGTTTGCACGATTCGCGACACGGGTAGGATTGGAGCCCGAGTCATTATCAGTAAGGCTCAATATACTTACTAGTAACGAACTTGTGGGAGTAGATAGAGTGTTTTTCTCGTGTCGGATCGTAGTTAGCGGTAGAGAGTTCCCCGCTAGATTGATAGAATTCCCGATGGCCGATTATGATGTGGTCTTAGGGATAGATTGGTTGAGGAACCAGTATGCTAGAATAGACTGCCACATTGGCAGGGTTGTTTTTAGCATTCCAGGCGAGCCAGAATTTTCCTTCTCTCGAGGAGCGGTTGAGCCTTCTCCTTCGATATTGCGGATGGCAGTAGCAGCAGTGCAGTTGCCCAGGATAGTGGATGAGTTCCCAAATGTTTTCCCAGAAGAGTTACCAGGTATGCCTCCAGAGCGGGAGATCGAGTTCACTATAGACTTGATTCCCGGGACAGCTCCAGTATCAGAGAGGGTCTACAGGATGGCGCCTTCAGAATTGGAAATCTTGTACAAGATGATTGAAGAACTCCGAGCCAAGGGATTTATTCGTGTTAGTGGATCGCCTTGGAGAGTCCCGATGCTTCTTGTAAAAAAGAAGGATGGTACGTCCAGGTTATGTGTTGATTATCGTACCTTGAACTCAGTGACAATCAAGAACAGATACCCTCTTCCGAGGATAGATGACTTGTTTGATCAACTCAAGGGGGCTTCAGTATTCTCGAAGATTGATTTGCGCTCAGGTTATCATCAGATCAGAGTCAGAGAGCAGGACATTCTGAAGACAGCTTTTAGATCGAGATATGGGCATTGGGAGTTCCTTGTTATGCCTTTTGGAGCAACCAATGTGCCGGCAGTATTCATGGACCTCATGAATCGCATCTTCATGCCTTATTTGGATCAGTTCGTGATTGTATTCCTAGACGACATCCTGGTCTACAGCAAGAGTGAGGCGGAGCATGAGCAGCATCTCCGTGTGGTTCTTCAGATTCTCAGGGAGCACCAGTTATATGCCAAGTTTAGTAAATGTGAGTTCTGGCTCGATCGCATTTCGTACTTGGGTCATATCATCACTCGAGGAGGAGTAGAAGTGGATCCCCAGAAGATTGTGGCTATTGAGTCATGGCCAGTGCCCAGCACAGTTGCAGAGGTTCGTAGTTTTCTTGGATTGGCCGGCTACTACCGGCGGTTTGTTTCGGATTTTGCTCGAATTTCAGCGCCATTGACGCAGTTGACCCGCAAGGATGCGCAGTTTGCTTGGACGGTAGAGTGTCAGAGTTCTTTTGAGCAGTTGAAGTGAGGCCTGATAACAGCTCCTATTCTCACGCTTCCAGATGGGACCGAAGGATTCTCAGTGTACTGTGATGCTTCAGGCAGAGGCCTAGGATGTGTTCTGATGCAGCATGGGAAGGTAATAGCTTATGTATCACGACAACTTCGTGATCATGAGAGAAATTACCCAACCCATGACTTGGAGCTGGCAGCAGTGGTGTTTGTACTTAAGTTGTGGAGGCACTACTTGTATGGAGACAGGGTAGAGATTTTCACCGACCACAAGAGCCTGAAGTATGTTTTCACCCAGAAGGATCTTAACATGCGTCAGAGAAGGTGGCTGGAGCTTCTTATGGATTATGATGTCAACTTGCAGTATCATCCCGGGAAGGCAATGTTGTTGCGGATGCATTGAGCAGGAGAGCAGGAGTTTATTTTCTAACAACGCAACCAGAGCTGTTAGCAGATCTTCAGAAGATGGGTATAGAAGTTGTTCTCCCTTCCAGTGTAGCATTGATGGCCAGCATGCAAGTTCAGTCTACTATAGTCGAGAGGATCCGGATGGCGCAGTCAACAGATTCCAAGCTTCAGCGACTCAGAGCAGAGTGTGAGGCAGGACGAAGACCAGAGTTATGCATTCATGAGGACGGTACACTTCGACATGGTAAGCGTCTTTGTGTACCCAACGGAGATATCCGGCAGGAGATCATGTCAGAAGCGCACAGTTCGCAGTTTTCCATCCATTTCGGCAGTACGAAGATGTACCGTGATATCCGTCAGCACTTCTGGTGGAATGGCATGAAGCGGAAGATAGCTCGGTTTGTCTCTCGGTGTTTGGTTTGCCAACAAGTCAAGGCCGAACATCAGAGACCAGCAGGACTTCTTCAGTCCTTGCCGATTCTGGAATGGAAGTGGGAGCATGTGACCATGGATTTCGTGACTGGATTACCTAGATCCCCAGCTGGTAGAGATGCTATCTGGGTTATTATTGATCGGCTCACAAAGGTGGCTCACTTTCTTCCATTCAGAGTTGGTCAATCGACGGCTCAGCTAGCGAAGATGTACCTCAGGCAGATTGTCAGGTTGCACGGTGTGCCAGTTAGTATCACCTCGGACTGAGATTCTAGATTTACGTCACACTTTTGGCGTAGCCTGCAAGAGAGTTTGGGGACTCGTCCCAGTTCAGTTCAGCATATCATCCGCAGACAGATGGTCAGTCGGAGCATACGATCCAGACTCTTGAAGACATGTTGCGGTCCTGTACACTTGACTTTGGTGGTTCGTGGGAAGATCACTTGTACCTGGTGGAATTCTCGTACAACAACAGTTTCCAGGCCAGTATCCAGATGGTACCGTTCGAGGCACTTTATGGCAGGAAGTGCAGATCCCCGTTAGCCTGGGATGATGTTGGAGAGAGGCAGATGCTTGGTCCAGAAATGATTGCCCAGACGGTCGAAGTGGTCAGGAGAGTCAGAGATCATCTTCGAGTTGCCCAAGATCGCCAGTGCCATTGGGCCGATTCTCATCGGCGACCTCTCGAGTTTTCGGTCGGCGATCATGTATTCCTGAGGATTTCGCCTAACCGTGGCGTCATTCGTTTCGGCGTCCGGGGAAAGCTTAGTCCTAGGTATATAGGATCGTTCGACATTCTGGAGCGAGTAGGAGATGTATTCTATCGTCTCGCTCTTCCGCCGTCGCTAAGCGAGGTGCATGACGTGTTCCATATATCCCAATTACGACGGTATATCCTAGACCCGAGCCACATCCTAGATCATTCGTAATTGGTTGTTGGTACCAACCTTTCGTATGAGGAGAGGCCCGTGTCTATATTGGACCGGAGAGAGAAGATCCTCAAGAACAAGACTATCAAGTTAGTCCGGGTTGCTTGGGGTCATCACTCTTTGGGGGAGTCAACATGGGAGCGTGAGGACGATATCCGATCGTGATACCCCGACTTGTTTGACTCGTGAGGTATAATGTCTTTCTTATGCCTTATGCCTTCGATTCCTTGCTTGCATGATTGATTGATTATCTAGTATAGCTTGCTTGTTATTAGTATAGCTTGTCATTGCTCCTCTAGCCTCTTGATTAAATTCCGAGGACGGAATTCTTTTAAGGTGGATAGAGTTGTAATGCCTGTTGTCCGTATTACGTATTTTTGGAATACGTGTACGTATTTTATTCTGTATTGCATGATTTCTTATTTAGCTTGCATCTTGGCTTGGTTATTTCTTGGCTTGGTTCGGTTTTCTTTGGTCTATCATGAACCTTGGATGAACCCCCTACCTACCACCACCATTTGTATTTATTAGCCCATTCTTTTCTCTCTCTTCATTAATCTCATCTTCTTCTTCCTCATTACTTCTTACCTACCAGAGAGAGAAGAGAGAGGTCTAGGCAAGTGCAACTTGCTTCATGGAGGAACTCCGATTTTATTGCTTCATTCTCTTCCTTACAGCAGTTTAACATGCTTTAGAACTTGGCATTTTTACTTCCCATGGCTAGATTCTTGTAGATCTATATTTGTTTATTTTTCGGAATTCTTGGGTTTTGATCTACTTAATCTTGTTATTTCCTAGTTTTGATGGTTTCATGTTGTAGAGAATTTCGTTCTACCCCGTTTTGACCTATGGAAGTTCGGATTTAGGCTCCGAATGATGGAGTTGTGGAGCTTGAGAACTCGGCTCTCATGGTGTTCATCTTCTCAGAAATTTGGAGAAGATGAACTGTGCTTGGACTTGACTTGACCGCATGACAATTCATGCGGCAAGTGATTGAACCGCATGGAACTTAGTCTCAGTCGCATCGGCTGAGTCTCATTCTTGGCCGCATGGACTTTCCCCACTTGGCCGCATATGCGCCCTTGTACTCTTCTGAGCCGCATAGATTATCTTAGCCGCATGAGCCCCCACTTGAGTCACAGTCGCATAGGCGCGTGACCCCGCTTCCGCATAAGCTCCGCTCCTACCTGTGCCGCATGAACTCGATTGACCTGAGCCGCATGGACTCAATTAATCGGGCCGCATGGATCCAATTGATTCCAGCCGCATGGGTTTTGAACCCTGCGCTGTATGGATTCGATTGATCTCAGCCGCATGGGGCCATGTACATCCTCAGCCGCATGCGCCCTTGTCCCCCTGGCCACATGCACCCTTGTCCCCCTGGCCGCATGCGCCCTTGTCCCCCTGGCCGCATGCGCCCTTGTCCCCCTGGCCGCATGCGCCCTTGTCCCCCTGGCCGCATGCGTCCTTGCTCCCTTCCAGCCGTATGCGCCCCCCTGTCTTGGCCGCATGGGATCCAGTGACCCTGGCCGCATGCGCTCTTCTAATTGGGCCGCATGAGTCTTACCCTTTCCTCACCGTATTTGCTTTAGCCGCATGGTTCTTCTATAGCCTTGAATATTGATATTTTATTAGATATGTTTGGAACTGATAATTGAGCACGACCTGACAGTGACCCATAGTGGTGCACTCCTGACATGACTAACCTGACATGACATGATAGTGGCCCGCCGTGGCGCACTCCTGACAAGTACACTCGACATGATAACCTGACATGATATATCTTGAAAAGCTGTTACGACGGCTACCTGACATGACATGACCTGTATATATTACATGGACACCGTGGGCGATTGTGCTTGTACAAATAAACCAGTCCTGTCTTGCATCATGTCTAGGGAGGGAGCTCCTGAGTACCACGGTCAGGAGTACCTATTGAAATGGACTAAGGTTAATAACTAGATTAACACATTAGTCATGAAGAGATTTCCCAGCTACAGGCAATCCCGTTACCTGGGCGCGCCTGGGATCTGTAGCCTGCCGTCGAGTAGGGCACATTTCCAGCACACTGTCATGTGTTGCACCCTTCAAGCTACCTAAGGGTACATGCGTTTCCTGGACGATGTACCCACCTGAATTCAACCCCTAATCTCGACCTGGGTAACCTGGATGGTCTGCAGGGCTTGTGGCTGTGGAGTAATCTCACTGCATCTTGCAAGTAATTAGGCCTGTGATAACCCTAGTTAGTTAAAGTATTAAGCCATAATTCTTGCTTGGCCGTGATATGATTGAATGGAGTCTAACCTGTCTAGCCTTGTCCTGATCCTGTTCCAGAATGCCTGTATTTATTTTACCGATAAATGGTGAGAATTCCAAGTTCTGTTCAGACGAAGGGTTACAACCCCGGTCCTTGTTTGGTTTACGGGTTGTAACCTGGTAATCTGAATAGTTCTATGGTTATCTCGTCGTATATCATCCTGATGTGTTTTCTTTATTTCCAGTTCTTACTTTATTTATATCTTGTGCTGATTGCTGGTTTTAGTTTCTAAGTGAAGCTTCCTTTGTGACACTTGCTCTTTCTGGGATCTGACCCAGCTGGTTTTGTATGGCCAGATTTCGGAGCAGCTCCAGAGGATCTACCGGCCTTCCAGCCAGATAGTGACCACTAGACGGAACCCTGGCAACGAGTGGGTTTATTTTTGATCTCCCACTTTATTATAAAAATATTCTTTTGAGGCGTTTAGCCGACGAGCACCTGTTTAGCTCGATTGCACTTACTTACTGTCTGCCTACGGGCTGTAACATGATTGACAGATCCTAGGGTTGATCATGTATGACTAAACTCTTGCTAGTCCTGACATTTTGTAACGACTAGCTTCATGATCAGCTGAATATGTAATGTTTGGGACGCCTTACTATTGTATATTTAATGATCATACATCTTGTAACATTTACTTACTTGCTTGTGATTGAGACAATAGGCTTGTTCATGACCTTAAGAGACTGTTGGCTTGTAGTAAACCCTCATGTATCTAGACAGCCGTGACCGTATAGCGAGATGGAATCCATTTCAATATACGTAGCTGGCTATGTCTGCCCCCGCTCTCCAGTATTCTGGTTCTGGGGCGTGACAGATGCAGAAGGAGCAGGCTGAATTATAGTATTAGGGGAAGGAACAGCGTGGTAAGTACTACCTCCAGCTCCTGACTGACTGGGTGTGGGTTGAATTTATACAGGGGGTATTTGAGGAGATACTATCCCCAGTCCTGCATTGACAGGCACCGACGATGCTATAATCTTAGGATTTATAGCAGGTACGGTCGATGGTACTGTATGTTGGGCCACGATGATAGAATATATACTTGCGACCATTTCGGACATGGTCTTCAGCTTGTCCTCCAGTGCAGCTATTCGTTGTTCTTGATTCACTGAACTAGAAGCGTCTGGGTCTTCAGTGACAACATAAGCTGTCACTTCTCTAGGTACTGTAGAAGACACTGTCTGTTCAGAACTTTTGCTGTATGCATCATAATCAGGGAAGGAATCATCTCCTGAATAAGAAATAGGAAGATGACCAAAGGGATCTTGGAGAAGATTCCTATGACCGATTGTGTCTCGACTTCGGGATCGGGTGTGTCAAAATACTCCTTCAGAAGATTCTTGGAGTAAATCTAAGTACCGCTGGCTGGGCCTGCGAGGCTTGCCGTGTTTGGAGCACTTTCTACCCCCAGTGTCTCGAGAAGCCATATTGACGGAAGCATACAACACTTCGTCTTCGTCTTTTGACATTGGTTCCGAAGTTGCAAAATTCAGACGATCGAAGACAGATCGTTTTGTTGTCTGGCAACAGCACTTGATGACAACCTTGTGATTACAATGGCGTTCAAGTGATTGAACTGGAGGTGTTGAGATATTGTCCCGCTTTTGCTTGAGGTACTCTCGGAGGTCAGGAACAATGACAGGACGAGAAGAAGTTTGAGGGATATATTCTTTGACAACATTCGGAACATGGTTCCGGTTCTTCAGATGTTTTATCCCATGAGTATATAGGGAAGTACTCACTTTGTTAGCATAGGTGTTAGGATTTTTCATCCTGAAAGTTTGCCTCTGATGCAGGTTCATCTTCGGCATTGGCTGCTTGCGTTTCATCGAAGTTGATGTAGACCGAGGTCTATTGAGATAAACCCGTAGATTAGCAAACTCACCCCCAGGGGTTTCTGTCTGAGACACCAGTAATTTTCCCTGCTTTGAGCAGAATATCCAGAGAGTTGGGAGATCTTGGAAGTCCGTTACCGGAGTAGACAGAATACCTCTTTGATCAGTACATTTCCCTTTGGTAGGGAGAGAAGAACTCTTGTTTGAGAGAGTCCTTGTACTGATCGGTGCCGAGGCACGTTGAGATTGATCTTCCTGGGTAAAAATCAGAGAAGACTGAAAAAAGACCAAAGGACCTTTTCCCTTGTTTTGTGAGGAAGGGTTGGCAAAAGAGCGTTTCCCTCTGTTGTCTTCCAAGTCGTAGAACAAAAAAGTTTGAGAAAAGACCAACGGGCCTTTTCCTTTGTTCTGGGAAGGGGAAGTAATAGTCGACAGACTGCCCCCAGTGGATTGTGCAGGAGTAACGGGGTACTTGGGAAGAGGAGCAGAGTCTTTCCCCTTGCTGTGAGAAGAAGGGGGATTAGCCAATGGGCTATCCCTTTTAGACTGCGCTGGAACAGGAGGGATGGCCACTTGCGCTTGGGTTGAGGTAGCAGTAGGTGCCTTGGCCGATTGCGCCAGAAAGGATTTGACATATGGCCTTTTGGCCACAGAAACTCCAAGAGTTGCAACTTGCGCAGCAGGAGTTTTGGTTACAGAATGCTTAAGTTGCACTCTGGTTGAAGGGGCAATTGGTTGTGTAGGAGCAAAAGTTGCAGCAAGTTGCGCCAGGGGAAAAGGGGTCTTGCACTTTGCCAAAGCATCATAGGAAGTGGCTTGCACCTTGGCAGAAGAGAGAGGGAGTTGCGCAAGGACAGAAGTTGCTACTGGCAGCTTATCGGAGGAGACAGCAGGCTACGCAGCAGTCATTGTCACGACCCGCACCCTAGAGTAAGGGCACGAGACGTGGGTACGTCAACCTACGCTGCAGTGTCGACGGTAGAACGTTGTCCTAGGTCACAACATCTAACAATTGAAGGTAAAAACAATTATACTCCCCAAATGTGGGTGACATAACAGAAATATAACTCAACCACAGCTAAGGTAGAACAGGTAAGATGGAAAGATTATGAAAGATAAAAGATGATAATATTCAGAAAAGAAACATCACAGAGATACAACCAGAATTCTACGTGTCTATAATAAATACATGTCTCAGAATATCTCAAAATCTAATACAGTAATCCAAGTAAAGTAAAGACAGTCCTAGTCTAAGGGAGTGTCATCTACTGCTAGTGGATCCTGCTGCTGGTCCAAGTCCATGCACTCGTCTAGTGTAGCACCGTAGTAGGTAGGGTAGAACGCATCAGCCTCGTCCTCTGTAATATTTCAACAGGTCCAGTCAGGACAGGAGCGAGCACAGTACATCTCAACAAATCATAGCAGGTCAGGATATATAATCATGCTAGAGAGTAAGATACAAGAAACTGAAGAATAATATGGTAAACAGGAAAGACTGTAAATAAATAGCTACAGTATATAGAGAAATGATAGTGTCTAGTGATTCAGAGCACAAGATGGTTATGTAAACGGCACGATGTTATACACGAGTAATCTACAGAGGTTGTACACGAGTAATCTACTAGATTGAATATATAACCACTTCTACTCCCCCGCCCCAATCAACATACAAGGATCTGGCTAAGTTATGTTATTACACACGAAGTATAGTCGCACACGAGATCATGTGAATACATGAATATACACGATTTCACACGATTTGTACACGAATGTCATGAATACAAGGAGTACACGATGTTCACGATAAAGTACATGAACACGAAATACCTGATGTATCCGCTAAGGGGATAACATTGCCCAACAAGATCCATATAGTACTAATCCGTGTTTCCAACGTGTCAGCATCATGTAAAGTAATCTAAAGTAGGAAATATACTCCTAATGCAGGATATGAAATAATTAGAGAATGTACTCGCCTGTAACCGGTGAATCTGAGAGAATATAGACTGTCCGAGGAGTGGTGTCTGTCTCCTATAGAACAGTACAAGTCACTATGTGTCTACAATGACAATACGATGCAAATTAATGTATTTTACATGAAACTAGGTCAATCTAGACCAAAGTCAACTCTTGGTCAACTCTGGTCAACCCTAAAGTCAACCTAAGTCAAAAGGCCAACAAGAAAGTCTTACTATAGTATTCCCCATACCCTATATATATCTAATAATTGTCATGCCCCAGAACCAGAATACTGGAGAGCGGGGGAATGACTCAGCCAGCTACGTATTACGGGTAGATGAATACCGTATAATACGATCAATGCTGTCTAACCATGCGAGGGGGTGCATACTACATAAAAGTCTTACTATGGTCACTCCACATCTATTGTCTCAATCGTTCAAACAAAAAACAATAATAGAGAACATGTAAGATAAAGCAGTAAGGCGTCCCATAGGCTTAAATCAAAATGTTCTTGATAGCTGGCTTTACAGAACATAGCCAGAAGATGTGGCAAGTATACACAATTGTTAGCAGCTGCAGTCTGACTTAGTTACAATTATGTAAAGGTAAGTACAAGACAATCCGACTAACATATCGATGCCAAACGGCTAAGTATAAAGTAAATAACAAAACGAGCGGTGGAGTAAGGAACCCACTCGAGTCCTCCTGCGATCATCCCTCTAGTGTTGACCATCTTGGAGGTAGAAGTAAGCTGGATCCTCGGGAACCGGCTCTAAATCTGGCCATGCAAAACCAGAGAGGTTAGACCTCTAATAGCAAGTACCACAATGAAGCACGATATGAAGGATTAAACCAGTAAGTAAGAGAATATAATAATAGATCTCTACTTTCTACTAGGATTCACATAACATCACGACACTTCGAACCAACCTCCCAACCAAACAAGGACAGAAGTTGGCCCGTCATGTCCTGACCTTCTGATCATCTCAGTTAGGCAACAGAGTAGGTACAGTACACAAACAAATCATCTTGAATGGCCAATCAACTCCTACGGCTTGCTATTGTGAGTCCCAGGTTATCCTAGAATTATGCAATAAAGATTCCTCAGTTCTTACTATGTGCGAGCAAGGCTAGTCTATCCAGTCAATCAATTGCGCCAATCATGAATTAGACGAGTCCCAGCGGGACGCCCGTCATTGATATATAATATACAATAATAATATAAGCAGATACCGCTCCCTGCCCGTGTGGCAAGTTTACAGTATCTGTGGGAACCAGCCGGCCTGTCGGGCGCTACTAGTCCCAAGAGGGCTGCCATGTAAGAACTCGGGGATCCATTCTCTCCATGCAATCATTATTTTATTTAACTTAATAGTCTCTACGTTGAGTGAAATCCCATGCCGTAGATCATGGTCATTCAAATGAGTACTTTCGTACGGGGTACGATATGCGCAACTCTACAACGATACCCGTGCGGCTAGGTTGTAGGTCATACATAGCGTAATACAACAATCAAATCTAACCACGGAGTAATCATGCCTTGACCATAAAGTACACATGCTGCTTTGTAGAAAAATAAATAAATTGAAGCCTGCACATGCCTGTATGTCAATATTCGGGATCGGCTAATCGATTACAATAGTTCATTACATGAATGTGTCTCATTCATTTAATTCAATAAGACGACTAGCCAGTCTCTTAGTTCCAACTAGGAACGCATGATAAATTTTATTCAAGATAACCATTATTATCAATGGTGACAAGGCATGAAAGTCAATTAGTATTAAATGGGGTCGAGTCTATAACTCTCAGGGTTAAGTTCCAGCCTTACTGGGTATCCATAAACCAGTCAAGACACAAGGCACGTTCTACACAACCATATGTATCAAAAATATTAACATGCTAAGATTATCGAGTTCATAAAAAAGGCGTAAGGATATAATAGAAGAATTATCATGCCACCATTAAATGAATAAATTATAGAACAAATAGAAACACCCAGGTCAGGAAGTCACGCCAACAAGTCTATGCTAAGGCCAACAAGTCACGCCAACAAGTCTATGCTAAGGCCAACAAGTCACGCCAACAAGTCTATGCTAAGGCCAACAAGTCACGCCAACAATTCTATGCTAAGGCCAACAAGTCACGCCAACAAGTCTATGCTAAGGCCAACAAGTCACGCCAAGTCTAGTAGGTAGGAGTGAGCGTATAAACAGCGTGAGCGTGAAAAGTGGTTCACGTTGGCACGCACAGCGTGAGCGTGAAGGGTAATTCACGCACTCATAACGTGAGCGTGAAAAGTAACCCACGCACGCACAGCGTGAGCGTATGAGCGTGAAAAGCGTGATAAGAATCCACACATGCACACAAAGACGTGAGTGTAACTCAAATGTCACGCTGACACGTAAAGACGTGAGCGTAACTAAAAATTCACGCTGACACGTAAGAACGTGAGCGTGACTCAAAATTCACGCTAACACGTAAAGACGTGTGCGTGACTAAAAATTCACGCTAACACGTAAAGACATGTGCGTGACTAAAAATTCACGCTAACACGTAAAGACGTGTGCGTGACTAAATCTCCTGAACTCCAATCTTATGGAGCCTTCGTTCCAAGCCAGAAATGAGGTTCCCATGGTTCAGAATGGTATGGAATGAGAAGCTCTACAACATGAACTATCTATTCCGAAAAGCACGCCAGTTTGGTGGATCAAAATCCATGAACAACCGAAAATACTGTTACTTAGATCTAGAAGAAATAAGCCAAAGAAATCAAAAATGCTAAGTAGTAAACTCTCTTAGAATCACAAGAGGAAGACAAATGAACCATAAAAATGGGTGAAGGAGAAGAAAGATGTACTTGCCTTCTCCTGGTAGGTGGAAGAGAGTGATGAGGAAGAAGAAGAAGTAATTGGTGAAGGAGAGTTATGAGGAAAGAGAAGGGGATGGGGGCTTTAAATGGAAGGGGTGGTGGTAGGTGGGGTTCGGTTCATGTAAACCACCATGAACCCGAGAAAAACCCTCCTAGGCCGAACCTAAAAGCAAGACTAAAAGCAGAGAATGACAGCAGGAAATAAAAATGCAGATAATTAATTAACATGAAATTAAAGGAATTTAAATACTGGATAATACATGATAAATACTAAATAAATATATATGAGTTGTACATGTATAAAAATATGCATTCTGGGAACGGGGAGTGACAATAATATATATAGGCACACACATGATATATTATATAGGACACATGAGTATTAGATGTGTGAGTGTGTGTCATAGACTAGGCATGTGTGTGTGAGATATCACAAGAGTGTGTGTAATGGACTGAGTAAAAACTGGAAATAACAGGGGATGCAAATCCTGAAAACAGTGAGCAATGTGGGTGTGTGTGTATCTAAGACAGTAAAGGAAAGGAAATTCAGTTCTTAAAGGCAATTCCTAAACTCAGGAAAGGAAATCAGTTTGCAATACAAACAATACCTCCAATCCCAGTTATCACATATCAACCCATAGCTATGGTTCATAATATAAACTCCCATTCTCAGAGATAAAATCCCAGGTTACACATATTCTCAGGTTAAAACAGTTGAACAACATACAAAGATGAGAAGGAAAGGGAAACAATGTAACAATGTATAACTCAGGTTTCTTCATATAACTGGAAAACCATCCATCTCAGTTTGACAACAGTTTTTAAAAGATGATATTGAAATCAATAACCCTGAGTTTCCTACATTCAATTTCAGGTTTTGAATTTAATTTAAGTTAACAGGAACATCCCAGGTTCAACTAACCCCAAATCAGTTCATAGTAAATATATTCTCAGGTTATCATGGGAAAACCATATCAGTTATCAACCAAGGCAATCTCAGATTTTCGAAAATGAAAGGGAAACAATGTACAGTGACATTCTCAGGTTTTATGTAAAAGAACACCAACTCAGATTTCAGTAAACAAAATAATCAGTTTAAACAACAACCCATATCAGTTTAAAGAAAAGAAAACATTGAAACCAATTATAAAGTAAACTCAGGTTTTGAACATCCAATTTCAGGTTTCCAATAACTGGGAACAAACTCCCAATCTTAGGTTAAAGTTGAACCTAAACACAGTTTAAAATACACCATATCAGGTTTAAACAAAATCAGTTAAATGACAGTTCAAGAATAGGGAAAACTGAACTCTCAGGTTTTCCAATAAATTCGAAAACCAACCCAATTAACCAAAGTCTCATTCACACAACCACAAGCCTATAATTGAGTGAAATAACTTAGCTAAATGAAATGTAACATGTGGGGATATTTAGCAGTGATAATTAATCAAACAACAAGAATTTAGAGTTAGGAAAAATAATGGAAAATTAATGTAACAGGACTGTGTATCAGAAAAACCCAAAAACCCCATGTTCGAAACCAATATTCTAAACAAAACCTAAACTAACATGGAAACTGAATCTAACACATAATATACATAATATTTAGGATCTATTTAACAATTTAAAACATAATTTACAAGCATTAAAACGATTAAAACACAGAACACAATACTGTACATTGATATACACAGTGTACCACACGTGCAGGCACGAATTCGTGTCCGACACGACACGAGGACTCGTGAAACTTTACGTGCCTCGTGTCAGACAGTGCCCCATCACGTGTGTCGATTCTCATGTTGAGGTGGCGTGTCCCGTACGGAATAGCCCCCGAGTAGCAGGAGAGCTACAGTGCCGCGCGCATGCACCCGCACCCGCGTGTTTCCGTGTCCTCCAAGACTCGACACAATACGAAAATCACCACACGACACTGGGAACCCCAAAGCAACACTAAAAGCTAAATTCCTATTCATTTAGAATTCTAAAACTCGACTGAAATGTCCTTTGAGATATTTCGTCGAACACCCTTAACATACGACTGGTAGGTGTCCGATACGGATACGTAATGGATCCAAAACCTAGGGTTAGCCTATCCTACTGTTAGGTTAGGGTTAGGACATCCTAGAAATGAATTTTAAAAGAATTTAAATGCAATAGAAGGGATTATACCTGTAGGTGAACAATGGGTTAAAATCCCCAAATGGAAAGAGTTTCACAAGCCACCAAACTCCCTCAAATTGTGTTCTTCCTGAAAATACTCATCAACAACAGCAAGAATACTAATATTAGGTCCTATTCCAATTTGTTTGGAGGAATTTGGAGTAAAAATGGATTTTCTAAGAATTTACAAAGATGGGGACTCACCTCTTTCAAATGGCAATGGTTTCCTAAAGAGGCAAGTCCTAATTTCAAGGGGATATAAATAGGGGTGATGACCATAGTGGGCCGGCCAGAATTTCTAGGGTTAGGGCTTGGTTCAATGGGTGTGGGCCTATGGGCCATTAAGCCTATTAGTCATAAAATGACTTGTGATTTCATAAGCCATTCCTTAATCAATCTAGCTCCTAATTTCACCAAACTAATTCCAATGAGCTAAACCTCACTAACTTAAGTCACCCTAGATTTTCATATCCTAATCACTTATTCATGACCTAGGTTAGCCACCAGATTAGTCTCTAAGGTCAACATAAGTCAAAGTCACTAAAACACCAAAATCAATTATTCTAAAATCACTTAAAAATCACATTAATTATAAATAATAATAATAATTCAAATTAAATTCTAAAATTTTGAAAATGACCAAAATACCCTCAAGCTAGAAAAGTAGTAGTGACAAATCTACCCCCCTTAAAATAATTTCGTCCTCGAATTTTAAAGGCGAAACTAACTGCTAAGAAGGATAGAAAAGTATACCTCAAGGTCCAAAAAGATAGGGGTACCGCTCGCGCATCTCTTCTTCCCGCTCCCAGGTAGACTCTCCTGGAGAATGATGCCTCCATGCGACGCGTACCAAGGGTATCACCTGGTTCCTCAATACCTTCTCTCGGCGATCCAGAATCTCTACAGGCTGCTCTGGATAACTGAGAGTAGGTCCAACCTCAATCTCCGAATGATCGAGCACATGGCTGGGGTCAGCCACGTACCGTCTCAACTGTGATACGTGGAATACGTTGTGAACTCCTACT
Organism: Iris pallida; assembly: GCA_029216955.1. NCBI lineage: Eukaryota > Viridiplantae > Streptophyta > Magnoliopsida > Asparagales > Iridaceae > Iris > Iris pallida. The sequence goes on from JANAVB010027196.1 coordinate 2,008,378, forward strand.
AGTGTAGGTGGCAAGTCTAGCCTGTATGCCACGTTACCGACTCTCCCGCTGATAACGAAAGGGACGATGAAGCGCGGGCTAAGCTTCCCACCTCCACCAAAACGTATCGTACCACGAGTCGGAGATATCCACAGAAAAACCATGTCTCCAACCTAATCACAAGCAAGGTCTCAAGTTACAAAAAAATCAAACACGATCAATCAACAAACAAAACAAAATACAACCTAATTCTAACCCTATCTCTAAATCTGTACCTCAAACTCCAGCGGCCTCTGGTGGCTATCGGTCCAGTACCGATGTCTGTCCTGCATCATGTGAAGTCTGTCCCTGATGAGCTTCACCTTCTCGGCTGCGTCAACAACCATCTCTGGTCCCAGTAAAGCTCGCTCTCCAACATCATCCCAAGATAAGGGTGTATGACACCTACGCACGTACAGAGCCTCAAACGGTGACATCTCAATGCTGGCCTGATAACTGTTATTGTAAGCAAACTCTACCAAATACAGGTGATCCTCCCAGGAACCTCCAAAATTTAGGACGCACGTCCGCAGCATATCCTCAAGGGTCCGAATAGTCCTCTCTGACTGTCCGTCCGTCTGGGGGTGGTATGCGGTACTAAACTTGAGCTGAGTGCCCAAGCTAGTCTGCAGACTCCTCCAGAAATGGAAAGTAAAGCGACTATCCCGATCTGAGACTATACTGACGGAAACTCCATGAATCCTGACTATCTGTCTCATATATAACTCCGCCAGCCTCTCTGTAGACGTACCCACCTTGAATGGTAAGAAGTGGGCTGATTTGGTCAACCTATCAATGATGACCCAAATCGCGTCTTTCCCTCCTGGCGTACGCGGCAACCCCGATATAAAATCTATGGTAATATGTTCCCACTTCCACTCTGGAATAGGCAATGGCTACAATAATCCTCTGGGCCTCTACCTCTCTGCCTTGACCTGCTGACAGATCAAGCATCTAGCTACGAAGTGGGACACCTTCCTCTTCATCCCGTACCACCAGACATGCTCTCGCAGATCACTGTACATCTTGTTGGCACCAAGATGTATAGAGTACTGCGATCTGTGAGCCTCCTGCATAATCTGCTCTCTGAGCTGCCCGCTGGGCACACATAACCGGGAACCGTGCCTCAAGGCACCTTCCTCTGCAAGTGAGAACTCAACATCCTGTACTCCTGCACTGATCTGCTCTCGGATACACCGCAGAGCCACATCATCGAACTGTGTCGCCTTGATCCTGTTAATCAAGTCCGACTGTATCTGAAGGCCCCATAACTGCATCTGCACTCCCGGCACGATCACCTCTATCCCAAGGCTCTCCAAATCTGTAAGCAGGTGCCGATCCATAGTCAAACACATGGCTGTCGGATACCTACTCAAGGCATCGGCAACCACGTTGGCCTTCTCCGGGTGGTACTGAAGTGCGATGTCAAAGTCCTTCATCAACTCAAGCCACCTGTGCTGCCTCATGTTGAGCTCCTTCTGTGTAAACACATACTTCAAGCTCTTGTGATCTGTGAAAATCTTTACCCTCTCGCCATACAGATAGTGCTTCCACAACTTCAAAGCAAAAATGACCGCCGCCAGCTCTAGGTCATGGATAGGGTAGTTCTTCTCATGGGGACACAATTGCCTGGAAGCATAGGCAATCACCTTCCCATGCTGCTGTAAGACACAACCCAGTCCCTTCCCTGAAGCATCACTATAAATAGTGAATCCACCTGATCCTGAAGGCAATGTCAGAATCGGAGCTGTCGTAATCCGCTTCTTCAACTCATCAAAAGCTGCCTGACACTCCTCTGACCAAACAAACTCAGTATCCTTCCGGTCAACCGTGTCAACGGCTCTGCAACTCGGGAGAAATCTTGCACAAATCTTCTATAATATCCTGCCAGCCCCAGAAAACTCCTGATCTCTGCCACCGAAGTCGGCACTGTCCAAGCCTCAACTGCTACAATCTTCTTGGGGTCAACTGAGATACCATCTCCAGTTACCACATGCCCCAAGAAGTCCATCCGGTCCAAGAAAAACTCACACTTGGAGAGTTTCCCATAAAGCTGCTCCCTCCTGAGAGTCTCTAGCACTATCTGCAGATGCTCCTCGTGCTCCTCCTCTGTCTTAGAATATACCAAGATATCATCAATGAACACCACCACGAACTTATCCAAGTATTGGTGGAACACCTTGTTCATTAGATTCATAAACACTGCTGGTGCATTGGTTAGCCCAAACGGTATAACCAAAAACTCAAACTGCCCGTACCGCGTCCTGAAAGCGGTCTTGGGGATATCCTCCCTCTTTACCTTCACCTGGTGATAACCCGACCTCAAATCAATCTTCGAGAACACCCGAGCTCCGCTCAACTGATCAAATAGATCATCAATCCGCGGCAGTGGGTATCTGTTCTTGATTGTCAGGTTGTTAACTGCCCTGTAGTCAATACACATCCGTACCGACCCATCCTTCTTGGGTATGAAGAGTACCGGTACACCCCAAGGTGAAGAACTTGAGCGAATGAAGCCCTTGTCCTGCAGCTCATCCACCTGCTTCTTCAGCTCTACTAACTCGCTGTTGTTCACTCGATAGACATGCTGGGAGATCGGTTCTGCACCGGAAACCAAGTCTTTCGAGAACTCTATATCTTTATCCGGTGGAAGCCCTGGCAACTCCTCTGGAAATACGTCCATAAACTCTGCGATCAAGGGATACGGAGCCACCTGCTCCTCGACTGAAGCTCCACAAAAGACTCCGCCGTCCTGCTCTGCCTGCCGTCGGGTGTACTCAAACTCTGGCTCTCCTGGCGCCCCGAACAAAACTCTACCCCCACGGCAATCTATGCGGGCATGGTGTCTACTCAGCCAGTCCATACCTAATACAATATCGTAGTTCGATAATGGCATGACTAGTAGACTCACCCCCAACTCTCGGCCTCCCAATATGACACTCTGCCCTCTGCAAACATCACTCACCAGGATGACCCCACCCCCGGTCGTGATCTTACAGGTCCTAGGCAATGGTTCAGAAACCAAACTGTGTCTAATAGCATACGATACTGACACAAAGCTGTGGGAAGCCCCGAAATCAAAGAGTGTAAATACTGGAAGGGAATCTAGGAGAACCGAACCTGCTATCAGCTCTCCGATGGCCTCGGCATCCTCAGCTACCATGGCGAAAGCTCTCCCCTGCTGTCCACCTCGTGCCTGCTGCTGGTGCTGCTGGAACCTCTGCTGCTGGGTCTGCATGGCTGGTCCTCTCTGCTGGCCTGCTGGAGCCTTGGCTGCCCCAGCTCCTCCAGGTATCGGACGCATCGACGCAACTGGACACTCTCGTATCTGATGGTCTGCTGATCCACACATCAAGCATCTACCGAGTCTCTTCCTGCACTTATCCCACTTGTGCCCAGGCTTCTTGCAGAAAGTACAACTAATAGCCTGCTGCCTGGGTGCCTGATGCCCTCTCTGCTGCTGGTACTGCACCTGCTGAAAGGGTGCACGGCCCTGATGCTGGTACTGCTGCTGAGCTGGCCTCTACTGCTGCTGCTACTGGAAGTGAGGCCTCATGGCCTGCCTCTGACTCCTGCTGCCACCTGGAAGTCAGGACCCCTCTTCTGCTTTAGCCCTAGGCCGTCTTCCGCTGCCATTACCCTAAAAAATATTTCAGCAAAAGTGGCGTTCCGGTCGCTCTTAGTCAGCGACCGAATCTCTCTAATCAGACCTCGGCAAAACTTTCTCGCCTTCATCTTCTCTGTCAAGTCATCAATAAACCGGGCCAATCTGCAGAATTCCCCGGCATACTCAGCTACCGTCTGGTTCCCCTGAACCAGAGCCTCGAACTGTGCCTCGATACCTCCCAAGGCAATATCAGGAAAGAACTGCTCCTTAAACAGCTCCTTGAACTGGGCCCAAGTCTGGCCCTCAACTCCTACTGTAACGCCCCAGTCCCAAAATACGTAGGACTAGGAACATAGACATGCCAGCTGTATTTATACGGAGTACATAGGCTTCGTATAGATACATAAGCTGTAAATGCAGTAGAACCATAACTAAACTCATCCACACAGAATAAATAAATAAAAGACATCATATAAAGATAATGAATTGTCTTGATACAATATGTTGGACGGAGACAAATCCACTACCAACAAAATAAAGAAAAGTACATAGAAAATGAAATGAGTGGCGAGCGAAGCGAAGACGATCCAAATGCAATCATCCTCGAAGAAATAGCGAAGATCACGGCTAGAGCTAGAACAACTGCGAAAGATAATAGCACACACCTGGCAAGACAACCAGATCCTCAGAGGGACGTAACAAGACACATAATATCATGCCATATAAACTGAATAAATATTGCTCAAATAAATAAGTAAATCGAATTATAACATGTTCTAATACGCACCTACTGAACGAGCGTACCATCCCCCCAACCAAACAAGGACAGGAGATGGTAAACTAATTCACGGCGACGTATCTTTCCATGCTATGAATCAAATATGGTATCCGGACCCCAACAAGGTTCAATACCTTCTCATTGAAGTAGTAAGTCACACCTACAACCAAACAAGGATAAGATGTGACAAACTAATCCGCGACAAGCTATTGTTCCAAGCCACGGTCAGATACAAGTACCCAAACCAAAAGTACTCGTACCTAACGGATAGGGTAGCCTACCATTCTAAGTGAAATGTAGTTAAGAACAATCCTTCCTACGCATGGGCCCTGGCTAAATAGGATCGGCATAGTCCCCTCTAGGGCACCAGAGGCCCTAATAGTAAGAGCATGACGTTCCGCAGAATCGTCAGTAGCCGTCAGTAATCATGGGTAATCTGACCCGCGTCTCCGATGGAGCTCACGGGTTACAAAAGGGAAAGTGCATCGAAGCCCATACGCTAAGGAATTGTCCTTCCCGCCCAATGCCTATTATGTTGTATCCACAACATTAACCTCTATAACCGCTAAGTCAAACTAGCATGCAACCTCTATTAGCGGTTATTCCTATCGCACGGCTTGTACGTACTGGTGGCCAGCCAATCACGCACTTCCGTGTTCTACATGCGACACACAACTTCGTATTTACAACGTGTCAAGGCCAATGAATGCAACACACAAGGTGGTCCCTTAAATCTAGGTTTAATTTGTAAAAAAAATAATACACAGCAGAAAATATGAATGAACGGTAAGTTCTAGCAGTTATGCCATGTATCACAGTTTATTTTGCATAAAGAAAATAAGTAATGCATGAAATATGAGCTAAAATAATTAAACAGCTAATGGCAAAGTGTCTTGCCTGGTACTATGCCTGGTGTGCTGCAATGATCAAGGTGGCACGACTGCGACTTCGGTGCAACAACTATGCAAGGTGACCTCTGATGGTGGCACGGACAGTTTCATTGGGTCCAGAAGGGTCAAGTTGGTTAGGTTGGACATATGGTTGTACGGATTTGATGAGGGAATAGAAAAAATGGGGCTAGTCACGAACATGAGGATAATCAAGGGTAATTAGCTAAATAATACATAAATGATTTTAGAAAATATTTTATAATGTTGAAAACTATATTTTACTTTCCAAAAAATATTAATATACAGTAAAATCGTTTTTAGGTCGAAAACTATAATTTGCTTAGTAAAAATATTTCGTATACTACTTGAAAATATATACGATAACTTGGAAATACATTTTATTAGTCACAATTTTTCTTTAGATATAATAACTCTTAGGTTTGTAAAATATACTTTCTGAACCAAAAGCTATATTTTCAGATGGTTAGAAAATAATCTAGATAAATATCTGGGGAGTATCAGAAAAATTATTTTATAATTGCAATCTACTTTTTGATAGAAAAATACTACAATAATAATCTTAAGCCCAAGTCGTATAATAGTATCATAAATTTAGAATTTAAGAATATTTAATACATATTATCATTTCGACCATCAATATGAATAATACTAATGATGATAATACATATATTCATACTAGCTTTCAAAATGTAATATATACTAATAGTAGTGAGTCTACTGCTAAACAAATTTTATAAATAAAAAAAAGAAAAATAGAAGTTATTATAACAATTGATAATTAATAAATAATAATAATAATAATAATAATAATAATAATAATAATAATAATAATAATAATAATAATAATAATAATAATAATCAGTATATAAGCATCCTCAAAAATCAGCATATAATAATACTAATAATAATATTATTATTATTATTAAATACTTAACCATTTAAAACAGCTGGCTCAGTAAAAATAACACGAAAGAAAACAAGAGAGAGATAGGGAGGAAGAAGTCGGAGGAAGGAGGGGGTTCCGACCGGAATAGATGGTCGGAGGGGTTTCGCGGCGGTCGGAGGAAGAGAAAGGAGGGGAGAGACCTAGGGGGAGAGGGCGGAGCAGCGGGAAGAAGGGGGAGCTGCGGTGGCGGCGCTGTGAGAGGTGAACGGAGAAGGGGCTCGGATGGGAGACCACGGTCGGCGGAGCGCTGGGCGCGCGGAGGTCGGAAGAGGAGCGGGAAGTCGGGGGAGATGGGGAGCTCGCCGGTCGGAAGACGCGACGTTCGCGGTGGCGGAAGAGCGGAGGAGCGAAAAAGGGCGGCGGATCTGGGAGGTCGGGACAGGGCGCGTGAGGCGGCGCTCCGGCGGATCGGAGGGTTTCGAGAGGGAACGGCGGGGAGGAGCTCAAGGCTGACGGGAGGAGCACGGCAGGCTGCGGCGGTCGATCGCCGGCAGAGGTGAGTGATTAGGGTTAGGGTTTTTGTATTTTTTTTTCCTTTGGGAATTTGGTGGGTTGACGGTTGTGGTGGTTGGGCTGCCGTGGCGTTTGCCGCGGTGGTGGTGTTGATTTGGGTCTACGATCAGTGGCCGGGGGTCTGGGTGTGGCCGGAGATGCCGACGGCGGTGGTGGTGACGACTGGGATGGTGGTGGCTGGGACTGTGCTCGGGGCGAGCGGCAAAATCGACCTGAGAGGTGTTGGTGGTGGTTTGGTTGGTGTTGGGTGACCGGTTGCGACGACACGGGGCGGCAGAGGTTGTGGCTGGGTTAGGACGGGGTTGGTGTGGCTGAAAGCTGGAGGAAGTCGAAACGGTGGTGGTAGTGTTACAGATGAGGAGGAACGGGGATTGGTCGGAGTTAGCTAGGATAGACTTAGGTTTTGATTGCGTCGGGGGTGTCCGACACGTAGAATAATGTATATGTATATATGGAATAAGATATTGGATTGGGACGGGGACATGGACACGATGCACTCACGTGGGAAATTTATTTATGGATGAATAATGTGGAGGAGTACCTGCCTATATTTATAGGATGTGGAAATTCCCACTTAGACATGGACTAGGATATTTAAAACCCAATTTAGATATTTCCTAATTTAATTTAAAAGTAATCAAATCAAAATCAAAATCCAAATCCAAATCCAATTAAATCTAATCAAATCCTATCCTTTATTTTAAAAATAATTAAGATAAATCAATTTTCAAATATATATACTTATTTAAATAAATCCAAAAATTAAATCAAGATTTAAATCTTTACAAAATTTTTTGAAATATATTTTCCAATAATATTAATAATAATAATTTCAAAAATTACATTAATATTTTTAAATATCTTTTTGAATAATAAATTAATAATATTAATAAATCTCAAAAATTTTATTTTTACTAGCAAAATATTTATGAAATATTTGTATGCACGAATAACATTATTTATTCTAATTGAAAGGCTTTTTCATAAATAAAATTATAATTTAGGAAATTTTGATAGCTAAATTAATTATTACATATATTATTTTGTAACTATAAAAATAAGAAAAATATTTTTCTAAAAATATGTACGCTCGCACATATTCGCACTCGTCGAACAATTACGAAAAATATAACGTCGTGCGCGACGTACAATACGACCATGCGACGTACAATACAAAATTCTAAATCGGTATTAAATCTAATAAATAAAAAAATAGTAAAAATTTAGGGATTTTACATCCTACCCAACTTAAAAGAATTTCGTCCTCGAAATTAAGAATTAGCAGGGGGTGAGAAGACACAAAGGGGTAGCGATGAGAAAATTAATTCACAACGTTCAACACGTGATTAGATAAATACGAAAATAATCATGGATATGGTTAATTAATGCAAGAGTAAAAATGATCAAGGGTTTTTTTTTATCAAGATATCCTGCAATAAGGAATTGTATGGTATCATGAGAAAATAAATTAGAGACCCTTAAGATACGGCACGATTAGGAGAACGATTGGGGTTGTTCAAATGATTTAGAAGGTCACGATGGTAGGTTTAGGATCAAGGGAAAAGGCGAATAGTTTTAGGAAGAGGATATAGCCACGGGTTGGTAATGGCTAATTATAGTGGTTATAAGTGATCGAACAACTCAAGGGGATACTCGGCACGAAGGATTTCGTCCTTCTAAAATAGGAGGAAAATAAAAGCGATAAAGGTTTCCAAGGTGATATTTATCGAATACGAATCCGTGGTTCAAAGGCGACCGAATAATTTCTAAGGAATTGTCAATGCAGTCGTGGATGGGACTCTAAAGGACAAGCTTAACTATGTCCCCATCCACGTAGAACGATAAAATAAAAGCGAACCAAAGTGCACTCGGTTGATCAGACCATCATGCACCGGTTCTGATTTGACAATATGTTAGTGGGAGCGACCCAATTAACATATGTCTTGAACAAGCTCGATAAAAGAATAAGCTTGCAAAAACTAGGCTGTATTTAGCATCATTAGTCAAAACGGTAAATACATAGGTACAAGAGATTAAGATTTAAAGAAGGTAGAATGATTCTAAGTCATACAGTCGTCCTATAGTCTTCTTGTCCAAGTCCTTGGTTGGCTAGACGGGTTAGGTCCTCTAGATTCTAGGATCTAAATAAGCTCGCTAATATAGGTCGCTAGGTCAAAGGGGTTGCTAGTTCATAAGGTATTCTACCCAACTTAAAGAATTAAACTAATGGTGTTTTGGGACAACTAACTAGTAGGGTCAATCTCTAGTAAGCACGAAGGGAAGATAAGGATAGGGATGGAAAGAAGCAAGAAAGATGCAATTGATGAGTCAAACGGTAGATAAAATCAAGGAAGAAGTCAAGTACGTGGATGAAATCCTAGACTTCTACTCCTATACGCAGGCTTGCTTGGTACGGTAAAGTAACCAAACAATTTGTCTTGACCTGCATGGGCCACCATAAAAACATGTAACGCCCCAGTCCCAAAATACGTAGGAATAGGAACATAGACATGCCAGCTGTATTTATACGGAGTACATAGGCTTCGTATAGATACATAAGCTGTAAATGCTGTAGAACCATAACTAAACTCATCCACACAGAATAAATGAATAAAAGACATCATATAAAGATAATAAATTGTCTTGATACAATATGTTGGGCGGAGACAAATCCACTACCAACAAAATAAAGAAAAGTACATAGAAAATGAAATGAGTGGCGAGCGAAGCGAAGACGATCCAAATACAATCATCCTCGAAAAAATAGCGAAGATCACGGCTAGAGCTAGAACACCTGCGAAAGACAATAGCACACACCTGGCAAGACAACCAGGTCCTCAGAGGGATGTAACAAGACACATAATATCATGCCATATAAACTGAATAAATATTGCTCAAATAAATAAGTAAATCGAATTATAACATGTTTCAATACGCACCTACTGAACGAGCGTACCATCCCCCCAACCAAACAAGGACAGGAGATGGTAAACTAATTCACGGCGACGTATCTTTCCATGCTATGAATCAAATATGGTATCCGGATCCCAACAAGGTTCAATACCTTCTCATCGAAGTAGTAAGTCACACCTACAACCAAACAAGGACAAGATGTAACAAACTAATCCGCGACAAGCTATTGTTCCAAGCCACGGTCAGATACAAGTACCCAAACCAAAAGTACTCATACCTAACGAATAGGGTAGCCTACCATTCTAAGTAAAATATAGTTAAGAACAATCCTTCCTACGCACGGGCACTGGCTAAATAGGATCGGCATAGTCCCCTCTAGGGCACCAGAGGCCCCAGCAGTAAGAGCATGACGTTCCGCAGAATCGTCAGTGGCCGTCAGTAATCATGGGTAATCTGACCTGCATCTCCGACGGAGCTCACGGGTTACAAAAAAGAAAGTGCATCGAAGCCCATATGCTAAGGAATTGTCCTCCCTGTCCAATGCCTATTATGTTGTATCCACAACATGTCATGCCCCAGTACCGGAATACTGAGACGGACTAGGCCAGCTACACCGTATGAGGTATATAAACGTCATACGGCGATCGTGGCTATCAAGAGACTAGGGGGTGCATGCTACAATCAGGTCTCCTATGGTCCCACAGAGCATCTATGTCTCAATCAATCAAAACAAGAAGCAGTAAATAATAATCATATAAGACAAAGCAGTAAGGCGTCCCCGACGCTTCATCAAAATGATTCATGAGTCTAGCTATACAAAATGATGAGCTAGTTCCGAGAGTCAATAGTACATAACTATAGTCAGCTGCAGTCTGATTTAATTACAATTATGCAAAGGAAACTACTGTCCAAAACTGTCGGCTAAACATGTGCCGGTGGCTAAATGCCAAGTACAAAATAGAAGATATCAGAGCGGTGAAGAAGAAACCCACTCATGGTCCCTGGCGCCCATACTCCTGGTGTGCACCATTGTTCGGGTAGAAAGCTGGATCCTCTGGAGCTGCTACGGGATCTGGCTAAACAAAACCAGCGGGGTCAGGCCCCGAATAGCAAGTACCACAAGGGAGCACAAAAGAGTGAGATAAAACCCATAAGTTAAATAAGACCTGATTCATGAGTTATAGGATTATACCATATCATCGAGATAATACGACACCCTTACAACCAAACAAGGACAAACGCTGCCAATATTGTGCCGAGATAAGATATATCCTATAGCCATGGGCAGGTAAAAGGGCTTCTGATCGCGACTTCGGTCCATAGCCTATCGCAACACAATAGCCCAACCCAACAACCAAACAAGGACATGGGTTGGACCACGCACCACGATAGTCCATGTTCCTCAGTTGCTAACAGAAGAGAACATATCACAAAACAAGTCAGCTTACAAGCGGCCAATCAATCCTACGGCTTTCTATGATTTGTCTGGGTTATCCCAATAATACAATATATAGGAATCCTCAGATCGTGTCAACCCAGCAGGGCTAGCCAAACCATATAATATACATATATACATAGAACTTTGATTATGCACCGGTCCCCCGTAGGGCCACCGTGCTAAACATATAACACATAGCACGTAGGAGTCGGATATAGTCATCCACTATAGGTGGATAAAACTGTATCCATGGCGGCCAACCCGACACGTCAGGACAGGACCTGGGATGGCCAGTATGGCACGATCTCGGGATTCTTTCCATCCAATGCATCTACCAATTTGGGTTTCTTAGATTAACCCTACCTTGATATGGAATCACATGTCGTGGTCACATGGTCATCCTCCTATATGTCGTACCATAGTACATGTACCCTAAGTATGAATCTACATCGGCCCAATCTAGATTCATGCTTAGTGTAATACTTCAAACAACAATCGACATACCACGATACTATTACTGACCAATTACCATGACTATACTGGAAGGTACACATGTATTGACATATAACACGAACGATCACTTGGCATGTAGAGTCACACCTCAGTGCACTCATTAAATAGCACAGCAGTGCATACTAATATTGTATCTTAATACACACTTAGAACATGTACCAGCACGTATACAGGTAATCAGGTCAGGAATATGGTCAAGTCAGGAAGTCACGTGGACCCCTCGTGACATAAAAGTCACATGTGAATTCAGGTTAAAGTGAGACATGAAGATCCTTGAAGCTAATACAAAGATCTACAACTTTCATGTTTTGAGTTTTTCAAGATTCTAGCTACAAAATAACTTAAACAGGCAAAAACAGTAAAATATATCAATTCTGGCGCATGGAATTCCTGCACAATCGGCGCATGAGATTCCTGCACGAATCGGCGCATGAGATTCCTGCACGAATCGGCGCATGAGATTCCTGCATGAATTGGCGCATGAGATTCCTGCACGAATCGGCGCATGAGATTTCTGCACGAATCGGCGCATGAGATTCCTGCACGAATCGGCGCATGAGATTCCTGCACGAATCGGCGCATGAGATTCCTGCATGAATCGGCGCATGGGATTCCTGCACGAATCGGCGCATGAGATTCCTGCACGAATCGGCGCATGGAATTCCTGCACGAATCGGCGCATAAGATTCCTGCACGAATCGGCGCATGGGATTCCTGTACGAATCGGCGCATGAGATTCCTGCACGAATCGGCGCATGAGATTCCTGTACGAATCGGCGCATGAGATACCTACATGAATCGGCGCATGGGATGCGTTGCCGGGACTTCACAGCGCATGGCCTCCCAACGCATGGCCTCCCGGGCGCATGGGGGTCATCGTCCCCAAACAGCAAGTTCAGCCATGAAAGTTTCAAAAACTTGCCATGGCCATAACTTCCTCATCTGAAGTCGAAATCAAGCAAAACAAAAGCCAAAACTGAATGAAATATAATTCTCTACAACATAAAACCATTAGTTTTCGAAAACATCCAAGTTTGATAGATCAAAACCATGGAAATCCATAAAACCCTAGTTATAGAAACTTAGATCTACACCAAACTAGCCATTAAAATCAAAACTCCAAGAACTAAACTTGTAGAGAATGAAGAGAAGAACAATATAGACAAATAATATCTAAGAAAAATCAAGAAATAAAAAATGCAAGAATCTCTCCATTTGGTGCAAGATGTACTTGTCTATTGGTTGGGAGGAAAAGAAATGAAAAGAGTGAATGAGGAGAGAGAGTGAGGAAGAGAATATATATAGGGGTTGGGTTGACTCAAAGAAACCCCAAGCTTAAGCATGCTCTTAACCACATGACTAATGACATGTTAAATGCTACATGATACAACTAATTAAATAAAATCCTAACCACAACACGGTTCAGAAATCTTATCATCGAAACAGTGAACCACGCCTACAACCAGACAAGGACAAGGGATGGCACACTAATCCGCGACGAGATACCGTTCCATGCCATGGCTAGTTACAAATATATGATGTATACAATAAAGATACAGGTGCCAGATACCATATACATGAAAAATCAAAAATTTACGTATTCCGGGAATGGGGAGTGACATCTCTACCCTCCTTAGAAAAAATTTCGTCCTCGGAATTTTGATAAGGCTAGTCGAGCGCGCTCTCAGATCACGAAATACACTCATGACATATAGCAAGCACAATTATCAAACAACACATGGCACATGAATAGTTTAAGAAAGCAAGATTAATTAAGTAAGAGCACAAACAATAATCATACCCTAGAAGGAAATGATCGGAGGCATACGAATAAAATATGCCTCTCAAGTCAGGTAGGAATTCGTCCTCGAGGTCATACACTGACACCCAAAGTGGACAAGGGTCAGCGCTTGTGATAAGTCGGTACCAATGACTAAATCAAGAACGAGACTCTGCCCAGGACGTACTCTCGTAATCACGTATCACATGATACGATAGCAGATGAGTGAGACGAGAAAGTCGCCTTCACTCTTCGAATATAAAACTCAAGGAATTATAATAAATAATACTCAAAACTTACGCAAAATCTGATCGCCTTCAGCCAACCTCTGCTCTAATACTCCAAATTCTTCTTGTCTTTGTCCCTGCCTTCCCTGGCCCTACTGTCCAACCTGATGTTGCGCTTGTCGGTACATCTGAGCTTGTGTCAGTAATGGGTGCTGGGCTAGTAGCCTCACTGCTAGTGCTGACCCTTGATACGGTGCTACCTTTGGAGCTGGCAACGCCGGAAACTGTTGAGCTGGCCCTCCTGGCCTCTGCATCATAGGACAATTGGCAATCCTATGGTCTGGACTGCCATACCTCAAGCATAATCCATTAGCTGAATGATACACATCCCTAGTGTGCCCTCCCTTACCACAGTAAGTGCAACCCACTGGTGCTTCCTGACGTTGCTGCTGGTTCCTCTGTTGCTGTTGTCGAACTGGTGCAGTCACAATTGTCATGACTGGTGCTGCATCACGAATACGGATGCCAGGTGCTGGTGCTGACGTCCGAGGTACTGCTCCTCCTCCTCCAGTACTTTGCGTATGGGACCTCTTCTGGCCCCCAGTCCTTGTTGATAACCTTTGAATTCTAAGCTCGTGCCTCCGAGCTGCCGTCAATACTGCATCGAATGTCTGGTAGTCGTGTCCCTCGAACAGCTGTAAAATCTCTAGGTGAAGTCCCTGCTGGAACCTCATTGCTCTCTCTGGCTCTGTCGCCACCATCATCCGAGCAAACCTACTTAACCTGCAGAACTCCGCTGCATAACCATCCACCGTCTTACCAGCCTGCTTGAGACTGATAAACCTCTGCTGTAGCTCATACCGTGCTACCACGCCAAAGTACTTGGCCTTGAATCTGGTACTGAAGCTATCCCAGGGAACAGGACGCCTCATTCCAACCTCTTCTGATGCCCACCAATCGCGGGCGAGATCCTGAAGCAATAATCTGACTTGGTCAACCTTCTCTTCTGCTGGAACCTTTGCTGTAATCAATATGGCCTCTGTATCCTGAAGCCAAGCATCTGCCAAGATGGCATCCTCCGAACCGTCAAAATATCTCGGATTAAGTCGACAAAACCTTCCGGACGCTCCTGAATCATTCCTGACACTTCTCTCAAGGGCTAATTGCAACCCCTGATTCTGTAGCACATTCTGTTCTTGCTGTCGGGTTTGTTGTTGCTGTTGGGCTGCCGTCTGGCGTTGCTGGGTCTCCAATAACACTCTAATAATCTGTAATAGTGCCGGCGTATCTAGTGCTACTGGTACCACCGGCATCACTGGAGGTACGGGATCCTCTGGCCTCTGTGGCTCAACTGGCTCATGCTCGGTAACATTCTCGATATGAATCTGTCCAGATAGAGGGGCTACCCCTTGCTGATCTCCAACTGGTCCCTGATCTACTGGAGTCTCTCCCATGCCGGCTCCTCCAATAGTCGAGAACGATGTGCCCCTAAAGGAAAGGATACAAGATATCAAAAGACAGGACGGAAAAGAATCGAGGATGATAATCAAGTTAGCAATCAAGGCGAGAGAAGGAGAAGATGAATCAGGAGATCAAGGGGGACATATTTTGATTGAGACTCCTATAATCGCAACACCCCACAAGTCTGAAAAATAGACCTGCATGGGCCACCACTAAAACCTTGTCACGCCCCAGTACCGGAATACTGAGACGGACTAGGCCAGCTACACCGTATGAGGTATATAAACGTCATACGACGATCGTGGCTGTCAAGAGACTAGGGGGTGCATGCTACAATCAGGTCTCCTATGGTCCCACAGAGCATCTATGTCTCAATCAATCAAAATAAGAAGCAGTAAATAATAATCATATAAGACAAAGCAGTAAGGCGTCCCCGACGCTTCATTAAAATGATTCATGAGTCTAGCTATACAAAATGATGAGCTAGTTCCGAGAGTCAATAGTACATAACTATAGTCAGCTGCAGTCTGATTTAATTACAATTATATAAAGGAAACTAGTGTCCAGAACTGCCGGCTAAACATGTGCCGGTGGCTAAACGCCAAGTACAAAATAGAAGATATCAGAGCGGTGAAGAAGAAACCCACTCATGGTCCCTGGCGCCCATACTCCTGGTATGCACCATTGTTCGGGTAGAAAGCTGGATCCTCTGGAGCTGCTACGGGATCTGGCCAAACAAAACCAGCGGGGTCAGGCCCCGAATAGCAAGTACCACAATGGAGCACAAAAGAGTGAGATAAAACCCATGAGTTAAATAAGACCTGATTCACGAGTTATAGGCTTATACCATATCATCGAGATAATACGACACGCTTACAACCAAACAAGGACAAACGGTGCCAATTTTGTGCCGAGATAAGATATATCCTATAGCCATGGGCAGGTAAAAGGGCTTCTGATCGTGACTTCGGTCCATAGCCTATCGCAGCACAATAGCCCAACCCAACAACCAAACAAGGACATGGGTTGGACCACGCACCACGATAGTCCATGTTCCTCAGTTGCTAACAGAAGAGAACATATCACAAAATAAGTCAGCTTACAAGTGGCCAATCAATCCTACGGCTTTCTATGATTTGTCTGGGTTATCCCAGTAATACAATATATAGAAATCCTCAGATCGTGTCAACCCAGCAGGGCTAGCCAAACCATATAATATACATATACACATAGAACTTTGATTATGCATCGGTCCCCCGTAAGGCCACCGTGCTAAACATATAACACATAGCACGTAGGAGTCGGATATAGTCATCCACTATAGGCGGATGAAACTGTATCCGTGGCGGCCAACCCGACACGTCAGGACAGGACCTGGGGTGGCCAGTATGGCACGATCTCGGGATTCTTCCCATCCAATGCATCTACCAATTTGGGTTTCTTAGATTAACCCTACCTTGATATGGAATCACATGTCGTGGTCACATGGTCATCCTCCTATATGTCGTACCATAGTACGTGTACCCTAAGTATGAATCTACATCGGCCCGATCTAGATCCATGCTTAGTGTAATACTTCAAACAACAATCGACATACCACGATACTATTACTGACCAATTACCATGACTATATTGGAAGGTACACATGTATTGACATATAACACGAACGATCACTTGGCATGTAGAGTCACACCTCAGTGCACTCATTAAATAGCACAGCAGTGCATACTAATATTGTATCTCAATACACACTTAGAACATGTACCAGCACATATACAGGTAATCAGGTCAAGAATATGGTCAAGTCAGGAAGTCACGTGGACCCCTCGTGACATAAAAGTCATATGTGAATTCAGGTTAAAGTGAGACATGAAGATCCTTGAAGACAATACAAAGATCTACAACTTTTATGTTTTGAGTTTTTCAAGATTCTAGCTACAAAATAACTTAAACAGGCAAAAACAGTAAAATATATCAATTCTGGCGCATGGAATTCCTGCACAATCGGTGCATGAGATTCCTGTACGAATCGGCGTATGAGATTTCTGCATGAATTGGCGCATGAGATTCCTGCACTAATCGGCGCATGAGATTCCTGCATAAATCGGCGCATGAGATTCCTGCATCGCGTATGAGATTCCTGCACGAATCGGTGCATGGGATTCCTGCACGAATCGGCGCATGAGATTCCTGTACGAATCGGCGCATGGGATTCCTGCACGAATCGGCGCATGAGATTCCTGTACGAATCGGCGCATGAGATACCTGCACGAATCGGCGCATGGGATACGTTGTCGGGACTTCACAGCGCATGGCCTCCCGGCGCATGGCCTCCCGGGCGCATGGGGGTCATCGTCCCCAAACAGCAAGTTCAGCCATGAAAGTTTCGAAAACTTGCCATGGCCATAACTTCCTCATCTGAAGTCGAAATCAAGCGAAACAAAAGCCAAAACTGAATGAAATTGAATTCTCTACAACATAAAACCATTAGTTTTTGAAAACATCCAAGTTTGATAGATCAAAACCATGGAAATCCATAAAACCCTAGTTATAGAAACTTAGATCTACACCAAACTAGCCATTAAAATCAAAACTCCAAGAACTAAACTTGTAGAGAATGAAGAGAAGAACAATATAGACAAATAATATCTAAGAAAAATCAAGAAATGAAAAATGCAAGAATCTCTCCATTTGGTGCAAGATGTACTTGTCTATTGGTTGGGAGGAAAAGAAATGAAAAGAGTGAATGATGAGAGAGAGTGAGGAAGAGAATATATATAGGGGTTGGGTTGACTCAAAGAAACCCCAAGCTTAAGCATGCTCTTAACCACATGACTAATGACATGTTAAATGCTACATGATACAACTAATTAAATAAAATCCTAACCACAACGCGGTTCAGAAATCTTATCATCGAAACAGTGAACCACGCCTACAACCAGACAAGGACAAGGGGTGGCACACTAATCCGCGACGAGATACCGTTCCATGCCATGGCTAGTTACAAATACATGATGTATACAATAAAGATACATATGCCAGATACCATATACATGAAAAATCAAAAATTTACGTATTCCGGGAATGGGGAGTGACACAACATTAACCTCTATAACCGCTAAGTCAAACTAGCATGCAACCTCTATTAGCGGTTATTCCTATCGCACGGCTTGTACGTACTGGTGGCCAGCCAATCATGCACTTCCGTGTTCTATATGCGACACACAACTTCGTGTTTACGACGTGTCAAGGCCAATGAATGCAACACACAAGGTGGTCCCTTAAATCTAGGTTTAATTTGTAAGAAAAATAATACACAGCTGGAAATATAAATGAACGGTAAGTTCTAACAGTTATGCCATGTATCACAGTTTATTTTGCATAAAGAAAATAAGTAATGCATGAAATATGAGCTAAAATAATTAAACAGCTAATGGCAAGGTGTCTTG
The DNA here is from genome assembly GCA_029216955.1 of Iris pallida. NCBI lineage: Eukaryota > Viridiplantae > Streptophyta > Magnoliopsida > Asparagales > Iridaceae > Iris > Iris pallida. Next base: position 2,026,932 of record JANAVB010027196.1, read on the forward strand.
CCTGGTAGTACGCCTGGTGTGCTGCAATGATCAAGGTGGCACGACTGCGACTTCGGTGTAACAACTATGCAAGGTGACCTCTGATGGTGGCACGGACAGTTTTATTGGGTCCAGAAGGGTCAAGTTGGTTAGGTTGGACATATGGTAGTACGGATTTGATGAGGAAATAGAAAAAATGGGGCTAGTCACGAACAGGAGGATAATCAAGGATAATTAGCTAAATAATACATAAATGATTTTAGAAAATATTTTATAATGTTGAAAACTATATTTTACTTTCCAAAAAATATTAATATACAGTAAAATCATTTTTAGGTCGAAAACTATAATTTGCTTAGTAAAAATATTTCGTATACTGCTTAAAAATATATACGATAACTTGGAAATACATTTTATTAGTCACAATTTATCTTTAGATATAATAACTCTTAGGTTTGTAAAATATACTTTCTGAACCAAAAGCTATATTTTCAGATGGTTAGAAAATAATCTAGATAAATATCTGGGGAGTATCAGAAAAATTATTTTATAATTGCAATCTACTTTTTGATAGAAAAATACTACAATAATAATCTTAAGCCCAAGTCGTATAATAGTATCATAAATTTAGAATTTAAGAATATTTAATACATATTATCATTTCGACCATCAATATGAATAATACTAATGATGATAATACATATATTCATACTAGCTTTCAAAATGTAATATATACTAATAGTAGTGAGTCTACTGCTAAACAAATTTTATAAATAAAAAAAGGAAAATAGAAGTTATTATAACAATTGATAATTAATAAATAATACTAATAATAATAATAATAATAATAATAATAATAATAATAATAATAATAATAAGCAGTATATAAGCATCCTAAAAAATTAGTATATAATAATACTAATAATAATAATATTATTATTATTAAATACTTAACCATTTAAAACAGCTGGCTCAGTAAAAATAATACGAAAGGAAAGAAGAGAGAGAGAGGGAGAAAGAAGTCGGAGGGAGGAGGGGGTTCCCACCGGAATAGACGGTCGGAGGGGTTTCGCGGCGGTCGAAGGAAGAGAAAGGAGGGGAGAGACCTAGGGGGAGAGGGCGGAGCAGCGGAAAGAAGGGGGAGCTGCGGTGGCGGCGCTGTGAGAGGTGAACGGAGAAGGGGCTCGGATGGGAGACCACGGTCGGCGGAGCGCTGGGCGCGCGGAGGTCGGAAGAGGAGCGGGAAGTCGGGGAAGATGGGGAGCTCACCGGTCGGGAGACGCGGCGTTCGCGGTGGCGGAAGAGCGGAGGAGCGAAAAAGGGCGGCGAATCTGGGAGGTCGGGACAGGGCGCGTGAGGCGGCGCTCCGGCGGATCGGAGGGTTTCGAGAGGGAACGGCGGGAAGGAGCTCAAGGCTGACGGGAGGAGCACGGCAGGCTGCGGCGGTCGATCGCCGGCAGAGGTAAGTGATTAGGGTTAGGTTTTTTGTATTTTTTTTCCTTTGGGAATTTGGTGGGTTGACGGTTGTGGTGGTTGGGCTGCCGCGGCGTTTGTCGCGGTGGTGGTGTTGATTTGGGTCTACGATCAGTGGCCGGGGGTCTGGGTGTGGCCGAAGATGCCGACGGCGGTGGTGGTGACGACCGGGCTGGTGGTGGCTGGGACTGTGCTCGAGGAGAGCGGCAGAATCGACCAGGGAGGTGTTGGTGGTGGTTTGGTTGGTGTTGGGTGACCGGTTGCGGCGACACGGGGCGGCAGAGGTTGTGGCTGGGTTAGGACGGGGTTGGTGTGGCTGGGAGCCGGAGGAAGTCGAAACGGTGGTGGTAGTGTTGCGGATGAGGAGGAACAGGGATTGGTCGGAGTTAGCTAGGATAGACTTAGGTTTTGATTGCGTCGGGGGTGTTCGACACGGAGAATAATGTATATATATATATGAAATAAGATATTGGACTGGGACGGGGACATGGACACGATGCACTCACGTGGGAAATTTATTTGTGGATGAATAATGTGGAGGAGTACCTGCCTATATTTATAGGATATGGGAATTCCTACTTAGATATGGACTAGGATATTTAAACCCAATTTAGATATTTTCTAATTTAATTTAAAAGCAATCAAATCAAAATCAAAATCCAAATCCAATTAAATCTAATCAAATCCTATCCTTTATTTTAAAAATAATAAAGATAAATCAATTTTCAAATATATACTTATTTAAATAAATCCAAAAATTAAATCAAGATTTAAATCTTCAAAAAAAATTTTGAAATATATTTTCCAATAATATTAATAATAATAATTTCAAAAATTACATTAATATTTTTAAATATCTTTTTGAATAATAAATTAATAATATTAATAAATCTTAAAAATTTTATGTTTACTAGCAAAATATTTATGAAATATTTGTATGCACGAATAACATTATTTATTCTAATTGAAAGGCTTTTTCATAAATAAAATTATAATTTAGGAAATTTTGATAGCTAAATTAATTATTACATATATTATTTTGAAACTATGAAAATAAGAAAAATATTTATCTAAAAATATGTACGCTCGTACATATTCGCACTCGTCGAGCAATTACGAAAAATATAACGTCGTGCGCGACGTACAATACGACCATGCGACGTACAATACAAAATTTTAAATCGGTATCAAATATAATAAATAAAAAAATAGTAGAAATTTAGGGGTTTTACACCTACCCTGGGATATGCCTGATATCACGCACGGGCCAAATCCTGTATCTGGCTGCCCGCCGCCTCGATCTGGAGTCGAGCTGGTATCTCTGCTAGTCGGAAGATCTCCTCAATATGCTCTATCCAGTCGTCTGCAACATGGATGCCCTCCGTGCCGAAGAACTCCCGAGGATGCATCTTCTGTAAGTCCTGAATGTCCTTCTCCCTCCGACGGGGCTGCTGCTGGGTCCCCTGAGCTGTGATCATCTCGACTGTAGTGCGTTCCAACTGGTGTGCCTCATCGATCCCCTGCCTGAAATCTGCAGTCTGCCTCGTCTGCTGCTGCTGGTGGGACTCAAGAATCCTCTCCACGAAGGAGAAAAGATGTGCAGCATCTACTATCCCCGCAGGCGGAGGCTGTTGCGGTGGAAGGATCTCAGGAATCACTGGGATCTGCCTCCTGACTGGTGGAGGTGCTCCTCCAAAAGTGGCAGAAACACCGACTCCTGAGGGCTGCACTGGCCCTGTGGCACCGGAAGCTGGCTGCTAGACATGAGAGGTGGCAGACCCCTCTCCAGCCTCTCCCGTCACGGGGCGATGCGATCGCGTCTCAACCATCCTGGAGACACAAATCAAACAAGAAACAATTACTGAGAATGAGTCAAAAATCAAAGGAGGACAGTTTAAATTTCTACGGAAGACAATAAGCAGCAAAATAGATATACGGAATCTGATAAGGAATTTTCCTAGTGTGATTGAGTACCTTCAAAAATATGCTAATTCCTACTGCAGGCTGCAGCGATATTCTAGTTTAAATACTACTACATTTCCAACCTAGACCTGCATGGGCCACCACTAAAAATGTGTCACGACCCGCACCCTAGAGTAAGGGCACGAGACGTGGGTACGTCCAGCCTACGTCGCAGTATCGGCGGTAGAACGCTGTCATAGGTCACAACATCTAACAATTGAAGGTAAAAACAGTTATACTCCCCAAATGGGGGTGACATAACAGAAATATAACTCAACCACAGCTAAGGTAGAACAGGTAAGATGGAAAGATAATAAAAGATAAAAGATGATAATATCCAGAAAAGAAACATCACAGAGATACAACCAGAATTCTAAGTGTCTATAATAAATACATGTCTCAGAATATCTCAAAATCTAATACAGTAATCCAAGTAAAGTAAAGACAGTCCTAGTCTAAGGAAGTGTCATCTACTGCTAGTGGATCCTGCTGCTGGTCCAAGTCCAGGCACTCGTCTAGTGTAGCACCGTAGTAGGTAGGGCAGAACGCCTAAGCCTCGTCCTCTGTAATATTTCAACAGGTCCAGTCAGGACAGGAGCGAGCACAGTACATCTCAACAAATCATAGCAGGTCAGGATATATAATCAAGCTAGAGAGTAAGATACAAAAAACTGAAGAATAATATGGTAAACATGAAAGACTGTAAATAAATAGCTACAGTATATATAGAAATGATAGTGTCTAGTGATTATGAGAACAAGATGGTTATGTAAACGGCACGATGTTATACACGAGTAATCTACAGAGGTTGTACATGAGTAATCTACTAGATTGAATACATAACCAATTCTACTACCCCGCCCCAATCAATACACAAGGATCTGGCTAAGTTATGTTATTGCACACGAAGTATAGTCGCACACGAGATCATGTGAATACATGAATATACACGATTTTACACGATTTGTACACGAATGTCACGAATACAAGGAGTACACGATGTTCACGATAAAGTACACGAACACAAAATACCTGATGTATTCGCTAAGGGGATAACATCGTCCAACAAGATCCATATAGTACTAATCCGTGTTTCCAACGTGTCAGCATCATGTAAAGTAATCTAAAGCAGGAAATATACTCCAAATACAGGATATGAAATGATCAGAGAATGTACTCGCCTGTAACCGGTGAATCTGAGAGAATATAGACTGTCCGAGGAGTGGTGTCTGTCTCCTATAGAACAGTACAAGTCACTATGAGTCTATAATGATAATACGATGCAAATTAATGCATTCTACATGAAACTAGGTCAATCTAAACCAAAGTCAACTCTTGGCCAACTCTGGTCAACCCTAAAGTCAACCTAAGTCAAAAGTCTAATCTAGGTCTAACAAGACTATTCTAGGTTTACTAGGCTAATCTAGGCAATACCATGTCAAGCCTACCAATACACATCTCTACATGCCATATATCTAGCCTATAGCCTACTAGACACATCTACCAATATATCCTCTATAGCTAATCAATACACATATTGGTATATATTATAATCTAATAGAATATACCTATATTGGCTATCTATACATTACACCCATACAACCACTTATATGCATAATACATCATCATATAGTATTCCCCATACCCTATATATATCTAATAATATATATAGGCACACACATGATATATTATATAGGATACATATGTATACATATGTATAAGAGAGGGGACACATGAGTATTAGATGTGTGAGTGTGTGTCATAGACTAGGCATGTGTGTGTGAGATATCACAAGAGTGTGTGTAATGGACTGAGTGAAAACTGGAAATAACAGGGGATGCAAATCCTAAAAACAGTGAGCAATGTGTGTGTGTGTGTATCTAAGACAGTAAAGGAAAGGAAATTCAGTTCTTAAAAGCAATTCCTAAACTCAGGAAAGGAAATCAGTTTGCAATACAAACAATACCTCCAATCCCAGTTATCACATATCAACCCATAGCTATGGTTCAGAATATAAACTCCCATTTCAGAGATAAAATCCCAGGTTACACATATTCTCAGGTTAAAACAGTTGAACAACATACAAAGATGAGAAGAAAAGGGAAACAATGTAACAATGTATAACTCAGGTTTCTTCATATAACTGGAAAACCATCCATCTCAGTTTGACAATAGTTTTTAAAAGATGATATTGAAATCAATTACCCTGAGTTTCCTACATTCAATTTCAGGTTTTGAATTTGATTTAAGTTAACAGGAACATCCCAGGTTCAACTAACCCCAAATCAGTTCATAGTAAATACATTCTCAGGTTATCATGGGAAAACCATATCAGTTATCAATCAAGGCAATCTCAGATTTTCGAAAATGAAAGGGAAACAATGTACAGTGACATTCTCAGGTTTTATATAAAAGAACACCAACTCAGATTTCAGTGAACAAAATAATCAGTTTAAACAACAACCCATATCAGTTTAAAGGAAAGAAAACATTGAAACCAATTATAAAGTAAACTCAGGTTTTGAACATCCAATTTCAGGTTTCCAATAACTGGGAACAAACTCCCAATCTCAGGTTAAAGTTGAACCTAAACACAGTTTAAAATACACCATATCAGGTTTAAACAAAATCAGTTAAATGACAGTTCAAGAATAGGGAAAACTGAACTCTCAGGTTTTCCAATAAATTCGAAAACCAACCCAATTAACCAAAGTCTTATTCACACAACCACAAGCCTATAATTGAGTGAAATAACTTAGCTAAATGAAATGTAACATGTGGGGATATTTAGCAGTGATAATTAATCAAACAACAGGAATTTAGAGTTAGGAAAAACAATAAAAAATCAATGTAACAGGACTGTGTATCGAAAAAACCCAAAAACCCCATGTTCGAAACCTATATTCTAAACAAAACCTAAACTAACATGGAAACTGAATCTAACACATAATATACATAATATTTAGGATCTATTTAACAATTTATAACATAATTTACAAGCATTAAAACGATTAAAATACAGAACACAATACTGCACATTGATATACACAGTGTACCATATGTGCAGGCACAAATCTGTGTCCGACACGACACGAGGACTCGTGAAACTTTACGAGCCTCGTGTCAGATAGTGCCCCATCACGTGTGTCGATTTTCTTGTGTCGAGGTGGCGTGTCCCATGCGGAATAGCCCCCGAGTAGCAGGGGAGCTACAGTGCCGCGCGCACGCACCCGCACCCGCGTGTTCCCGTATCCCCCAAGACTCAACACGACATGGAAATCACCACACGACACTGGGAACCCCTAAGCAACACTAAAAGCTAAATTCTTATTCATTTAGAATTCTAAAACTCGACTGAAATGTCCTTTGAGACATTTCGTCGAACACCCTTAACACACGATTGGTACGTGTCCGATACAGACACGTAATGGATCCAAAACCTAGGGTTAGCCTATCCTACTGTTAGGTTAGGGTTAGGACATCCTAGAAATAAATTTTAATAGAATTTAAATGCAATAGAAGGGATTATACCTATAGGTGAACAATGGGTTAAAATCTCCAAATGGAAAGAGTTTCACAAGCCACCAAACTCCCTCAAATTGTGTTCTTCCTGAAAATACTCATCAACAACAGCAAGAATACTAATATTAGGTCCTATTGCAATTTGTTTGGAGGAATTTGGAGTAAAAATGGATTTTCTAAGAATTTACAAAGACGGGGACTTACCTCTTCCAAATGACAATGGTTTCCTAAAGAGGCAAGCCCTAATTTCAAGGGGATATAAATAGGGGGGATGACCATAGTGGGCCGACCAGAATTTCTAGGGTTAGGGCTTGGTTTAATGGGTGTGGGCCTATGGGCCATTAAGCCTATTAGTCATAAAATGACTTGTGATTTCATAAGCCATTCCTTAATCAATCTAGCTCATAATTTCACCAAACTAATTCCAATGAGCTAAACCTCACTAACTTAAGTCACCCTAGGTTTTCATATCCTAATCACTTAGTCATGACCTAGGTTAGCCACCAGATTAGTCTCCAAGGTCAACATAAGTCAAAGTCACTAAAACATCAAAATCAATTATTCTAAAATTACTTAAAAATCACATTAATTATAAATAATAATAATAATTCAAATTAAATTCTAAAATTTTGAAAATGACCAAAATACCCTCAAGCTAGAAGTGGTAGTGATAGTCTTGGGAGTCCACACTGACCGAACCTTGCTCGTGGCAGAGGTTGCAGTACGAGGGGTGGTCCTGGAGTTGATCATTATTTCATAGGCAATCTGGTTGACCTTCACAACCAGCATCTTCTGCGTCTTTCCGATAGACGCCATGTCACATTGAGTTGTCACTTCCTCGTCGGAGAAGAAAGTCGTCCCCAGCAGAGTCGCCATTTTGTTTGCAAAAACAAAAGCCTTTTATTTCATAAACTTGTAAAAGAGTACAAAGTACAATAAATTTTGGGCAAGTACAACTATAGGAATCCGATCTGAAGATGATCACTTTATCCCATGGACGATGTGAACTTTGAAGACGATAGCCTCTGAAGAATGCAGCAGCACTTGGACAAAAACTCCTGATCTCTGATGATAATATGATCCCCTTAATGAAGAACTTGAAACTCTATTTATAGAGTTCTAGAAATAACTATTTTGTAGTTATTCTGGATCGTGCACAATGGTTTGTGCTGGAGGCAGACTGCGCAAACTACAAACCGCGCTGACCATTGGGCAGTTGCTCGATCGTGGGCTAACCGTACTCAGACGCGTGGCATTGTATGATTGAAATGCGCTTGGTTGTGTACAGGCGGTTGCTACGTGGCGAGTAATTGATGGCATGTAAGCCACGTAATAAATATCAGTTAGCTTCAACAAGTTTGATGGATCGCGCCACTTGAATAGCGCTGGCTTCGGATTGCGCTCAGATCTGGTCGATAGATTGCGCTGGCGTTGGATAGCTAGACCGTGCTAGGGCTTGGCAGCTGGATCGCGCTAAGATTTGGACAGCTGACCTAGAATGTGGCACGACACGAGAAACGAATAGACTCCTCACTTTTTGGACTGTCAGGCTGTCAGAAGATTTGATTTTTTTTGTCAGGTAATGATGGTATTGCCACGTCATTCTAGCGCGCTCGGACATTGGCACAGTTCAGGCTAGCGTAGTTGATTTGTAGCGCAGTCTGCCTTCTGCGCAGTTCATTTAATAGTGCTCAATTTTAGATTTCTCTGTCTATTTGATGGATGCAACTTAATTTTTAGGACTTACAATGTCATTATGTACATCACTTATATATAGTTCCGTTATTCTCGCTGAACATCCATTAACATCCAAAAGTTTGAAAAAAGATTTACAACATCAAGTTTATAATGATAGAGCGAAGAACTTTTGTATTACTTACCTTCACCCTTAGTGTGTCTGCACCTTTCCTAACAAGGCACAATCTAAACTTAAAGAAATAACATTACAAAGATCACGTTCAGAGTAAGTGAGTACAAATAAGGATGCATATATTTTAACAATGCAAATATTTTAACATAATATAAATAATTTAACAATGTACATATTTCTGCTACAAATTCCTGTCAAGAATACAATTTATTGGCCAAGACAGTTGATAAAGATGAATGGAAAAATTCTATGAGACAGTTGATTTAACCATATGAGGCAGATGTAAAAGAATTACCAAGGAAATGCAATACTACTCGGTGAGATGGTAGCAGAGGGAATAGGTCCGATATAATACATGTCAAGTGGAGGTGAAGCTTCTACAAAATTTCTCCAGAAAATAGTTCATATTACTAAGATTTGGATTCAAAGAAAACTCCATACAAATTTTCATTAACTATACTAGCACATGTGCACGTGCCTTGCATGTATTTTAACATTCTTTTAATTAACTTAGGAAGACTCTTTAGGAAGACCAAAGAATAGTCTTCCTAATTATTAAGTTGACTTTATTAAAATTAATGAACAATTTTTAATTAGTATAGACATGCAAGGGTATTTTCGAAATTCAAAATTTTCACCATCCAAGTTTTTCTATTATATAGTAGAATAGATTCTAGATGGCACATTGTGAGAAATTTTATTGTACCCTATCGATTCATGAGATGAAAAACATAAATTAAATTGATTGCGGAAGCGTACCTGAATCCATTGCTTGGCTTGATAGATGTTGAAGCGATCGACTCTTTATTGGGTTCGATCTTCCAACTTGCTACGACCCTTAATGCCAAAGGTGAATCCGAATCCTTTGTCCCTCTCTTTCTGTTGATGGGGATGCAGAAGAGAAAAAGAGAGAACCTTCTCTTTGGTGGCCGTATAAGTTGGGGACCATAACCCTAATGAATACACATATTTATATATGTGTTGATATTTCTAATTTGGCCCCTCATCAAATTAGAATTATCTCCGGTATCTACACATTAATTCTATGACAATTATACCCTTAAGCCAATTTCCAAATAGACCACTTTAATTTGGCTTAATTATTTAGATAGCCCAAACACAATTAATTTTACATGTGTGATCCCTTAATTATTGAATAATTCCAATAATCTCCCACTGGGCCACATATGTAACCTTATATTTGTGTTAACCTTAGTGAGCTCATAAATTACTATCTTAATCCTTAGGGTATATCCGGACAATCTCGTCCATTAACCATATCAACATAGGATCAAAGCGGCATTCGTCACATATAGCGTAACTAAACCATTAATGGTCACATATACCAATATAGCTAAACGACATAGATCAATCATGGATACATAGCATGGAAATTACTCGCAATGTGATCAATACATGTCTATTTCCAACAGGTCCTCCTTAACTTTAATGAGTTCAGTACTTTAACATAATGAAAACATAATGAACTGAATTTCCATATATCTGATCAGATAAATATCCAAAATACTTTAATACATAAATGTGTCCAAAACCAAATAGCACCTAAATTCATAAAATACAAACTCCCACTATATTGCCATATTCTTAATTAACACCCATATGAGCAGTATGCTCATGAAAGACCCTGGGTGATAATGCTTTTGTGAGCGGATCCGCTAACATAGAGTTTGTCCTAATGTGCTATATGGATACTATGTAGGACCGTTGAGCACCTCTAGAGGGGGGGTGAATAGAGTGCGTGTGTACAGCGGAATATAATCACCAATTAAAAAATTAAACTATGGCAGATATGTAAGAGACATTAAATAGAGATAGAAAATTCAAACTCAGTAACACAGCGATATATACTGGTATCCCTCTGAGAGGACTAATCCAGTCTCGAGTACTCTTGCTCGATGTTAATCCACTATGGCACAAGCTTTAACTGAGAGCTTGCAGTCTCTTACAACACCGTGCTTGGTGACGAGCGCACGACCAGCTCCACACACACACCGTGCTTGGTGATGAGCGCACGACCAGCTCCACAACAGGAAAAGTTGTTGAAACTTGGAACGACCTCTTTACAACTCTTGAGTAACCAAAAGACTCTAAATCAACTTTGATAGTACTGGCTTTTGGCTAAGAGATGTATAGGTGAGATTTGAAAATCTTAGATCGTTTGAAAATACTTGAGTAATAGAGAAGAGAGAATGAAGAATGAATTGATGATTTGAAATAAAAAGTTCTCCTCTATTTATAGGTGTTTTCTCCAGCCGAACTCGGGCAGAACTCGGACAGAGTTCGGATGCAAATATCTCGCAAAGAGACGTTGCTCACTGATTTGGAGGCAACAGAAGTTTGAATAACTTTTGACCGAACTCGTTCAAAGTTCGGACCGAACTCGGGCCGAACTCGGTTAGGAGTTCTGTCAGGAGATATTTGAAAATCATTTGCAAAAATAGTTTTCAATAATATTTTTGGTTATTTGTAAAATCATTTTGAAAGACTATTTTCGAAAATATGTTTTTGAAATATTTGGAAACGAAAATACAAATGGTAAATTGGTAGGCTTTTTGGAATGTGGACAGTTTTAACCCTAAGCTAGTATTACCATAATTGATTTTACAAAATAAATCCTAGACTCAATAAAATATAAAATACAGAACAAAATGAGAAATGAGTCTCCAGAAGATTTGATGATATAGATGCTTTGATTGATGCGGTACATCGTCCGTTGAATATGATTTCATGAATCCTAAAATGATTAGCAGTATTTTCTATATTTTGTGTATTGACTAAAGTGTATGTTGATTATCGAAATCGGGTGTGACCATGGAATGGGCCAACAATCTCCCCCATTTTGATAATTGACAAACTTGTGTCTATACCAAAATATATTTATATCAAATAGAACAAAATACAAAAGTACCTGAAGAGAAAAATGTTTGGATTTTGTTTTTGGATTATATGCGCTTGGTATACTCTTTTTCTATATGCGCTTGGTATACTCTTTTTCTCCCCCTTTGTCAAGTAGTAAAATGAATAGGCTCCCCCGTAAATCGTGAAGCCAACAATAGACAAACACAAGACAAAGTGAAGCAAAAAGAAATAATCACAGCATAGACATATATGGAAACAAATGATATAGAGTAAACCAGCTCATAATAAACTGAAATAACATAGAATTTCTACTAGAAATCCAAAAGTACAACTAATAATGTCTAACTAAACAGTTTAGACATGGAAAATAAAAAAAACTACTACATCAACTGCATCAACTAATCAAATCAATATCCACTATCCCATAACTGAATCCACGTCACATCGTGGGGTCGTCCGCACCGGGAGGATCATGAGGGAAGTAAGCTGTAGTCGGGTCGAAAAACTGAAAGGTAACCTCATCAGTAAATCGAGGACCCAGAAAAGCAGGGTGAAGAAGGATGGTGACCGGATGGACTGGATCCTGAGCCAGGCTATAGTGGAGGTCAGCAATACTATTTTTCAGCACCTGGGCCTGAGAAATGTGCCGAAACTCTGAGTCCTGATGACGTTGCGTAGAGACCGCAACAAAATCATCGAAGCGCTGGTAGAAAGTCTGATCGAATCCTGGGGCAGGGGTCGGAGCAGGAGGAGCATCAGCTGGAGGGACCTCAGCATCAGCAGCTGGAGCAGGAGCAGCTCCAGGTGCTCCAGGTGGTGCAGAAAATCGACGAGATCGAGTAAGCTCAACAGGAGGAGAGGAGATGACACACGTCTCAAGATCAATCTCGAAACGTCGAAATATAGAAGTATGGTGCATAGGATATACTAGATTCCTACCTGCATTTTTGCAGTTAACTATCCAGGACATCATAGTTTTGGGAACGGAGAATAGGATGCCAAAGTGGATGTGATATAGAGCAAATAGTTCCAAAAAGGTAACTTCATCAGTAGAGCCTTTCTTCGGAAGTAGAGCAGAAAATATCATACGATGAAGCTCATAGAATGTTTGGTTCAGATGTTTGGCAAAAATTCTCCGGGGAGGAGGGTTAGGATGACAAATTAATTCCCTAAAGGAAGCAAGAGTGACATCAGCAGGGAACTGAATGTGGTAGATGTCAACTAATGCATCACCAATATCAGGAATATGAAAGTATTCACTGATGTCGGTGGCGCTAAATTCTAATTCTTGCCCAGCAATGTAAGAATAGAAATTGCCGTTTGGTTTTACCTGCATATTGCAGTAAAATATACCTACGACGTTGTCATAAATGCTCTCTTGGATCTTGAAGAAATCGCGGTATCCAAGTTGGTCAAAAATTTGAGTATATTCAAAGAAAGTAGTAAAATTAACGAAGGTTCTAGAGCAAATACGACGACCAGAGAAGGAGTCGAACCAGAGATCCGAGAAGTCTTTGTCGGGGAACAAAGTAGCATCGTACTCATCGGAATCTCTAGGTCGTGCTGGACTAAAAAGACTAGCAGGGGTGTAGTCAGAGGAAGAGGAAGCACCTTGAGAAGAGTTTCCTCTTTGACGCTTGGGGGCCATGAGAAGATGGAAAGAAAAGAAATACCTTTGAAGAAAAAGGAGGAAGAAGGAAGATGACCGCCCACTGGAACTCGTCAAACCCTTGCTAAGATGGAGGAGGAGAGGTTTCTAGGAGGAGAGGGAGGCTTTCCACGTTTTGGTGTGAAGAAAAAGTGGAAGGAAAGTTGGATTATATAGGCACTAGGGCCGGCTGTTCGGTTCTGGAAGTTACCACAGCGCCGACCGAACTCGGTCCGAATTCGGTCCGAACTCGGTCCGAATTCGGTCCGAACTCGGTCAGAGTTCGGGCCGAGTTTGGCCACTTGCATTCCCGAGATAAACAGTACAGGCTGGTAAGTTTAAAAGTAAAATTTAATAACTTTGACTGTTTTATTAAATAACGATTGTTATTTCTGAGTTAACTGTAGGGGTTGTCCCAGCTAACGGAGGTTCACTGGGGAACTCTTAAATACCGCTTCGCTTCGACCATAGCCGTGGTGACAGACATACCCTTTTTAAGTTTGTACCCAAAAATAATTTTTGTTAAATAAAATATCAAGTCATAAACTCAATTTAATTACCATATGCACTATGAGTCCGAGAATTCAAGAATGCCGAGCTCACGCCTCAAAATGTTAAAACGGTCTTCAGCCAATGGTTTAGTGAATATATCTGCTAGTTGATGATCAGTGTCAATAAATTCTAAGAAAATATCCCCGTGTTGTTGATGATCACGAAGAAAATGATGCCTAATTTCTATGTGCTTTGTGCGTAAATGACAAACCGGGTTCTTAGTCAGATTTATTGTACTAGTGTTATCACAATAAATAGGAACATTTGTATAGTGCAGATTGTAGTCCTCTAAGGTTTGCTTCATCCACAAAATCTGAGCACAACAACGTCCTGCGGCGATATACTCAGTCTCAGTTGTTGATAATGCTACCGAATTTTGTTTCTTGCTAAACCAAGAGACTAAGGCCTTTCCTAAGAAATGACATGTGCCACTGGTACTTTTACGGTCCACTTTGCATCCAGCAAAATCCGCATCCGAGTAACCTATAAGGTCAAAGGATTTGGTTTTGGGATACCATAAGCCAAGTGTAGAAGTTTCTTTAAGGTATCGGAAGATACGCTTAACGGCACTAAGATGTGATTCCTTAGGGTTTGCCTGATAACGTGCACATATGCAAACGCTAAACATAATATCAGGACGACTAGCAGTTAAATATAATAAACAACCAATCATACCTCGATACTTACGCTGATCGACAGGTTTGCCACTTTCATCAGCATCAAGCTTTGTAGATGTAGCCATAGGCGTCCCGATTGGCTTTACATTCTCGAAGTCGTACTTCTTTAGTATGTCCTTCGTGTACTTAGCTTGGTTGATGAATGTTCCGTTCGAGTGCTGTTTGATTTGTAGTCCTAGGAAGAAGTTTAGTTCTCCCATCATACTCATCTCAAATTCACTCTGCATACACTTGGCAAATTCTTGACAAAGTTTTTCATTAGTAGAACCAAATATAATGTCATCTACATAGATTTGCACTAGAAGTATATCATCATTCATAGATTTAATAAATAAAGTAGTATCTATTTTGCCTTTTGAAAATCCATTATCAAGTAAGAAGGCGCTTAGGCGTTCATACCAAGCACGAGGTGCTTGTTTGAGTCCATAGAGTGCTTTCTTAAGCTTGAAGACGTGATCAGGTTTTTGAAAATCTTCAAAACCAGGGGTTGTTTCACAAAAACCTTTTCTTTCAAAAATCCATTTAAAAATGCGCTTTTCACGTCCATTTGAAAAAGTTTAAAATCATTAAAACATGCAAATGCGCAAAACATGCGGATGGCTTCTAGTCTAGCAACAGGAGCATAGGTCTCATCATAATCAATTCCTTCTTCTTGATTATAACCTTGTGCAACTAGACGTGCTTTGTTGCGTAGAACTTGTCCATCTTCACTTAGTTTATTTTGGAACACCCATTTGGTACCAATTATCGATTGACCAATTAGTTTAGGAACAAGTTCCCAAACTTGGTTTCTCTCAAATTGATTAAGTTCCTCTTGCATGGCAGAAATCCAAAATTCATCAGAAAAAATCCTCTTATATGTTCTTAGGTTCTATTTGTGAAATAAATGCTACATTTCTGCTAATTCAGAATCTTTAAGAGATGAACGTGTACTTACACCTTTGGATACATCACCTATAATGAGGGTTTCTGGATGATCTGGCTTGAATCTCAATGATTCAAATCTTTGGGCCATATCCTTCACAAGGCTTTTCTCAGTTCCTGCATCTTCGGAACTTTTATCAGTCCTTGCCTCTTGGGTCAGATCTTTCTCAGAATTCTTCTTAGTCTTTTTAGGTGCATCTTCATCATCACCGTCGCTAGATCTGTGACTATTCAACTCATCAAAAGTAACATTAATACTTTCTTCAACAATCATAGATCTTTTATTAAAAATTTTATATCCCTTACTCTTAGCAGCATATCCGAGAAATATTCCATCATCTGCTTTGGAGTCGAACTTTTCCAAGTTATCCTTGGTGTTCAGGATAAAACAGTGACAACCAAAAACTTTAAAATAAGAAATGTTTGGAATTCTTCCAAACCAAAGCTCATATGGTGTTTTCTTCGAAATTGGTCGAATTAACACCCTATTTAAAATATGACAGGCTGTACTAACAGCTTCTGCCCAAAAATATTTAGAAAGATTATACTGATCCAGCATGACTCTAGCCATTTCGCTTAGAGTACGGTTCTTCCGCTCCACAATACCATTCTGTTGGGTAGTTCTAGGACAAGAAAATTCGTGGTAATATCCACTATCATCACAAAACATTTTGAAGTCAGAATTTTCGAATTTGCCACCATGATCACTTCGGATACGAGTAATCATGAAGCCTTTTTCGTTTTGTACCTTTTTACAAAATATCTGAAATTCAAAAATAGCATCACTTTTGTTTGATAAAAAGTAAACCCAAGTAAATCGAGAGAAATCATCAACAATAACAAAAGCATAGAGCTTACCGCCATGACTAACGACTCTACTAGGACCAAATAAATCCATATGAATCAACTGCAAAGGTCTTGAAGTACTTACAGCATTGATGGATTTAAAAGTAGACCTATGTGCTTTATTCTTTTCATAGTCTGCACATACCATATCTCTCTTGAATGGAATTTCAGGGAGTCCTTTTACCAACTTCTTTGTATTCAGACGTGAGATAGTATCCATGTTTGCATGTCCTAGTCTCATGTGCCATAGCCAGCTTTCATCTTGATTGGCTACTAGGCATCTTCCTGCATTATTAGTATTCTCCAAAAGGAAAACATAAATGTTGTCTTCTCTAATCCCTTTATATACGGGATCACCAGATGACATATCATATATGGTACATTTATCTTTCACAAAATTGATACCATAACCATTATCTGCCAAATGACTTATGCTCAATAGGTTATGTTTCAATTCAGTTACTAGACAAACATCCTTTATTATTGGATAAGGAGAAATACCTACAGTACCATTACCTATAATATCACCTCTCAAGTTGTTTCCGAAGGAGACGTATCATTCTTTCTTCATCGATAGCGTAGCGAATAAGGATGCATCACCAGTCATGTGTCGCGAACATCCGCTATCGAGAATCCATTTGCTTTTAGCATGAGAGGGTTGAGGGTCCACCTACAAGATAAGTAGATGAATTCTTTGGTACCCATTTTCTGAAGGGTCCTCACAGATTAGCTTTAGGTCTCCAAACTAAAGTATGATTGTCAACAAGCTTTCTTACAAGACAATATTGTGATATGTGTCCGTGTGTACCACAATATGTGCAAGTCAGTTTAGTGGTAGAAACTGTATTTGCAAGCTTGTTTTGTTTGAAGAACCTGTAAGTGAAAGCATGATGGTGTTCGTGTTTCTTCTGTGCTTTCTTGTGTTTAGTCCTTCTAGGTGTATGCTTCGCATTAGGACTAATTTTAGGCTGTGTCACAGGTATTGCCTGTTTGCCTAACTTGATTTTTAACTTTTTAGAAATCGCAATAGACTCTTCGTATCTAGCAGTCATATCAAGGAGTCTTTGTTCAGTTACTAGGTGCATCTTCTTCTCTATGTCATAAAGCTTTTGTACTTTGACATAGTCCCTTTCTTTCTTTTCAATATTGAGGATAGCCTCATGATAGTCTGCTTTAAGTTTGGCTATCTCTTCCGTGTTACCGGTAGTAGATGTCTCTTTAATATCTTCAATTAGATTAGACAGTCTAGCTATTTCGGTTGTGTGTGCCTTAATCTTTTTTTGAGATTGCTTATACTTGTCGAGCACAATTTTGTGATCTTCAAGTAGTTCACTAAAGGCGTTCTCTAGTTCATTGAAAGTAAAGTCATCAAACAAAGGGTTAGATGATACCTTTTCAAATACCATGAGACAAACATTTGCATTGCTGCAGGGTCTGTCTTCTTCTTCTGAGTCACTGGCATCGCTTTCGTGCCAGATGCTTGTGTTGGCATGTAGCTTTTCTGCTTGATCTTGATCTATCGTATGGACTGTTTTTCTTGGTGGTTGGACAGTCCTTCTTCATATGCCCTGATTTCTTGCATCCAAAGCATAAAGTTTCATCTTCGTTGCTTTCTTGGATGTCTCTCTTCTTTCTGCTTGTGAACTTTAGATATTTCTTGAAGTTCTTCACAAGTAGGGCTCGTTCATCACCACTTGACGATTCTTCATCGGAATCGTTGTATGTTGATTTTCTTGCTTGAGCTTTGAAGGCAATAGTTTTCTCCTTTGGTGTTGCTTCTTCAAAATCTTGCAAGTCGAGTTCATGGGTCATGAGTTTGCCCATCAGCATTTCCAGAGTCATAGTGGTGAGATCGTTTCCTTCAATGATTGCTGTGGCTTTTGGATTCCAGTTCTTAGTTAGAGCCCGCAGCACTTTTCTGATCTTCTCGTGATTGCTGTAATCCTTGCCAAGAGATTGTAAAGGATTAGTTATATCGAGGAAACGAGTAAACATCTGTGTAATTGACTCACCGGGTTTCATTTTAAAAGATTCATACTCATGTGTCAGTCTACTAATTTTGGATTCCTTTACTTGGGAAGTCCCTTCATGGGTTACCTCAAGGAGTTTCCAAATTTCGTGAGACATCTTACAGGTTGAAACTCTGTTGAACTCGGTTTTGTCAATTGCACAGAATAGTGCATTGATGGCTCGAGCATCAAGACTAGCCTTTGCTTTTTCAGCATCGGTGTACTTGTCATGAGGCTTTTCCATAAGAATGCCTTCAACCACTGTGGGTGCTGGCTTCTTATAACCATCAATAACTATTGACCATAGATCAAAGTCAAGAGACTTTAGAAAGAAAGTCATCCGTATTTTCCAGTATGTGTAATTTGTTCCATCAAATAGGGGAGGTCTATTTGTGGATTGCCCTTCACCGTTGAATATAGATTTCACGGCTGCCATATATACTCTCTAAGGTATGTTATATAAGAATATAACCTGCTTTGATACCAATTGTAGGACCGTTGAGCACCTCTAGAGAGGGGATGAATAGAGTGCGTGTGTGCAGCGGAATATAATTACCAATTAAAAAATTAAACTATGGCAGATATGTAAGAGACAGTAAATAGAGATAGAAAATTCAAACTCAGTAACACAGCGATATATACGGGTATCCCTCTGAGAGGACTAATCCAGTCTCGAGTACACTTGCTCGATATTAATCCACTATGGCACAAGCTTTAACTGAGAGCTTGCAGTCTCTTACAACACCGTGCTTGGTGACGAGCGCACGACCAGCTCCACACACACACCGTGCTTGGTACGAGCGCACGACCAGCTCCACAACAGAAAAAGTTGTTGAAACTTGGAACGACCTCTTTACAACTCTTGAGTAACCAAAAGACTCTAAATCAACTCAGATAGTACTGGCTTTTGGCTAAGAGATGTATAAGTGAGATTTGAAAATCTTAGATCGTTTGAAAACACTTGAGTAATAGAGAAGAGAGAATGAAGAATGAATTGATGATTTGAAATGAAAAGTTCTCCTCTATTTATAGGTGTTTTCTCCAACCGAACTTGGGCAGAACTCGGACAGAGTTCGGATGCAAATATCTTGCAAAGAGACGTTGCTCACTGATTTGGAGGCAACAGAAGTTTGAATAACTTTTGACCGAACTCGGTCAGAGTTCGGACCGAACTCGGGCCGAACTCGGTTAGGAGTTCTGTCAGGAGATATTTGAAAATCATTTGCAAAAACAGTTTTCAATAATATTTTTGGTTATTTGTAAAATCATTTTGAAAGACTATTTTTGAAAATATGTTTTTGAAATATTTGGAAACGAAAATACAAATGCTAAATAGGTAGGATTTTTGGAATGTGGACAGTTGTAACCCTAAGCCAGTATTACCATAATTGATTTTACAAAATAAATCCTAGACTCAATAAAATATAAAATACAGAACAAAATGAGAAATGAGTCTCCAGAAGATTTGATGATATAGACGCTTTGATTGATGCGGTACATCGTCCGTTGAATATGATTTCATGAATCCTGAAATGATTAGCAGTATTTTCTATATTTTGTGTATTGACTAAAGTGTATGTTGATTATCGAATTCGGGTGTGACCATGGAATGGGCTAACACACTATAACCATTCTGAATTCTTTCCTTCACAACTAGAAACTTTATGTCAATTTCCTTTGACTTATAGAAGTTTCTGTTGTTATTGGAATACAGTACTGCTAATTTATTGTCACACCATAATTTCATGTGGTCTTTCAACACCGTACTGTAGGCGCAGCCTTGTGACAATTTTGCAACCATATTCCCTGAATAGATACCCCACAGCATGTTTATAAACCTTGCTTTCATGGTAGAGAAATTTTGAGTGCATGTTTGACACTCATCCAAAATATATCTCCATTAGTCAGTATGACCTGATGTGGATCTCCTGCTGTGTTGGCATCCAACAAAATCGGAGTCAGAATACCTTATGATCTCCAGAATTATCCGATCTCCTACAAAGAGCATATAATTTCTTGTTCTCAATTAATTACTTAAGTAGTTTGGCTGCTATCCAATGATCCATCCATATTTGCTTAAATATCTTCCTAACATCCTAATATGTACGCAGCATCCTGACGCGTACATACTTGAGCGTACATTAGACTCCCTACAACTGATCATGAAGGGAAAATCTATTGTATTTTCTTAATTTTAAGGTTAACCTTAGGGCACTTGTTTGAGACCGAATTTGTCTCTCCTTTAACGAGAGGTGTCACCTGGTTTGCATTAAATACTTTAATCAATATACAAAACCAGAAAATTATTCCTACTCCCACTGAACTTGTGATACACACAATCTTCAATAGTATTCATCTCAAAACCAAACGAGATAATCACTTGAAGTACCTTTGACGAGAAGCTTGCTTGAGTTCATAAATGGATTTTGTCAATTTGTAAACCATATTATTTGGATCTTTTGACACAAAGTTTTTTGGCTGCACCATATAAATAGTTTCGTCAATGTTACCATTGAGAAATGCCGTTTTGACATCCATTTGATGTAACTCAATATCAAAATATGCAACATGTGCTATGATTATTTTAAAAGAGTCTTTCGAAGAAAGCGGAGAGAAAGTCTCTTTAAAATCAATCCATTCCTTTTGAGTAAAGTCTTTAGCTACAAGACGTGCTTTATACTTATCCACATGACCCTTCGAATCATTCTTGGTTCTAAATGTCCATTTGCAACCAATGGACTTCATACCTTTTGGTAATGGGATAAGTTCTTAAACTTTATTGTCTTGCATGGACTTATACTCCTTATTTATTGTATCAATCCACTTTGAGAACTGAAACTTTTTTTGGCCTGACGGAAATTGATTAGATCATCTTCCAGTATCCACAGTCTTCCTCACGTTTCTAGAGAAATATGACAAATTATCCAAAATTATATTTCTCCTTTCTCTGGTGGACCATCTTAATATTACCGGTTCTTGAGGTTGTCGAGTTTGTTCCTTAGGAATAATTACCTTATCTTGAATGGGGTGCCGCTACGTTGTCGTTGTTAAGGTATCTCAACAACGACTTAAGAGGTAATTCGACATTGTCTTATTGAGGCTCCGAATTCACTTCTTGATCATGACAGGTATAGAATCCTGCACATCGTCAAAAGTGATAGTAGGAATCGTAATTGATTCCTTCTCAAAGACAATGATCCTAACTTTATTTCTCCCCCAAACTCAACATCCTCAAAAACTATTACACTTCTCGTCTCAAAATTTTCTTTTGTGTGGGATCGTATAATTATTAACCCCTTAATTTGTCAGCATAGACAATAAAGTAGCTGCTTACAATTGAACTTTGGTCTGTATTTCCTTTACACATTAATATAGACATTAAAGTCTATAAAGTTAATAAAATCCAAATCTCATCAGACAAAAGTCGTTCAACTCTATTTCTAAAGATGTGACCTAATCGCTTATGTCATAATGAGGCTAAAAATATTTATTATTAATTTTGCGTTTAGTACCACATGACTCCACTTGCAAGGTTTCATTGTATTAAGATGCAATAGTTTCAAGTAAATATAGGTTATAATAAATCTTAAAGGAACAGTTTCCAATAATATTTGGATTTAAAGATAGACTAAACTTATTATTTCCAAATGAACAATAATAACCAAATTTGTCCATTAAGGAAACTGAAACTGAATTTTGTCTAAAAGACGGTACAATAAAAGTGTTTATCAAATCCAAATAATAATCGATTCCTAAAAATAACCTAAAATGTGCTATTGCTTTCACTTCTACCGATTTGCCGTCACCCACATAGATGTATCTTTCACCATCAATTGGCTTTCGGTAGCTCGGACAACCTTGTTTATAAACACTAATGTGGGTAGTAGCACCAGAATCTAACCACCATGTATTTCTAGGTACTAAATCTAAATTAACCTCAGAACAGACCAAATTTAGAAATGTACTTTTCTTTATACGCCATGCGTGGTACTTTGTACATTTTTTTCTTATGGGTCCTGCCTTATCACAAAAGAACAACCCTTAGTTTTATATTATTGTTTCTTTTGAGCTGGACCCTTAGCAGCTACTGTATTCATTTTCATTTTGCCCTTAAAGTTTATCCCATTAAACATGAAAATTAAAATATTATTGGCAGATATTTTAACAACATTAACTGTAAAGAGAACAAAACAACAAAAATGACATGCTTTAATTAATAACCAAAGAGTAAAATATAGTCAAACAAATTCAAATAATGGTGAACCCCATCTCAAGATACCTAGTACATCATTAATATCAAGTCTTTGGACAGTGATATTAACTGCAAGTGGTACTCTTGGTGTAGTGATCAAACGTTGACAATAAGTCATGTCAAATAATAAGCCTATCTTTGGATCGGGTTATTATTCACATATAAACCGTATAATTGTCACACATTTATCACCACAAGTATGTGTGCAATTCGGCCATGTATTAAACTTCCTTTGGGCCGGCTAATACCCGCATGAATATACACACACAAACATCCGATATCCCTCGTAGACTATCTACACAAGAGAGGTCACTTTGGCGACATATTGTTTCAATGAGTCTACTTAGAATATTGGACAACTATTGCTAGTCATAAAAGGCACCAAAAATTAATGTTGACTAAATTTTACAAAACTGAATCATGTCCAAAAACTTTATATACATGCATATTCATAAGATTATTACTCAAATAAAGTAATCAAAAGCATAATCATGAATTTCAATTTGGAAAAATTGGATATTATCACTATAACAAAATTCATGAAATAATCTACAGAGAATATGCATCCAAAGATAATATCAAATAATGCATAAGGATTACTTTAAATAGAATAATATATAGAAGGTCAAATATATGCATTAACAGATTATATCAAATAATCTATAAGGATTATTTTAAATAAAATAATCTACCGAAGACAAAATCCTAATTTTAATTTAAAAAACAATCATATATCTTAAAGATATCTCCTTTAATCATATGCATGTGAATTTCTTTACATGATTCAAACAAATATTCTTAATTTGACTAAACTGAGCATTGTTAACATAATAAAATTCACGTAATATTTTACTGAAGATATGAACCAATATATTGCTTCAAATAGCCCATAAAGATTATATTAAAATAATCTGCTGAAGATATGTACGTTAATAGGTTACATCAAATATATGACTTGGAACATAAATTTATTGGAAACTAAATTTATGCCAAACATAAAATTGTCTAACTACATCATTATATAATATTTAATATTCCAAAATATTGAAAGAATCTCCCAAATGACTTGTACCTTTCTTTATACAGTGGTTTAAAGCCAAGAAAGGAAAAAAATAACAAATTAGAAAAGCTGTAGCTAGCGGAGCTAACTATATGGAAGAGACCATTTGAACAAAATCATGCAACCAAACTGCAACAAAATTTCTATAGTTGTCAACCTTTAATATTTTCACGTTTCTGAATTCATAACTCAACAACAACCATACATCTCTACTGAATCCAGCATTAGCAAACTCTATATAATCCAATAAGAAGTGACCAAGACGACCAAGATGGCCAGCAACAAAGATTAACATTATCATGAACCGAATCCGGATTAATTTATTGAATTGGAACCCAAAAATAAATAAGATTAAATAATATAGGGTTTCCAAACAAGAACAAAAAATAATTTTGAAACTTCTACCTCATAAATCAAACAAGGAGGCTCTGATACCACTTGTGAGAAATTTTATTGTATCCTGTCGATTCATGTGATGAAGAACATAAATTAAATTGATTGCGGAAGCGTACCTGAATCCATTGCTTGGCTTGATGGATGTTGAAGCGATCGACTCTTTATTGGGTTCGATCTTCCAACTTGCTACGACCCTTAATGACAAAGGTAAATCCGAATCCTTTGTCCCTCCCTTTCTGTTGATGGGGATGCAGAAGAGAAAAAGAGAGAACCTTCTCTTTGGTGGCCGTATAAGTTGGGGACCATAACCCTAATAAATACACATATTTATATATGTGTTGATATTTCTAATTTGGCCCCTCATCAAATTAGAATTATCTCCGGTATCTACACATTAATTCCAGGACAATTATACCCTTATGCCAATTTATAAATAGACCACTTTAATTTGGCTTAATTATTTAGATAGCCCAAACACAATTAATTTTACATGTTGGCCCCTTAATTATTGAATAATTCCAATACACATTGGTCCTATTATATCTTAAGATCACCAGATTTTCATGGTCAAACAAACAGAAATAGAACATACTATTCTATATTAGGATGTGATAGGTTTTATTTAGTAAAGCCTATCTATATGGAATTTCTTACACATTTTCTCAATCAATTGGGGATTTGAGTATGAAAATAGAAATGTTCTTTTGGATTAGAGATGTCCATGGAACATTGGCGCATTTCTCCAAAGGATAAGCTTTACCACAGAATCAGTTAATGAACTTTAACTACATACTACTTAAAAAAAATCACATCGATCTATGAAAAAGATAATCATAGTATTTTCAGTAAACATCTACTAATAATTTCAAGTGAACATGTAAAAAGGAGTATTCAAATCTGCAATAAAAGTACCAACAAAATTTCTGCAACTAGAACTAGCAAAGAAAAGTTCCAGTACATCTCTTTCTTTTTCTTTTTCTTTTTCTTTTTTTCTTTTTCTTTTCTTTTCTTTTCCTTTTCTTTTCTTTTTTTATGTGGGCCCTTTGACAAAAGAAGTAGTCTATATGGATACAACCATAATAAGGAATAAATGTAATTGCACGAGCAACGTCTAGAGATAGACCAAAAAGTCAATATCAATACTAATATAATTAACATTTTTATTTATGAATATGCAATGCATGATAGAAAAAGATGCATGCTTACTGCCTAACGCCTAAACGTAAAAACAAAAGGTGTAGAAATTTAAATCTCACTCACATTTCGAAAGTAGCCCAATAGGTTATATAGATGGGAGATTTTGAGTTCAAGTCTCAGTGGAAGTTTGTAAAGAGACTTCTTCAGATCCAACAATTAGATAGAAAGGTGAAGGGTATTGCATTAAACCAACAAATATACTATTTATAGAAAACCTTAAAAAATGTGACACTACAAGAAATGAATTCAAATATATTCAATGATCGCAAAGGATTTCATTTCAGAGGATAAAAAACATCTGGCTATATAAAAATGAATGCAGTTGAATCCTTCTATTACAATCAACCAAAAAAAATTAAATTGCAATTCAAACAATGTAGAATTTTTGATAACCAAACAAAAAGTGAACAACATTTGGCACTAAATAATTCTTGTATAAATAGGCAGAATGTAAATCAAACCAAACTTCAGTTTATAGGATTAATCATATCATCGTGACTATTATTACGGATCTACTTGTTCATTACTAATCAGATCTAATTCTTGTCTACCAATATTTGCCTACGGTCTACTACCTATGAATGTCAACCAAGTACAAGCATGTAAATAGTTAACTTCAATCATGAAGACAATTTATCCATTCGTTGTAAACTAAAAATATACACAAGGAAAACATGTAAAGGATTACCTCACCTGTAGTGTTTTCACAGAGCAATAATTGTCTCCCACAAGAAGAATCAGTTCATTCACTACAACAAATACGATGTGTAACGACACTTTATTAATGACATATTTTAAATAAGTGACATTAATTTTTTTTATCATGACACTTTGCTAAAACTTGTCATTGTAGTGGAATATTTATCATCATCCATGACACTTTTTTAAAAGTGTCGTAATCATATATTTAACAACACTTTTAAAATGTCATCTAACATTAAATGACAAAAAACAACACATTTCTAGTGTCATCTATTATCCTGCTATTTTTTTTGTTTTGGCGCCTTTACCTGGATTTTTTTATTGTCAGTATTCTCTCCCCTCGCTCTTTTTCGCTTTCTCTCTGTGACCTAATTTCATAGTCGTCATTAGACAGATGCAAGGCGGGTGTCTCGATTCGCTGTTGTGGAGCTGACTTCATCTTCTAGATTAATGACCTGTTCTTATTGCTTACTCAAGTTAGCCTATCTCCCTTTCTCCCCCCTCTCTCTCTCTCTCTCTCTCTCTCTCTCTCTCTTTCTCTCTCTCTCTCTTCAAAGTACCAATTAAGAAGATATAAGTTGATTTTTTTATCTACAAAACCTAAAACTGGTCACAGGGGATGGCATCGATCATAGTTGGGGCAGGCCTTGCCAGTGGAAGCCTCGTTGTATGCACCGGGACACCTTGGTAGGTGATTTGGAGGGAGAAGTTAAGTAAAATAATGAGCATAACACAATCATTTGAACTGTTAATAAACAATCTACATAACCTTGACCTTAAAATACCAACTATACCATTTCAAATTAGAAGATAATAATAGCTGATTAAAATAACTAGATCTCTCTAACTTTGTCCAGATACATCTATATATATTATAGTAATTACATGGGGTGAATGAGTAATGAAAATGCCAAAAGAAATTATCACCTTTAAAAAAACTTGGGAAGTCAAACAAGCTATTTTGATTGATAAGGATATAGAATATACTACGTAGAGCAAAAAGAAAAGAAAAAATAATTTAATTTCCTAGATGCCATTGGAATGGTTCATGTTATTCCCGAAATAGATCGTTAGGTAGAAATCTCGGTCTCTACGAGAACATGAGTTGATAAAAGCAACTTAGCAGTTCAAATTAAGATCACCGCAATTCTGCTGGATTGATAAAAGAAACTTAGCGGGCGAAATAAAGATCACCGCAATTCTGCTGGAATGATTAAGATCGGTATTGCTGGGGTGATAAAGATCACCGTTGCTTAAAGCAAGATTCGCCTGACTGCGACCTGCTCTCTGGAACCAACACGTTCGAAAGAACTTCTGGAACGCTCGCTGTCACCTTATTTCTCGAACTCGAAGAACTCCAATGGCAATGGCGGCACATCTTTCTTCGTCTTTTAATTTTAGCATAAGCCCTTAATGAAGGCACGAAGAGAGTATTTACAGAGAAGGGCCGAAACCCTATTCCTAATCCTGGCCGTAACTGATTGCAAAAAGATAGGAGCGAATAATAGAAAGATTTGAATGACACAATTTTTCTATAACTGCTTAAATCTTCCAATCAGCCACATCATTAACTGTCTATACCCCTTAGCCCACTCAGCCCGTCAACGCGTAAGTAGCTACGCATACTTGCGAAGTAGCATAGCCACGTAGCAACGCAGCAGCACCGTAAGTGCGCAGTGCAGCACCACAAGCACAGGCATGCAGCACAGCACCACAAACATACAGGCACACATCGCAGCATTATAATTCATGCAGAAGACCTGCGCATGCGACTTGCGCATAAGTCGAGTGCACGAGCGCATCAACTGTGTATAAGGCGCCATGTGCTGATGCTGACGTGCTAAGTGCAAAGTGTGCCAAAAAAGTGTCACTTTGCGCCCTTGAGCCTGAGCCCGAGCCCGAGTCTGAGTCTGAGTCGCTAAGCCCCTTCGGGACTTAGCTCTATAGGGAAATTATCCCATGAGCGTGACAAAAAGCATTAGTGCTTCTTTGTTGGGTTAGCCTTCTTTCCACTGGAAAAATATCCCCACATGGCACCCACATGGCACCCATGTGTCATACCTCATGTGATCTCTCAACACAAGAAAAGCTTTATATAGAGATACAATCCATGGTCTAGGAAATGTGGGATTATCTTTCTAGTCTCTAAGGAAAAAACTCAACAATCTCCCACATATCTCAATATATGGGTTGAGCATTCCCCACAGTGACTGTCCATCATACATTAGGATAGATGTCGCTACGACTTGAATTTTTCCATATGGGTTAAATAGCAGCATGATATAAGAATGGACTAAGCCTTGAATTCTGTACTATAACTGCAATTCTTTCCACTCGCATAATGACATCAACTATGCTTATGGCTGCACATTAAAGGCCTTATGCCAGCCTGGTTTTGGTGTATATATTTTGGGTGTCTACAAGATTTTCTTCAAGAGACGTCCTACATCTCTATCCATACACTTAGTTGAGTTCTTTTAAAGAGTCTTTGGCATGAAGTATTTTGCTTCCTTATGGTGCGACACCGTTATGACATGTCCCGAAGCTGAGATACTGTCTCATGTGGTGTTATACCACCTGTAGCATGAGGCCTAGCCTTTTTGTAGTGCCAAACTACCCAGCGTGAAACCTTTTGCTTCTTTGTGATGTTACGCCGTCGTGACATGGCTTACAAAGCCGGGGCACTGCCTCATGTGGTGTGACCCACTGTAATATGAGCCCCAGCCTCTTTGTAGTGTTGCCTACCATCTTCATCATACAATATTAGGCTATCTTACATATGTGCGGTGCTACGCCGCTGTGACTTGGCCCAAAGTCGAGGCTTTACCCTCATGTAGTGTCACCCTACTGTAGCGTGGAGTACTATGCTCCTTTGTAATGCTGTGCTACCCGTACTTCCTGTAAAGTATGCCAGACATCCCAGATGCCCGAAAACTCACTAAGCCTACCAAGCCATCCTTCCACGGGACTTTGTTCTTTGTAAAGAACAATCAGTAGACAATAGTGGTTCTGGATTCATAAGCACGCAACATCCTAAAGGATTATCCACTACTCCTGATATTCTTCTAGTTAATGGCCCTTTTTTGAGCTAAAAACTAGATGCCTAGTAGATTTCTCTTTGAACTAATAGCATAAAGCTTTATAGTAGAATTACAAAAACATAATATCAGAGTATCTTCAAGCCCATCTTACCTGTTGTGTATTCAACCAGCTGGTGCTTGAGACCTTTGGTGAACGGATCTGCCAGATTCTTCTGACTCCTAACATCAACTACAACAATGACTCCTCTTTTAATAAGATCATTTACCACCCTGTGCCTTAGGCGCACAGTCCTCTTCTTTCCATTGAAGAGGTCATTTGATGCCATCGTTGCAGTCGCCTCATTGTCACGGTATCGTCGATATCTGTGCACCAGCCATTGGGATCATACATGAGCTTTCGAAGCCATTCTGTTTCATCTACTGTAGCAGCCAGTACATAGAACTCAGATTCCATAAAAGAGTGAGACAACATAGTCTGCTTCTTCTACTTCTACGATATAACAACTCTATCCATGGAGAAAATATATCCTCATGTGGACCTTTAACTCTCTACTTCTGAGCACCAGCTTCCATTACTGAAGCCTTCTACTACTGTTGGATCTCCGCAGTAGTGCAGTGCATACTTCTGAGTTCTTTTGAGGTATCTTATAACCCTTTTCACAGCTTTCCAGTGCTCCACACCTAGATTGCTCGTGAACCGACTCAGCATCCCTACGACAAAAGCTATGTCAGGCCTTATGGCAGTAGTCGTATACATCAAACTCCCGATGACGCTTGAGTACTCCAACTGTCTGACGCTTTTCCTTTGGATTTAGCTTTAGCTTTTTGTCACACAAATACAGTGTATCGATCCCTGGAAGATCATGATACCCATAGCGTATGAGCATCTTTTCAATGTAATGAGACTGTGATACTGCCACTCTAGTTTTCGCCTGAATGATATTTGTTCCCAGGATAACACCAGCTTCTCCTAAGTCCTTCATGCTAAACTTAGATGAAAGGAACTTCTTTGTCTCAGTAACACTTGCTATATCTGTACCTAAGATCAGCATGTCGTCCACGTAAAGACAAACAATAACTCATTTCCCGTCAGCAAACTTTGTGTACACACACTTGTCCGTCTTGCTGACCCTCTAGCCATTTGATTTTATGATTTATCAAACTTCTTATGCCACATCTTGGGAGCTTGCTTTAGACCATATAGAGATTTCACCAACTTATAGACTTTGTGGCCGTTGCATGTAAATCTTTTTGGCTGTTGTATGTAAATCTTTTCGATCAATTCACCATTCAGGAAAGCGGTCTTAACATCCATCTGATGAATTTCCAGCTTGTTAATTGCGCTCAGAGCAATCAATATCCTGATGGTCGTCATCCGTACTACTAGAGCATATATGTTAAAATAATTGATTCCCTGCTTCTGAGAAAACCCCTTGGCAACTAATCTTGCGTTGAACTTGTCAATAGTTCCATCGGCCTTTATCTTCTTCTTGAAGATCCATTTATATCCAATTGGTTTTGCTCCTTCAGGCAGATTGACCAACACCCATGTGTTGTTGGAGGCTATCGAGTCAAACTCATCATTAGTAGCCTCCTTCCAGAAGATAGCATCTCTAGTCTTCATCACCTTATCATAGGTAAGCGGGTCCATTTTCATATGATAGATGACAAAATCTTCTCCGAAGTCCTTCTGTCTCCTCACTCGCTTAGATACAGGTTCTGTGAGTTCTGGTTTAATAGTTGTTTTTGCAGCAACAACTTCTTCTTGGACTACATCTTCATAAGGAACTTGAGCTTCCTAAGTACTCACACTGTTCTCTGGAATATCTGCGAGAATAGTATTCTTGTGCCTTGCAAATTTATCTTCAAAGAATTCTGTGTCACGAGATTCAATGATGTAATTTGACTCAATATCAAGGAACTCAGAGCATCACTCTTGTCAGTATAACATAGGAATATAGTCTTTTTAGTCCTTGTTCCCAACTTCTGAATCTTCAAATTTGGAAGCTTCACATATGCCAGACACCCCCACTCGAATGACATTCAAGTTGGGTCTGACCTTGAACCAGAGTTCATAAGGAGTTACTTTCGAAGTTGCATTCGGCACTCTGTTCAATATGAACGTAGCCGTAAGCACTGCTTCACTCCAGAAGCAATTTGGAAGACCCGCAATCAACAACAATGAGTTTATCATCTCAGTTAACGTTCTGTTCTTTCTTTCTGCAACACCATTCGATTGAGGACAGTACGGACCAGTTGTCTCGTTGATAATTTCATGTTCTACGCAAAACAATGCGAATTCATGAGACCTATACTCGTCACCTCAATCACTTCTGAGACTCTTGAGTTGTCGTCCGGTTTGACGCTCGACTTTAGCCTTGAAGTCCTTAAACTTTTCAAATGCTTTATCTTTATAATTAAGAAGATAAATGAATGCGTACTTTGAAAAGTCATCGATGAAAGTAATGAAATACCTTTGTGGAGAACTGTTTGAAGTCACAGATATCTGAGTGCACCAACTCCAAAAAATTTGTACTTCGGTTTACCCACTTGAACGTCTTGCTTGTGATCTTTGTCTGTGTACAGACCTCACGCTTCTCTAACACCTTACCCCCACATTTGGAGATAAGTCCTAGATTAGACTTTTTTATTCTTTTACAATGAACATGTCCTAGTCTATTATGCCACAACTCAAGAGAATAACTAGAAGAAGAAACTGCATTCACTATCTCTATAGGAGTTACAAGTTGAAGTTTGAACATTCCTTCGATGCAAAAGGCCTTCTGAAGTATGTTCCTTTATAGGACATAACGACTTGACCAGCATTAATGTCCATCCTCAAGCCTGCGTTGCAGAGCAGGCTTCTAGAGACCAGGTTCTTGGCTTTGGCAGGTACGTGCTTCATATTCTGAAGCATCAGCGACTTCCTCGAAGTCAGTTGCAATACCACCGTCCTAATCCTATGTACTTTAACTTTTGTCTGGTTTGCCAGCACAACCTTCTCAGAAACAGGTTGGTACATGGTGAACTACTCCTTTTTGAGCAAACATGATACGAGGCCCCAGTGTCTATCCACTAGACCGTGTCAATCCCAGCTGAGTCAACCTGCGCAATCATAGCAACAAAGTTAGCCTCACCTTGCTCCTTTTGTTTTAATTTTTTTTTACAGTCCCTCTTTCAGTGGCCTTTCTTGCCATATTTGAAACAAGTTCCAGGTTCTTCGGACTTGGGTTTGAACTGAGACGACTTCACCTTCAGATGGTGAACGTCCTTCTACTTTTGGTAGGAAGCCTTCTGCTTCCCTTTAGAATTTTCTACTTGCACCATGTTAGCCTTAGCCATCTGCTTGGACAAGACGTCTATTATGAGTTGAGAACTCAACTCGTCTTCAATATGTATCCAATACAAAAGGCATTCCAGATCCACTTCCATCTTCTTACAGTGTATGTCTGCGATAAAATTGCTCTACCCGGGTGGGAGCTTGGCGACAATACCCCCGACAACAAAAGCATCGACGAAGGCCATGCCGTCATCCGCCAGCTTCTGATGTAACTTAAGAAACACCTTGACTTGAGGCAATATGGTTTTGTTGTCCTCAAACCGCATCCTCCAGACCTTTTCGGTCACATGGATCTTATTTCTGTTCTTATCTGCCTTGTAGAGATTCTATATAGACTCCCAGACGTCTTTTGCATTGACCGTCTTGCTGTATGACTCCGTTAGAGAGTCCTCTATCGAGTTCTGGATCAACAACTTATAGAGGTTGTTATTCTATCTCCATTTCGACTGTAAAGTTGTAGCTTCAGAAACCCTTTGTTTGCCATTAAACATCAAGCACAATAATTTATAAATAAATTAAAGTTGATTACAAACTCGCTTGTGCAAGAGAAAGTCTAGAAAGAAATCCAAGAAAACAATCTAGGTACAATTGTTTAGTTTTGATTCTGAGGGTAACGATAGAGGCTCGGGAAAGTGTAGCAACTCTGCCTTACTCCTTGGACTATTTGACGCGCTTCTTGCTCTTGAAGAAATTGCCCTTCCTAGGTTGCCAGCCTTGGATTGCCAACCATTTGCATAGGTGTGGTACCCTGCTATTTATAGTATTTTCTGCAGTAGCTGATTTTTGGGCCACATAAAGGGCCACGTGGCCACGTGTCCATCACAGCACACAAAGACTCGATCTCGAGCTGCCAGCTGGTGGGGGTTGTTGAGATTTTATTGTAGCGAATCTGGGTGGTTGAGACTTGGTCAGCCTGCCACGTGTCTCGTCGTAAAATAGGATCAGTTTGCTTGAGTCATTTTGAACCGCATAGGCCTTTTCGTGTTCGGCCATGCTGGGTCGCATAAGACTCATGCGGTAGTCTCCCTTACTCCGCATGTAGCTTGGGGACTTTTGAGGCGCATAGGTTCAATATTCTGGGCTGTATAAAGTTCATACGGCTCATATTGCAGTTACCCATGGCCGCATGAAGCACATAGATTGAGCCGCATAAGGTTCATACGGCTCGAATTGCAGTCTTTTTGGCCGCATGGCCATGTCCAGTCTGGTGGCGTGATATTTTGTCTGATCACGTCTTATCTTCTTTTTGTCAGAGTGTCAGAGTTGTCAGAGCTGTCAGAGCTGTCAGTCTTGCCAATTTTGACAGAGTTTGTCAGTTTTATCAGAAGGATTGATTAGCTTGGCCGCATAAGTAACTATTCTCTATGCGGCTCAAAAATTAGTCTAGTGAAGATGGGCCGCAGGGGGCGTGCTGAGTCTGTCATGCGGCTCTTCTTTATGTGGGTCGATCTATTCCAGGGTACTCATGCGGTCAGTTATAAACCACAGGAACCCCATATTTTCCATGCTTCTACAAGACCCCCTTCAAACTTTTTAAATTACAAATTTGGAATACTTTAAAAAAGAAGCATGGACATATGTCAAGCCGTAGGAAAATCTTTGAGTCAGGAGAGACGTCGTGTCGCAGGGACATTTTGAGCCGCAGGGATGTTTTTGGGCCGCAGGTAGATCTTGTGCCGCAGGGAAATCTTGTGCCGCAGTGAGATCTTGTTTACCAGCTGTCGCTGCTACATTTAATGCCTTGATTTGGTTTTGATTTGGGCTCCTTTTTCAAGATAAAGCTGACAGTTACTAAGGATAAAATCTCCAAACGTCATCATTATCTTTAATGGATACGAGAATCGAAGCGGCGATAACGGTTATTAAGGATAAAAATCCCAAGAATCATCATTATCTTTAATGTCACGATAATCGATGCGACGTTCATCTGTTTCCACTTTGAAGAGCTATAAATATGGGCCATAAGGAGAGAGAAATTCTTTAACTTTTTTCTTTCTCGTCTTCATCATCTTCGTCATCCTTTCTGTCTTGGTTAGCCATGGCTTCGAAAGCTTCCAAGTCAACTGGCGCTACGGCCAAAGGAAAGGGGCTCGCCTCTCCATCGAGTGCTGCGGACTCTCCTCCCGTTCATCCTGACGTGCAACCCCCGATTAAGGGTAAGGATGGTGGAAAAGCGATGACTTAAATTTGAATAGCCATATCGCATATTTTCTGAGCAGGCCTGTCATAGATTGCCTCTGTGCTTTGGGCATGATTGATTTATCCCCATCTCATGGGACAACATGTGTTCTGTATGATGGGGCCGTATGGGTTGAGCCGCATAAGCGCCACTGACCTTCAAGGATACCTCATACCTGAGCCGCATGAGCGCTACATGGCTGAACCGCATGATGCCTCACGAACAAGCCGCGTATACATCTCATAACTGATCCTCATAAATGCCTCATGGCTTAGCCGCATGAACATTTGCATAACAGAACCGCATAAGTGCTTTAAGACTGAGCCGTATGCGTCTCATAATTGGGCCGCATAGGGTCTATTTGGCTGAATATTGTTTTCTTCTACTTGCTAACCCTTTTTTTAAGGGATCCAGCTAGCAAATTTCTCCAGGACCGGTATTGGCGATAGAATGAAGATGCACCATTCTGACACACACATCAGACAACTTAGAACTCCTCATGCTTCGGAAGAGTTTTTTCTGTGCTATTTTGGCATACACGTCAGACAACTCAGAACTCCCTATGCTTCGGAAGAGTTTTCCCCAGGTGGTAGGAAGAACCTTTATACATCGGAGAGTTGGACGGTGGTCAGGCGTCATCGTGAAAGTCCTATTTTCACGGCTCTTCAAATAGGCAAAACCACCATTAGGGATGTTGTTTTGAAGGTATGGTCCTTTGGAGGAGCGGGGCTAAGGTATCCGCAATATGGAGGGGAGAAAAGCATACTATATTTGCCCTCCTCCGTGCAGCTCCTTGGAGATTCAACAGCCTTGTTTGCTTCTCAGCAGTAAAACATGACTTCTTTCGAGCGCCACGAAACTGCTTTTTGATGAAGGCGGAGTGCTGTCAAACTGACCAAACTAGGTATTGCTAGATTTTTCTTTCTTTTCTTTTTGCTGCTGATGTAGTCCTATGAATGTAACTGAATAAATAGAATACATTCACTCCATTCTTTATTTGTAGTATCTATGGTGCTTGTACTTGAGGGCCTAATACAACATTTGTGTTTAATAAAGGATGTCCCACTGGGGGTCTTTTTGTGGACCTATTGCCCTTTTGTGCATCTGGAAATGCGAGCAAATAGATTTGAATGATATTTTGTGGACCTACTAGTCTTTGGTGCACCGATGGTGCGAGTAATAGATTAGGATAACTTCTGTGGACCTATTACCCTTTTGTGCACTGGCGGTGCGGGTAATAGATTTGAAATAAAACCTAACAGAGGTAATATGGATGTGATAGGTTTTGTGGTCTTGACACCATGTCTTTTATCCCGGGTTGGGTACAGGTGCTAAGTCAAGAGACTATCGATATCAGAGGTAATATGGACGTGATACACAATAATCAAGAATAATTTTTTGGTGGACCTATTACTCTTCTGCGTACTGGTGGTACGAGTAATAGATTCTGAAACAAAACCAACAGAGATAATATGGACGTGATAGATTTTGTGGTCTTAACACCATGTCTTTTATCTCGGGTTGGGTACAGGTGTTAAGTTGGGAGATTATCGGTATCAGAGATAATATGGACGTGACACACGATAATCAGGACCAGAAAGTTTGCTAAGAGATAATGATAAACTGGGCAGACTCCTGTAAGGTAAAGCATTAGAGTGGGAGTTCAGGGGTATCAGTATACATGAATCGCCACCCAGGGAGATGTGATAGACTGTGAGTTCAGAGGTACTTGGTGTACATAACTCGATAGTTTGGGAGATTTGATGGTTTGAGGGAGTACCAGGATGTCTTTAGACATTATATTTCTTCAGGAATTTGCCGTTTATGGGCATAATGGCAAGTCCCCGTTCTATTTTGCGAGCCGGTATGCACCATTGGAGAATACGGTCTCGATGATGTATGGACCCTCCCACTTGGGCTGGAATTTGTCGACGGTTTTGTGAGTCATGATCATCGGTCTGCGAACGGCCAAAACGAGATCGCCTACTTGGAATGTCCTCTGCAAGACTTTCTTATTGAAGGCTCGAGAGATGCGTGCTTGATAGAGCTCGTTTCTTTGTTGAGCTTGCAAACGTTTCTCGTCTAACGCTTCCAATTCTTGTAGCCGTCGGCGGTAGATATCGTCCGACGTTAACCGGTAAGTAAGGGTCACACAAAGTGAGGGGATCTGAGTCTCTAATGGGAGGACTGCCTCGCTCCCGTCCACCAAAGAGAACGGTGTATTTTCGGTAGCCGTTCGACTCGTAGTACGCTACGTCCACAAGCATTCGCCCAACTTTTCATTCCAGTCGCACTTGTTTGAAGACACGAACTTCTTGAGAAGCTTGATTACGGTCTTGTTAAAGGCTTCAGCCAAACCATTAGCCGATGGGTTGTAGGTCGTTGAAGCCACATTCTAAATTCGGTTCTTATCACAGAATTGATAGAAGGCATGGCTTGTGAACTGCGGACCATTGTCATAATGATCCTCCTTGGCAGCCCAAAACGGTAAATAACATGATGTTTTATGAAAATGATCACGTTTGATGTCTTTACATCTGTCAACGGAACAGCTTTCGTCCATTTAGAGAAGTAGTTGGTGATTGCGAGAATAAACCGGTGCCCTTTGGATGACGGCGGGGTGATTGGGCCAACAATATCCATTCCCAATGCTTCAAATAGCTAAGAGGCCATTGTTGGGTGCAAGAACTCAGATGGCAGATGTATGAAATCTGCATGGATCTGACAAGCCTTGCACTTCCTTACATAATCGATTGCGTCTGCTACCATCGTAGGCCAGTTGTAACCCATCCGACGGAGACGGTCCTGTAACTTCGGGCCCGGTTGGTGAGCCCGGCAAACGACATTGTGAGCCTCGCATAGGGCCTCTTTGGCTTCTGCATTTGACAGACATCTTAACAGTAGTCCATCGTAAGATCGTCGATATAATATTTTTGTTTCTGTGTCATAAAAGAATCTGCGAGATCGCCTTCTAATTGAAGTTGATTCTTTCACATTTTCAGACAGGATACTGTAGATCGTAAAGTCGATGAACGGGAGTCGCCAATCTTGCTTATCATTGGTCATCTGGGCGGAGTAACTAGTATCCAGTTGAACGTTGATCTTGGGACAGACCAGTTCATGGCCTATAATGTCAACTAGATGATGAGCATAATTTGGAACCGCCAAAGAAGCGGCGAGGTCCGCTAGGGTGTCGGCTTCAATATTCTGGAGCCTAGGAACATGTTCTATAAAGAACCCCTCCAAGGTTGCTATGATGGCAATTGATGTCTGATGATAAGGAATCAGGTCCGCGTTACGAACCTCATAAGAACCTCGGATTTGATTGACGATCAACTGCGAGTCGCCATATGCTTCTAAGTATTCGACTCCCACCTCTTTTGCAAGTCGGAGCCCGATGATCAAAGCGTTATATTCGACTATATTATTTAAATAGGGTTCTGTGAGAGAATATGCCCGGTTGACCACCAACCCAGAGGGAGAAATTAATACTACCCCGACTCCAGCGACGATACCACCTTGTGGTCCTGTTCTTGAAGCACCATCAAAGAACATTCGCCAAACGTTATCATATGAAGTCATATTTGAGTTAACGACTTCGTCTGGGATTTTCTCATAGATTCTTGTTGTTCCTGAGCCTGGATGGGCTGCTAGAAAGTCGGCCAAGGCTTAACCTTTGAGAACCTTCTGTGGAACGAAGACCATGTCGTAGGGGGGTAATAGTATCGCCCATGTGGCTAGCGAGAACTGAGTGCGCCTGGTTTGGTCATGAGAACCCTGAGGAGATTAACTCGTGAGACAACATGGATGGTCTGCCCTGACACATAGTGTCGTATTTTCTGAATGGCGAACACCAAGGCAAGGCATTCCTTCTCCATGACGGTGTACCTATACTCCGGCCCCACCATCATTCGGCTGAGATAATAGATGGCTTGTTCGTGTCCCGTATTATTGTTTTGTGCTAGCAAGGCACCGAGGGAGTGTCCCATCGCTCGTACATAGAACAAGATCTCACTACAACAAAAACACCTTTTAATGACGGCTAAAAAGCGTCATTAATTACAAACTATGATGCTTTTTTTCCAATCCGAGCGTTATAAAAACGGGTGTTATAAATGTTTTTAAAAGCGTTATAAATAATTCGTCCAAAACCGTCATTAATAGGTTGAATTTCTGCTACGGTTTATTTTCAAAGCGTTATGGATAGTTATGTAAAAACCGTTATGAATAGATGATCTGTATATGATCATTGTATCACATTTATAACGCTCTATACTGCATGTTATACATTACATTCCAAACACTGCTCAATTCAATTCGAAAACAACCACTTTGAACCATATTCACAACAAAACATTAAAATGTAATATAAAGTACCATTCTTCATTTCATTGTCTCAAAATAGGGTACATCAACATCTAACAGATATAGAGTCCTTTAGCTATCTACATTTCATTGTCTCAAAAGAGAGTACATCAACATCTCACTGACAATTAGGGAAAAGAAAGTAAAATGCCTTCGATGGAACTGTGCAACAAAGACAATAAGATAAAATATAATATAAATCATGCCTTTCCATTGCTGCACCTAATCGTCATACGGTACCCATGATTTTCATCGAACTGTAGTGCAGTGACTTCCTGGAGTTGCAGACAACAACAATGAACATTATAATAAAGAAAATATGTAACACATCAAATATGAAAAGGAACTGATAGGCCAAAGTATTACATGACCGGCATCCTCAGCAGATGTAAGAGCACTAATTCAACCAACAGAAGATTTCTTCTTTGTATCGAAGCATTCTACAGCCCCGTCGTCACCACCAGAAGCAACAAGCCCGTGAATTGCACTGGTTGATTAATAAAATTTAAAGAACATTTATCAGTTTCAATTAGTAAGAGAAATATTAGCTGTATAGGAAAACAGGCAATGTTTTTAAACAACCTTCTTGTAACTACATTTATAGCTGGTGATTGTGTGTTGAGAGATGATAAAAATTGTCCCTGTTAAATGAACAACATGACTAATTAGTACATGCAGCTTTATTATTAGAAATCAAATGTTCAGTAAAACACATGAATTTTACAAA
This sequence comes from Iris pallida, assembly GCA_029216955.1. Classification (NCBI taxonomy): domain Eukaryota; kingdom Viridiplantae; phylum Streptophyta; class Magnoliopsida; order Asparagales; family Iridaceae; genus Iris; species Iris pallida. The sequence continues at coordinate 2,066,533 of JANAVB010027196.1, forward strand.
GAAGTTGATTTAACACGCAGAGGTATTGAAGGTGTGACTAATGAACACGCCTTAAACAAGGTTTCAATCGAAAAATGCCATACCCAATCTTAAAATCCTATTATCTTTATGGGCAGTCAATATTTTTAATACAAAACTGTACCCTTTTGATTAATAGTGATCCCCCTTCTGGGCTATAGATGAAATACAGTTCAACTGAGTAGAGCTAAAGGACTTGTAACAAGGGGAAAAGGCTTTAATTGACAACAATGACAAGACAAGCTTAGATAGGGGATGAAAGACCAATGCACTAATAAAGTAATAACAGAATGCCAGATAAGCTAAATAGCAAACATCATTGTGGCCTTACATTGTCTGGAATTACTTCGAGGACTTATGTCAGCTTCACAGACCTAAACATTTAGGTATTTTAAGACTTTGGGAAATAGTAACTTACCAGCCTCGTAAACAATAAAGTTAATTTTTCTTTAATGGAAGTTAACGCTATACAGTCTTGAACACTACTCAACAGAAAAGTTAGAAGTCAGTTTAAACTTGGGATGCAAGTATTCAAGCGAAAGATTTTGGTCTACTGTCATGTCAAGTTTTGTTACAATACAAACTATGGGCAGAACACAAACATCACCAACCAATCACTGTAAACTATCAATCCATACAGCAACTCAGATTATAATTAATGAGACAAGTATTATAAAGAGAATTACAATACTATAGCACTTAAATCAATCGAACTAACCTGCTCCAAATTTATTCGATACAAATCCGGGGCCGATGCAGCACAGAGCAAGTCACAGGACCAGCAGTCATATGCAATATCCCTTCTCATCCTGATAGAAACCAACTAATAGTAAGTGACCAATACGTATAATCCATACCTTCAATTCAAAGACCAATGGCACTGAATAACACCCATTTATAATAAATTTATGTTGGAGTGATATACTGGCATACAGTCAAAAGGGCTTACTCGTGATGAAAAACTCAACTAAGAATATCTAAAGTGAAATTCTACTATTAAGATCATTATACACTTGTCTAAAAAAAATGCTCAAAAGGTTATAGCGTCTGCTTGCTAAATATGCATGCAAAGTTTTATCTTCTATATCCTAAATTCCCAATGTCTTGATTCTTTTACTAGGTCTTCAATCCTCACATCTAGCATCAATGGACACACTAGAGAGCACTGGAACTAGTCTACGTGCAAGTGTTAGTGCACCATGAGCGGGTGCCTGCACATATGTAAACTTGCACGCCCATGGATACGTGTAAGCATGTTGAATTTATATCGAAACTACAATAAAATGATAAGTACTAAAAATAAAGAACAAGCGCCAATAGAACCACTAAACTCCACATTATGCATCACCAGATGAATTTAATATCGATAGGTATGTCTTGTCATGCAAAATTTTTGGTAAGCGTACCTAAAATGAGAATGTTAAGATAAAAAATAGAATAAGGACTAAGGTTATCTGTGAAAAAATTAGAGGTAGCCTCGATTTAGGATAAGATGAGATAGGTTGGTCATGTAGAATAGTACGAACAGATGCACCATTAGTACTGGAGGTTATTAAGAGGAGCTGGCAGAGCTCAGCGTAGACCTAAGAGAACTTGGACTGATGGTGTAAAACAGGATATGGATTTTGCTAAGGTGAGAGAGTAGATGGTCCTTAATCGAGCTGAATGGATGAATATGGATTCATGCATATTGATGTATTCCACCCTAAAGATTTGGTGCAAATGCCTCTTTATTACTGTTATTATGAAAAAAAAATTCAACGGTGAACTGCTATGTTGCATGATAAGACATGTTAGCATGATGAATATATATATGCCTTGGGCCAAAATCCATAATTAACATGAGAGAACATTACATATAAACCTAGTTTATAAGGTGTCACGACTCGCATCCTAGAGTAAGGGCATGAGAAGTGGGTACGTCCAGCCTACGCCGCAGTGTCGGCGTTAGAACGCTGTCCTAGGTCACAACATCTAACAATATAAGGTACCTATACAGTATATACACTTCGAGTGGAGATGACAATACAGAATACAGTCTCAATCACGACTAAGGCAGAAATAGCACGATATCATAGATATGAAAATCTCAAAAGAAGATACAAACAGAAGGAAAGTCTAAGTGTCTAACGACACGACATCACAACATCCAGAAAATAATACAACTCTGAAGTCAATACAAATGACATAAGAAATAAGATAAGCCTAGCTAATCTAGTCTAAGCAGTATGGATGACGTCCTCAGCTAGAGTTGGATCCTCCTGTGGGTCCAACTCACAGGTATCGTCTAGATGGACTCCATAGTAGGTTGGGCAGAAGTCCTCGGTATCATCTGTAATATTTTCAACAGGTCCAATCAGGACGGGAGCGAGCACAGTAAATCTCATGCAGTTCATATCATGGCAGGAAATATAAAGCAGGCAATAGAGTAAGATACATGAAACGCTGTAAGAAGATGTACATGAAAATTGGAGAGATATTTGATAACTGAAAATATATACATGATAAGTAAGAACTATAAGTGACTAGTAATTTAGAGCACAATATGGTTATGTAAACAGGTTGGGTTATACAATAAAATGGGACTCCATTATACACGAAGGTACAATGGACATATGCAATGTCTTATACAGTAGGGAATTTGATCGTATAACCATTTCCTACTCACTCTCCCCAATCAATACACAAGGATCCAGTCAAGTTATGTTATTGAACACGAAGTATTGTTGTACAATAAGATCATGTGGGCACATGAGAGTACACGATTTCACATGATTTGCATACGAATAACACGAACACAAGGAGTATACAATATCCATGATAAAGTACACGAACACGAAATACTCGATGTATCCTATAAGAGGATGACATCGCATAAAAGATCCATATAGTACTAATCCGTGATAACAAGTGTCAACACCAAGTAAAGTAATATAGAGCAAGAATATTAGTCGTGACAAGTATGAAACGATCAGAGAATGTACTCGCCTGCGATCTGAATGTCTGTGAGAATACACTGTCCGATATGACATATCTGAGTCCTATTTAGAGCAACACAAGTCATGATGTATACAAGGAGGTTAAAATTGAAGTATATAATGCATCTACATGATTTCTAGGTCAATCTAGGTTAAAGTCAAACTTGGTCAACTTTGGGTCAAACCAAGTCAATATCAAGGCTATCTTGGTCAACTGGACAAACTTAGGCTATCAAGGGTCAATGGTCAACTATTGGTCAACTTTAGGTTTGGTCAACTATTGGTCAACTTTAGTCAACCTAGGTCTACTAGTCCAAGCCAGTCCACTTTAGTCTAGGTTTAGTCAAATCTAGGTCTAACCCATATCTAGCCTATGCATATGTATATCAAGTATACCGTGTTTACATATAATCTACACTAGCTAGTTATAGGGCATATAGCCTATAATCTATATATACATATCATTCAATATAATACCTACGTAAGCCTATAGTCTAAACATGAATCCTTCTTAGGTAAAACCACATACATATTTACATACATTCACATATGCATACATATATTTATATATGCATATCTACATATATTTATATATAGAGAGATAGAGAGGGGTAAGGTTGTGTGTGGGGGTTCATGAGATGTGAAGAGTGTATGTGTGTGAGAGCATGGCAGGACAAGTATGAATGTTGCACACAATTTCTGAATGGCATTGAAGGGAATAAAGGCATGTTTGTGCAGTGAACCATGGGGTGAAACATGCATTCAGTTACAACCTAACTCAGTTTACATTGTTGTTAAACTAAACTCATTTAGAACTCTGTAATTTCTCAGTTCTATCATAGGCAAACTCAGGTTAACCCTAGAGTTCAGTAGGCAGTTCATAACAGTGAACAAAAGATGCATTGACAATATATAGCAGTGAGTAGGAGGATCAAGTAATGTGTGTATTTACATTTTCAGATTTTAAGTATCTCATGTGCCATTATCAGGAAACCAGTGTGGTGTAGTGACTGATTAGCTAATCAGGAAATAGGATTAGTGATGTATGGGATTTAAGAAAAATGATTCTCAGGAAAATAAGTTCAATGGCAGTTCAATACATTCAATCCCAAACATATTTCGAAATCAAACCCTCAACACAAATCATAAACTCAACAATAATTAGGAATTAATCCAATCTCAGATATGGCAGTTTAGTTAAAATAGGAATGAATTAGTGTAATGTGTCCATGAGTTTAGAAATCAGTGAACAACCTAGGAGTTATCAGTTCTCAGGTTTAAAGGGTATTCAAAATAGTTAGCTAACAGTGCAAGGATTAGAGAATTGAGTGTATTGCAACTCAGGAATTTAGTGTACAACAATCTCAGGTTTAGTGTTAGCTAATTCAGGAATAATCTAGTGTATAAAAGTAGGAAGTATCAGTTGCTATTTTCATTTAGCAATTCCACATTCAAAATCTATTTCGAAAACCAAAAACTTAACACAAATCAATAACCAAGATTAGAGTAACCCATTACACATGTGTAAGTGAATTATATGTCAACTTTAATCATGGAAAAATAGGTTGAAACTCGTTTAAATTTAACTGATTCAAATTTAACAGTTAACATAAACATATACCAATATTCAAATTCAATTTTCAGTTTTGAACTCAAAACCCAACTCATTTTGAAGTATCAGTGAAACCAATTGACAGTTTGATAACCAATCGAATTCGAATACTCTACCACAATGCAACCCAGGTTATCATCACATGTATTCATAGTTAATTTATCATTCAAAAACCTATTAAATGTATTCGAAATTACATCAACAGCAGTGAATTAATGTATCAGAGAAAATAGAGGAAATTGAAACCAATTTTCCAATTCAAACTCGAAAACCCAAATAAACCTTCAATTCTAATGTGCAGTCATAAAAACGTATTTAAACATGCAATTGGGATGAGTTCGTGTCCACAAGAGTGGACACGAAGTGTTCCAAACAAAAACAAACACTGCATCAGAGCACTCGAGTGCACTGCCTCGTGCGGACAGTCCCCAATAGATTGGACACGACATGAAGCATCTGACACCTCGTGCACTTGGACACGAGTAGCCCAACTATAGGGCTACCAAGTCAACACAACACGACGTGTCCTCGGTGTGTCTACACGCAATACGAAGGCCGTGTCAGAAGCCTCTGTTCGTGCGTAACAGTGTAGTATAAATTCACTACACTCGTGTTTTCGTGTCCGAAACGACACGAGGTATCGTGAAACTCGAGGGGGGTCTGTCAGTGATGGCCCCCACCTCTGTGTCAAGTTGCATGTGTCCATGTGTCCTACATAGAGAGATTTTAGGGTCGGGTAGCAGGGCATGTGCACGGGGTGTCGTGCAGTGAGTTCGTGTCCGCTTTGGACACGAACACGACACGAAAGTCGGCTCAGTCTTCACTAAAATTAATTAACACCTAAAGGCCTAAAAATTTGTTCAAACACAATTTAAAATTAGCAATATTTATTTCTAACAAGCATTTCATCGAACACATATTCCTACACACCGATACGTGTCCGATACGGACACGTAATGGACACGAATTCCTACCAAACTTAGGCTACACCTAGGGGAACCCTAAATTAATGCATCTATGGAAAGAAACTAAAATTTAAATAGGTTTTAGGGCAATTACCTATCGAGGGTGAAACCTCAATGAAAAATGAATAAGGGGAAGGTGTTCTTCTCCAATTTGAACGATTAATTCACTTTGAAACCTTGCTAGCTAACCTCCCTTAGCACCCTCTACTATTGGGGATGATGATGCAATTGATTAGGATCAAATTGGACTCATTTTGGATGTTAGGGAAGGAAATTTGGAGAAGAACTATTAGGGTTCTAAGAAGTGTTAAAAGAGGCAAGGGTTTTTACTAAGGATGTTTTATAGGAAGGGGGGGGATCAATTGTGGCTGCCATTAGATGATTTAGGGTTAGGTTTTAGGTCTAGATGAGTGGCTAGGAGTTGTCCACCCAATTCTAGGCCTTCCTATTGGTTCAAATTGTCATATGCTTTCTTTTCACAAATATCTTAAGGGTTAAATATCTTACCTATAAATATCTAGATATTAATAATCATGACATGACTAAGTTAACCTAATCAACCAAGGCTAATCTAGATTAGGCTAAGTTTCTAGGTTAGTCTCTAACAATTCAATTAGCACAATATTAATTAATCAAAAATACAATTTCACACAATTGTCTAAATGACCAAAATACGCTTAGGTTAAAAACTTGTAATTAGTCATCCTAATCATATGGCTAGGCTCCCTTGGTCATGGTTAGTCTCTAGACTTAGCAAAACTAGGGTTTAACTAGTTAACCATCAAAATCATAATTCAATATTTTAAATAGTTTTAAATTAATTAAAAATTACCAAAAATTATAATATGATTTAAATATCATTATTAAATGATTATAATTACAAAATTTCAAAATTATCCTTATTTTAGAAAACTGGGTGTTACACAAGGTAAAAGGTAAACATGGTGTATAGAGGACTCAAAAAAGAGTATGCAGCATATACATTTACATGATACTTTAGAAAATTTCCTTAGTGAGGTAGTAATTTTAGAATATAAAATTGTTTTGCAGGTAACAGAACCAAGAGATCCACAGTAAGAAATATATGCAAACAAATAAAGGTATTAATGAACCTTGGAATTCGCAAGCTGTAGTGACTTCCATATTTTGCAAGTAGGCATACAGAGCGGTCAGCACATAAAAAATGTAATTTTTGCATAATCATCACCTAGTACCTATTATGGTAGGAAACGAGTCATCAGTTGGTTAAGATAATAAACTACAAGAATACAATAAATAAGTGGGAAAAAACTCATAGAAATAGCTAATGTAAAATGAGATAAAGAAACCAAGAGAACAAGCCTAGATCAAAATTATGCAGTAAAAGGAACAAACCTTGTGTTCAGAATCGTACCAACACTAAAAGCTTAAATAGACTTAGATGCACAACAGAAGTTTAAATTCATAAGGTAATCAAATAATCTCTAGTTGCATCAGTCACCTAGTCCTAGCTAGAGCAGACCAATGAGCACGGAGCACGTACAATTATTATATATATGCAGGTAACGCCACCCTGAACTAGCAAAATGGTATAATACCTGGAAATTAATAATTTCTGAGATCAAGTGCCTTTCAAACTTCAATGCCAACTGCCTCAGCTCGTAACTTTTATTTGTAGGGGATAAATACCTGTCATGAAAATTAACTGAGCATCAAAAGCATCAAGCACCTGTCGTCATACTACGTAGATCTTAATCAGTTCATATGACCATTAACTGGTCCGATAAACAATAAAACCTTCCCATGTGATAAGTAGAATAGAAGTCCAACAATCTGTAGGCACTTACAAACACCGAAAATAGTACTAGGGCTGGCTAAGAAGCACAGAAACTCAGAAAACAAATTTGTGAGCCGTGTTGTGTAGTTCGCATGCAGGACACAGACCGGGACGCTCCGACGTGCACTAGGACACACCAAAATAATTGTCGCATCCGTGTCGCAGTGTCCTCACCGTCTCGTGTCGCCGTGTCCTCGATTAAATGTATAGCTATGACAAAGTTTAAGGATATGTACCTGACGCAATAGCGTACTCTCCGTCGGAAGTCACTTTGATTCTCGTCATGGCGGTCTCGAACCTCAAGTCCTGGATTATGTCCACCCTTTCCCGATAATCTATGCATCGGCACACAATGCATTGATGATTGTTGTTGTCGATTTGTAATACAAGTAAAGAAACAACAACAAGAAGTAAAAAATATTGAAACCAAGAAAAGACCTTGGTCTTTGCGGAGGGCCCTGAGCTTCTTTGGAGGGAGCCATGCGGCCTGGTTGCGGTTCCCGGAGATGGCCCTAGCATCTCTACCAACAACGACAACGGGACCAGCTTGCAGAATGGAGAACACCGAAGATGGCCCTCAGCAACAGCTCTGGCATCTTCCTACGTGAAAGCGGAGGCGTGGTAGAGGAACTTGCTTTAAATTAGGGTTTGCTCGTGAAGGAGAGAGGAGAGGGTGGCGGAGAGGAGACGGACGGCGGAAGCGAGCCAGGAGAGCGGGATGGACGGCAAGGATTGGGGGGACTTGAGACAAAAAATTAGGGCTTCTTCGAAGGCCTTGGGGGAGTAGCTGTGGAGCTTCTTGGTTTAGGCTTTTTCTTAAGTGCGGGAGAAGTGCGGGGGAGTGAAGGATTTGACTTAAATTTTGGTACTTTTTTTTCATAACGCTCGTATGACTGAAAGACTATCAATAACATTTATATTGGCCACTATCATAGAATAGAGTCTTGTTGAACTTTGATGACGCTTCTTTATCAGCCGTCATGAAATCTACTTATCAAGCGTCATTAATAGGTCTTTTTGTTGTAGTGAGAAGGGCTTTTCGGCGACCGGGGCTACCAGAACTGGCGAATTCGTCAAGTATTCCTTAATGTCATCAAAGGCGCATTGACATTCCTCATTCCATACGAAAGATACACCTTTCTTCATCAGTTGTGTGAAGGATTGACATCGCCCTGAGAGGTTAGATATAAACCTCCTGATGTAAGCTAGTCTTCCTTGAAGGCCATGGAGTTCACGGAGGTTCCTCGGTGGACTCATCTCCAGGATTGCCTTTGTCTTATCGGGGTCTATATGAATGTCCGTAGAAGTAATGACAAAGCCCAAGAACTTTCCACTAGACACACCCAGGAAGGACTTGGTGGGATTCATCTTCAGATTGTGCGCTCGCATAAGGTCGAACACTATTCTCAAATCGTGTAAGTGATCATCCTTGGAGCAACTTTTGACGGTGATGTCATCAACGTAACACTCCACTATCTTGCGCAAGTGATCTCTGAAGATGACGCTCATAGCTCGTTGATATGTAGCACCGACGTTCTTCAGGCCGAAGGGCATGACTGTTTAACAGTACACACCGATCGGGGTTCGAAATGACGTATGCTTCTCATCGTCATGAGACATTTTGATTTGATTGTATCCTGAAAAGCCATCCATGAAGGACATGTGCTCGAAGCCACATGTATTTTCAATCATTATGTCGGTAATGGGAAGAGGGAATTCATCCTTAGGATATGCCGCATTCAAATTGCAAAAGTCGATACAGATTCGGATCTTTCCGTTCTTCTTGACGACTGGTACTATATTAGCTATCCAGTCTGGGTGCTGCTCCTCGCGGATGAAACCGCTAGCTATAAGCTTGTTTACTTCCACTTCGATGGAGTTCATGATGTCTGGACAGAACCGTCGTTGCTGTTGCTTGACTGGTTTCGCATCCGGATGAATATTGAGCTTATGAAGTACGATCTCAGGGTTTAGCCCTGGCATGTCTTTATAGCTCTAGGAAAAGACATCGATATACTCTCTGACGAGTTGAAACAACGACTGCCACTCGCCGTCTGTCAAGGTTTTACTGATAAAGATTGGCTTTGGAGAGGATTCATCACCGAGGTTAACTTGTATGACCTCATTTTCAGTGGGAGGGTCACAAAGTTCAAAGCGTTTCTCCTATTGTGCATCCAGTTGTTGGACCCATGGCTCCAATTCAAGAGGTTCGAGTAGATCCTCGTCTTTCTTTTCAATGTCAGCGGATGCTATGTTGACAGATAATGTCTGCATGAATATATCTCCAATGTTGTCGTCGAAATCATATGTAGATGATTCGAATGAGTGAGAATGCCACTCGTATTCCTCATCGGAGCTCTCGGACGTTGTTGCTGGTGTAACATAATCGAGGCCGCATTTGGACTTGTCGTAGTAAACCCGAGGTTTTCCAGACGGAGTTGACAACTACAGAGGCGATCGCCGACCGCTGCCGTAATTCAGACCTGGGGTAACCTCCATGTTGTACCCTTGCTTTTGTATGAAGTACTTGGCCTGAGGACTATACAGGTAGAGCGGCAGTCTTCCAGTATCGGGTTCGAGATCAAACACTTGAGGCATGAAGGGTTGAAGACCTTCTTTTCGGCCTAAGATGATCGTGTCATGCCCTTCTCTTCTGCCTGGGACTAGAAAGTAGGCATCTTTAATAGAAGCAAGTCAGTTCATGGTATGGACGGTTGTCACCTGTGTGTGCAGGTTAATATCCCGACCGAGTTCCGCAATATACATCAGATTTAGTCTATTACACACAGGATAGTTCAATGGCAGCCTCTTATTGATGAAATAAGGAATTTTGTCCACAGGGATTACATCATCAAGAGAGAGACTATCCACCTTTGCAACCCGATACTTTATGAGTTCTGTATCCTCTTCAGCTACCCCTGTGTGACCGGAGTTTGGGACGTTGTCTCGGGCAACTTGACCACCAAGGGTTCAACTTATGGAATTGGCTTGCCTGAGGGTGTCGGGTCGACACTTAGTTATCGGCTCGTCTTGGGAAGGCGGATGACCATCGACTCGGCAGGGGACTTCATGTCTTTTGAATGCTTTTGACTAGATCTTGGCAATCGAATCACCATCTGCCCTATGACAGGCTTTGGCTCTTGGCTTTGGGAGTCGGATAACCGTCGGTTTCGACTGTGCTTCTGGGGCGGGGGAACCGTGCACCTCTTTATGTAAAGTTGCGACAAGGGGTACGACTTTACCTGGTTTGCGGGCCTAGAGATGAATTTTCAAGGGTTCCTCTGGCCCTGTGATGGCCTCCATTTTATCAGTTATGTGTTTCTTGGATTCGTCATATAGACACGCCTCCGAAGAATAATAAGACTCAACCCCTTTGAAGGGATCGATGTCGACGAATTCAGTTTTTACGAAGCCGTACTTACTGACATACTTGAAGCACTGGTGGAGGGTGGATGGAACGATCATATAGTCATGTATCCATGGGCGCCCCAAAAGGATGTTGTAGGACGTATCTGTATCTATGACGTAGCAGGTAACCTCTGCCCTCAGGTCGCCGATCTGACATTTCAATCGGATCTTTTCTAAGGGATAGCTCATTCCTGAGTTCAAACCGCTAATGGCGGTGTTAGTCGCCGTTAGGCGGTACATAGGGATGCCGAGGACTTGAAGCAAGCTTTTCGGGATGATGCTTATCGACGATCCAGGATCGATGTGCATCCGATTCATCTTGATATTGCCTATGTATCCAGTATAGTACAAGAGGCGATCATGTATGTTGGTCTTAATCAGCATGTCCTATGGGGTGAATACGATGTTGGGCATTGCATCCGCATAGTTGTTGCCCTGGAGATCTGTCGACAAGTCTTCCCCCGTAGGTTTGACCTGGACTAAGTAAGCGTCAGCATTCTGGAGCGCTTTGCTCAATACGACACGAAGATCCTTGGAGAGCCTTAGGAACTCGTATAACGACAACTTTGCTGGCATATTAGCTAATTGTGCTAACATATCAAAGTTGTAAGGTCTCTCTAGTCCTTGCGGTGCATCTTTACGGAGCGGCCTGTCGAAGCGGGTTTCCTTCGGCTTGACCCCGTATGTCGATGGAGGCTAAGATAGCCCCAGAATATCAGTGGCGGGCAGCATTTTCGGTTGTGGGTCTTCAACTGAACTAGCCCGAGTAGGCTGGACTTGTGCCCCAGATCGGGTAACAACGACCGCCGCTTCCTCAGCTTCGGTTGAAATCGTATGGCAGGGTCTGGACTTCCTGACCATCTTTTTGTTGGCTGGAGTTGATGTCGCCTGGGTCACTTCGAGCAATAAGTCTGGGTGTACCCACATGATCTCTCATTGTGATGTGGTGAGAGGTACCAAGCCAGTCGTCTGGTCCCGCATGGGGGAAAGATTAGTAACTTCTATCGTTGCCCGGGGGATAGGTATTACCCCATCTTGAGTACTTGTTGGAAGGAAGTTGCTGAACTGAATTGACACCATATTCGCCGCCATGGTAACCTCTTCAAAGTCTAGCGACAGAGCTTTGGAGTAGATAGAATTCTGGATGTACCACTTTAATTGAAAGCAGTTATGAGTGGCATGATGAACATAATGGTAGAAATGGCAGTATTTTGGGTCCTCCATCTCTGCCGCTGGAGGCTCGCGCCTTGGTGGAGGGAGTTGGATCTTGTCCCCTTGCAAGAGCATGTCAAAGAAAGGCTTGACATGACTATCTTCGAATGAGTAATTCACCTGGGGCCACTGAGCTTCTGCCTGCTTTTGTTTAGGCTTCTTGGTCGTGCCAGTGACCATAGCCTATTTGTATTTATTGCCCCGGTTATTGGAGGTGCCGTCAGTATCGTTGTTATTGGAGGTGGTACCAGGACGTTTGCTTTTGACCTCTCCGTCCGGGATGTGTAATCCCAGCTGGCGAGCCTTCTTTAACTTCGCCTCCGCATTGGTGGTGCTTATGATGAAGGTCGTCCAATCCCTGAACTGATCTTCAGCCATCCAGAGGCTGATTGCGGGGAGCAACTTCTTCTGACATATTTCAATCAAGGAGCTTTCGGGATTGCCTTGGGACAATCTCATTGCAGTTTGACAGAACCGCTCGATATAGTTCCTTGTTAGCTCCTTCTCTCCTTGAACGACATCCATGAGAGACGATATTGTTACATCATGCCCTACTTCGTAGAATATTTCTAGGAATATGTGCTCGAGCCAGTCAAAAGACTGGATGCAGTTGTCCGGAAGGTTGCGATACCAGTCGAACGCTATCCCCTCCAATGCTTCGATGAATAATAATATGAGGATGGCATCACTATGCGGTAAGTGGTCGGTTGTAACCTCGAAATAAGTCATGTACCGACCGACAGAGGTCTTTCCGTCATATGAATCGATATAAAACAGCTTATACCGTGGTGGAAAAGGCACATCTCTCCTTGCAACGGGATATGGTTGCCGTATCCTCAGGTTCCGGGAGGAGTCTCGGGCATTGAACATTGCTCAAAGCTCCTGGACTTCCCTCCTTGTTTCTCTGGCTTCATCTGCAGCGGAAGGAGCGGATGCTCCTAGAGGATTTTCACCCAAAGGGAGAGCGGTCGTGTTGGAGTCCGCATTGACTGCGGGTCCCAAGCTTGTTTGTCCAGGCGTCCATGCTGGTTGAGTTGGCAAGGCAGCTTTGATTTTGTCTACTGACTTGACCAAGGACAGGAGCTTGGCTTCAAGTACTTCTAGATGTTGTCGGTCAGTAGGCGCTTCATGATCATCATCGTCCATAAAGACTGTCCGTACATGGGTAGAGGTGGAAGAGATTGTAGCAGAGGTGCTCTCTGTGTCGTACCCCCGTACCGAAAAATCGTCGAGGAATATCGGAATGTCCTCCTCCTCGGACTCGGAAGGGGTGCTACCCCTGTGCAGGAAACTACATCGTCTTAGTGAAGGCGGTCATCCTCAGGGACGTCCACGTTTGTTGCATAATTCCAGTGGATCGCTACCCCCTGTATATTTTTTTGGAACACCGGGTTGTCGCATACTTTGAGGGGACTGCTACCCCCGGCCTCATCTACCCTCAGGGAGGTCAAGGATGCACCCCCAGGTTTTGCAAGCTTCTTTTTGGATCGAGTGCCTAGGTAGACACCCTCTTTGGTTGTCGGTGGCAGTCTTCCAGATGAGAGTTTCCTTGCAATGCTGGCGGAGATTGCCAGGCTGGAAGAGCCTGTCTTATTCCCTCCCTTGCCGAGAAGAACCTTCCGGGTTGAATTACAGGAGGCGAAAGAAAATTCCTCGTCTCCCAGGATTTGCACATGTTTCTCAAGTTGTTGTTGGAAAGGTGCTGGCTGCCGCAGTCGTTAGAAAATGGACTGCCGATCTTCAGGTGCTGCCGACTTATCGCAGCAGCAGTTGATGATGACTTGGGTGCAACGACGTCCCGAGAGGGGCTCATCTCACGCCAAGGTTCCTTCCTTCACCTTGCGTTTGTGAGTAATCACCTCTAGCAAGTCGATAGCCGATTGATCTACCTTTGCATCCCATTTGTGGACTCAGGTATCCCGAGCACACGGGTGCGTAGGTGTCAAGTTTGCTCCCTGATCCGAGGCTAGTAAAAGTACTTGCTCTCGATAGTTGGAGGGAGACTTTTGAGACCTACCCTGTCCGATAGCCCTAGGGGACTAGACGCGGGTGGTTCTGTACAACTTTCCATCAGGAGCTCGTATAACAGTTAACGGTTCCCACTGACGGTCAGCAACTTTGACAGTTGACTGGGCTTGTTGGGCCCGCACTGCCCTAGACTTCTTTGACTTAGCACCCGAAGGCGCATAGTAAAAACTGTCCAGATTGATACATCCCACATTCTCAATGGGCCGCATAGACTCGAGCCCGCATAAGAGATGATCGAACACAGAGCTTCTGACAGGGCCGCATGAGACACTCTGTCTATGGCCAGGATTGGCAGCCGCATAGGCCATCTGCCTGCGGCCAGAGTTGGATACCGTATGGGCGATCTGCCTACGGCTATGGGCGATCTGCCTGCGGCCAGAGTTGGCTGCGGCATGGGCAATCTGTCTGCGGCCAGAGTTAGCTGCCGCATAGGCCATCTGCCTGCGGCCAGAGTCAGCTGCCGCAAGAGTCATCTGTCCATCTCTTTTATGTAGCCTCTTCATCGTCCGCATGGATTTCCCTTGTGCCCCAAAAAACTCAGCATCGTAGTATTTTCCTTTGCTGGATTTGGAGACAGTGGGGTTATCTGCGATCGGAAGCAAAACCGTAGGAGAGTCTTGATCACCGTCTTGGGCCGCAGAAGGAGGTTCTTCGAGAACCTGGTCGGGGGCAATAGTTTTGCACTTCGATATGTCGCGGGCTCTCTTTGGGTTGGCTCGCTTCTGTAATAGGCTGCCGCTCCCTTCAGAGAGTATTTCTTCGAATGCTCGTTGGTCAAATCGTACCACGAGCATTTTCTGCGTGGAGCCGAGCTTGGATGCATCAGATTAAGTCGCCAACTTCTTATCAGAAGAGAAGGATGTCCCCAGCCGAGTCTCCATCGTATTTGTCATTAAACATCAAGTACAATAATTTATAAATGAATTGAACTTGATTGCAAACTCGCTTGTACAAGAGAAAGCCTAGAAAGAAATCCTAGAAAATAATCTAAGTACAATTATTTAGTTTTGATTCTGGGGGGGTAAAGATAGAGGCTCAAGAAAGTGTAGCAACTCTGCCTTACTCCTTGGACTATCTGACGCGCTCCTTGCTCTTGAAGAAATTGCCCTTCGTAGGTTGCCAGCCTTGGATTGCCAACTATTTGCATGGGTGTGGTACCCTGCTATTTATAATGTTTTCTGTAGTAGCAGATTTTTGGGCCGCATAAAGTGCCACATGGCCACGTGTCCATCACAGCACACAAAGACTCGATCTCGGGCTGCCAGCTGGTAGGGGTTGTTGAGATTTTGTTGCAGCGAATCTGGGTGGTTGAGACTTGGTCTGCTTGCCACCTGTCTCGTCGTAAGATAGGATCAGTCTGCTTGAGTCATTTTGAGCCGCATAGGCCTTTCAGTGTTTGGCCATGCTGGGCCGCATAAGGCTCATGCGGTAGTCTCCCTTAGTTTGCATGTAGCTTAGGAACTTTTGAGCCGCATAGGTTATATATTCTGGGCTGCATAAAGTTCATGCGTCTCAGATTGCAGTCACCCTTGGCCGCATGAAGCACATAGATTGAGCCGCATAAGGTTCATACGGCTCGGATTGCAGTCTTTTTGGCCGCATGGCCATGTCCAGTCTGGTGGCGTGACATTTTGTCTGATCACGTCTTTTTTTCTTTTTGTCAGAGTTTTAGAGTTGTCAGAGCTGTCAAAGCTATCAGTCTTGCCAATTTTGACAGAGTTTGTCAGCTTTATCAGAAGAATTGATTAGCTTGGTCGTATAAGTAACTATTCTCTCTGCGGCTCAAAAATCAGTCTGGTGAAGATGGGCCGCAGGGGCGTGCTGAGTCTGTCATGCCGCTCGTCTTTATGCGGGTCGATCTGTTCCAGGGTACACATGCGGTCAGTTGTAATCCGCATGAACCCCATATTTTCTATGCTTCTACACCCTTCGGGCATTTTTACCTTCTGGAATCAAAGGCTCAGGATATGTCAACACATTGTCGACGCTCATGAGTTGATGTAACGCCCCAGTCCCAAAATAGAAGGACTAGAATGTAATCATGCCAGCTGTATACATACGAAGTATGCTCCAATGTATGGAAACCTTGTATGTATACATAAGCTGTAAAATACAGTAATCCCAAGGCTAGCTAATCTCATCCAAAAATAAAAGAATAAAAGATGTCATATAATCAACTATAAATTGTCATTGGTACATGTAGTTGGGCAGAGACAAATCCACTACCAACTATGAAAAAAAATACATAATAGAAGAAAGAGTTTGGCGAGCGAAGCGAAGACGATCAAAGTGCAATCATCCTCGAAGAAATAGAGATGATCATGGCCTCGGCTAGAATACCTGTGAAAGACAAGAGCACACACCTAGCGAGATAATCAGGTCCTCAGAGGGACATAACAAGATACAGAAAGACATAATAAACTGAATATATAATATGTCACAAACCAAAATAAGTGACAAGACATCCATAAGGTACCTAACCGTATATGTAGTTAAGAATAAACCTCCAACGTATGGGCATCTAGCTTAGGAGCAGAAATTTCAGGTATGGCCCCATTAGGATACCAGGGACCACAAAGCATAACATTCATCGAATGTCAGAGGCCAGCAGGAAATCAGGTATCAGTATCTAGGACCATATCTTCCGCGGAGATAACCGACAATACGGAAGTGCATAAGGGACCCATACGTTAAGGAACTGTTCTTTCCACCCAATGCCTAATAGAGTCACATCCATGACTCATATACCTCTACTAACTGCTAAGTCTACTAACATGCCTCTATTAGCAGTTAGCCCTAATGCATGCACATGGGAGATCAACCCACACGCAAGAACCTCTACATGCTACTCATCTCACACATCCTCGTGGTACAACTGTGTCAAGGTGTATACGATACACTACAGAAGGTAGTCCCTTAACTCTAGGTTCATATGCAATCAAAGGATAATAACAAAGTAAACTAATAATCAATGAGCAGGTAGTAAATCAGGAACTGTAAGAACCAAAAATAATAAACAGTGATATATAATAAATAAATGCAGACTATATATAAACAGTTTAATGGCAAGGTATCTTGCCTGGTGTGTCGCCTGGTGGTGCGATGTTCTGTCATGTCCCAATAGTCCAATAGCCGGGGTCGATATGTGAGGGTCCGGTATTTCATGGAAAAGAGAAACGCGTGATCAGTCGTGATCAATGGTGGAAATCGAGGAGAAATCGTGAAGAACATACTCGTACTATTTTGAAAATATTTATGATACTTAAAAACTATGTATAATTTTAAACAAATATCTTAATTACATATATAATTAAAATCATAATGTGAAACTACCTTTTTATTAGTCAAAATATTCTAAAAATTATTTTAGGGAGAGAATCTAATTTTTATCAAAATAGGATTTAGGTCGAAGACTATATTTTAAAATGTCAATAATATAGTAAAATATTTACGTTCTAAAATCAGTTTAGAAACTCATACATAGTCAAGCACCAATATACTTTTGTTACCAAAATTTAGAATTTATTATATATTTATTTGTTTAATGCAACACAATATTAAAGATAATAATAATAATGATATTAATAAATCTTTTAACAAAATATACTTATAATAATAATAATAATAATAATAATAATAATAATAATAATAATAATAATAATAATAAATAAACAATTATGACAGCAAGTCTTGCTGTCCTTTATTAGAAAGTTAAGGAAGAAAGAAAAGGGGTGGGGAGAGAGAGAGAGAGTATTCGAGAGAGAGAGAGGAGAAGAGTGAGGGAAGGGGGAAACTTACTGAGGACTCGGCCGGGCTCCGCGAGGCGGTGGCGGTGGCTCGTGAAGGCGACGGATGGGTGCGATCATCACTGACGCCGACCCAAGATCTGGCGGGGGATCGTCAGCGCTCTGGTGGCGCTCGACTTGGCTGGACGGAGTGGATGAGGGCGGACCTTGGCGCAGGTCGGAAGGACGAGGAGTTACGGACGCCGGCGGTGGAGGACTGGAGGTCGGGTTCGGCTGGCACGGATCTGTCACGGTCGGTACGGGATGTGGCCGGATGAGGCTGCGATGGAGCGGCGTGTAGGCCGAGCTCGGGCTATGCCGCGGCAAAAAAAATTTCTGCGGCTGCCGCCACAACCGGTGGGACGCGCACCCGTGGGCGGCGCTAGCGACTGCCGCGTGGACGGCGACAGAGGGAGCTCGACGCACAGGCGGCCGAAGAAAAAAGAGCGGCGGTCGGGTTCGTGGATGCGACAGACGACGGTGGATGCGGTTCATCGATGCTGAAGCCTAGTTTGGCCGCTCAGCAGCACGTCAGATTCGGGAAGTACGGGTCGAGGCGAACGCCGTAAGAGGGAACGCTGCGGTGGCGAGGTGAGTTTCATTGTTGTCGTTGTTGCGTTTTCTCCTTTTCGGTGGTTGTGAATGTGGTATTTGGGGGTGGTGCCGCGTCGGTGGGGTACATCGATGGTTCGGTTGCTCCGGCGAGAATAGGACGAGGATGGTGGTGATGGATGATGATGTTGATGTTGGCTGGCTGTTGGTGCTGCCATTGGTGGTTGTCGAGGGCCGTTGGGGTGGTATTCACGATGGTGGTGGCGAGAGTTGGGTGGTGAAGGTTTTGGGTGGTGGTGCTAATGGTGTTGGTGATTGGGGGTTTGCGACGGTAGAA
Organism: Iris pallida; assembly: GCA_029216955.1. Classification (NCBI taxonomy): domain Eukaryota; kingdom Viridiplantae; phylum Streptophyta; class Magnoliopsida; order Asparagales; family Iridaceae; genus Iris; species Iris pallida. The sequence goes on from JANAVB010027196.1 coordinate 2,085,244, forward strand.
GGACTGTGTTGTGTCCTGCGAGACACGGGATAATTCAGTGTCCGGGGCTGTCGGACACGGAGAACGATTGTATATGTTCAAGAAAACACAGTGTGGATGGGAAAGGGGCACGGGCATGGACACGATGCACATTTTATGGATGGTAGAAAATTTGCTAGTGGATTTATGGGAGAATAGCCAAGTACCTCTCCTTTTATAGGAGGTGGGAATTCTATTAAGATAAAGACTAGGATTTATTTAATTCTCCAATAGATAAGGACATATAAATTCAAATCGATTTTTGAAATAATTTATCAAATCTAATTCAATATAAATAAACCCTTTATAAATCAAATCCATTTAAAATAAATTCTTTTCCAATAGAAATTATCATAATTACTCAATTATTAAATATAACCATATTTTAAATATCTCTTTCATAAATAATAAAAATACTATAATAATTAATTTCGAAAATCAAAAAATATATATATATATATATATATATATATATATATATATATATATATATATATATATATATATATATATATACATGAATTAAATTCGTACACGTCTCATAAATCTAGAATAAATACATAAAACTTACTTTCTAAATTACCAATAACAAAAATAGCTTTTTTTAATAAATAAATAAAGTTTTAAAAATTTGTCAATGCGATGCTTTATGCAGCTTTTAGCAATAAAATAAATAAATAAACAAAATATTTATCACCTATTATTTGAAAGCTATATTTTATATAATAAAACATGTTTTAAAAAATTTGTACCACACACATATTCGCACTCGACGAGAAAATACGAACGCAAATTCGCACCTGACGCATATTTACGAGAATACGAAGTACAAGTAAATACCATTAAATACCAATTTATTTTTAAAAATATCGTAGTAGAAATTTAGGGGGTTTACAGTTGAAGATTAAAGCTGACCTTTCTCTTCCAGACGTTGAAATGCTCTCCGTCAAACTTCTCAAGTTTAAAATTTGTATCGAGAAGTTGTGCACGGTTGTTCTCCATCAGATCTGAATCTTGCTTTGAGATTGTTATTCCCAAAACCGATCGTTAGATGGAAATCCCAGACTCTACGAGAATACGAATTGATAAAAGCAACTCAGCATGTGAAATAAAGATCACCGTAATTCTGCTGGATTGATAAAAGCAACTTAGCATGCGAAATAAAGATCACCGCAATTCAGCTAGATTGATTAAGATCAGTATTACTGGGGTGATAAAGATCACTATTGCTCAATGCAAGATTCGTACGATTGCGATCTGCTTCCAGGAACCAACAAGTTCGAACGAACTTCTGAAACACTCGTTGTCATCTCCTTTCTCGAACTCGAAGAACTCTAATGGACTCCAATGGCAATGGCGGCACAGCTCTCTTCGTCTCTGAATTTCAATGTAAGTCCTTAATGAAGGCACAAAGAGAGTATTTAAATAGAAGGGCCAAAACCTTAATCCTAATCATGGCCATAACTGATTGTGAAAAGATAGGAGCGAATAATGAAAAGATTTTAATGACACAATCTTTCTATAACTGCTTAAATCTTTAAATCAGCCACATCATTAACCGCCTGTGCCCCTTAGCCCACTCGGCCCGGCAGCACACGAGTAGCTGTACGTAGCTGCGAAGCAATACAGACGTACAGCAACGCAGCAACAATGTAAGTGCACAGCGCAGCACTATAAATGCGCAGGCGCATTGTACAGCATTGCAAGCGTGCAGCCTCGCGCCTCCTACATGGCTCCTGCGCATGCGACTCACAGAGAAGACGAGCACATCAACTGCGCACAAGACGCAATGTGCCGATGCTGACGTGCTAAGTGCAAAGTGTGCCAACAAAGTGCCACTTTGTGCCGTTGAGCTCGAGCCTGAGCCCGAGTTTGAGTCCGAGTCGCTATGCCCCTTCGGGGCTTAGCTCCATAGGAAAATTATCCCATGAGCATGACAAAAAGCATTAATGCTTCTTTATTGGGTTAGCCTTCTTTCCACTAGAAAAATATCCCCACGTGGCACCCATGTGCCACATGTGATCTCTCAACACAAGCAAAGCTTTATATAGAGATACAATCCATTTGGCCTAGGCAATATGGGACTATCTTTCTAGTCTCTATGGAAAAACACCAACAGTTCACACTCCAAGTCCACGTTTAGAGTAAGTAAATTCAAAAAATTCAAAGATGGAACGTTGAAAGAGAAAGAATTTTTTGTTTGCGCTGCAGAGAAGGAAAGCATGAAACATATAAACGCATTGTTAATTAAAACTCTCACCGTAATCAAATATGTAATAGCTACTTTCTTGATTTTTGCAACAAAGAGTCCACTTGTTTTGATGTTCAAGAACAAAACGCATAGAGAGATGAATCCGCAACACCCAGATGTAAACATTAATGTTGGTCATCTAGGTTAAAAAATTAATGTCAATCTTTTCAAATGGCAGACTCTTAGAAGTAGATTGCAATATACCATATCAAACTAAGTAAAACAGAACTGACTAATCAAATTTACAGTAAGAGGGTAGAAATTTGGATATTCTCTTGAAACAAATAAGGTTTGGGTGGCCTTCCCGATCTCCTCCCTTCCTTCAGTGTCCTCGCCATGGTCCCATACCTGCCGCTCCTAGCCGTCCGGCCCTCGCCACATCTCCTTCGCCTTGCTCATGCCGCCCTCCCGCCTTTCGCAGCCACCTCCGCCGTGTCCTTGGGGCATCGTCGCTTCAGCATCTCAGGGCAGCCAGCTCGTGGCTTCTGTCCGCAGCCGCCGACGGCATCACCGACGCGGTCGGTTTGTGCATCACCGCCACCTCCTGCATCCCGACGAGCAGCAGTCGACCATCCTCGGGGCCCCTCCTCCTTCCCTATCCACTGGGTGGTCCGTGGCTTAGCTGCAGCTTGTGGAGCACAGCATCGCGGCCGCGGCCTCCGTCCCCGTCGGAGTCGCGCCAGTCTTTGCCCCAGTGCTGAACTCCCAGCCTCAGTCTCCGGGGCCCTCCCCACCGCCCTATCCCTGCCTGACTCCTCGACCTCCTCCCGCGATCCCCAGGCTGCCGCTACCCCCCCACCCAATGGGTCTCGCTGCGGGTCCGACACCCCCTCCCGGAGCCGTTTGCCCAGTACCGGCCCCGACTCTAATCGGGTCCCCCACCGCTCTTCTGCCCTATTTCCAATGACTATCCTTCTTCAAATTTTGAAGGGGCACAGGTTGTAGGGGCCACGTGGTCCCCTCGGGTCTTGGCTCCACGTTGGGGGGCGTGCGCCCTATCGACGCAGTCAACCGTTGGGGTGCAGACGACCTTCCTTGCGCCCATCCGGCTCAGTCTACTAGTGTGCGCCCATCCGGCGCCCATTCCCCTAGCCTTATGCTCTTACCAGGGGTTCTCTCTGGGTTGGCGCAACCTGGGGTCCTCTTCGGGTTTGCGCAACCTGGGGCCCTTCCGGCGTGGCGCAGTCTGAGCTCCCCTACGGCTTAGCGCAACCAGTTCCCCCTCTCGGTGACGCATCCTGGCGCAACCCAGCGGTTGCTAATTTCTGTGCATCCTAGTGGGGATTTTTCTGCGATGCTCCTTATGCTTCCTGTGGTGGCCCCTTTGGGCGCAACCCACCCACTCCACCCTTCCCTTTCCCCATTTGTGCCGGGCGGGGGCACAACCCACACAATCCCTTTCCTTCTCCCGGTTGGGCCGATTGCGTCGGAAGGGAGCGCAACCCAGTCCTTCCTCCACCGTTCCCTCCTTCACCTGTCCTCTTCGCCAGATTCTCCTTCGCCGGTCGACATGTTGTTGCTATCTGATGCTGCCGGTCTGCTGGGTCCGTCGGTTCGTACAGCGGGTCGGCCGGACCCCGACGGCCAGCTTCCTTTTGCCCCTCCTGTACCTTCCATCCTCCGACCTTCCCTGCCGGGTATTGGCGGTGGCACGATTATCAAGAGCGCATCCCTGCCCCCGCCCCTTTTGGGCACAATCCAGTTACGTCCCCCAGTGCACCCTGGGTCTCCCAGCGGTCAGCCCCATCCCCTTCCTCTCGACCTCTCCCTCCCTGGGGTTGGCGGTGCAGCGCCTCCAAGCTTTTCTTTTGGGGAGCCTGTCCAGGTTCTCACTTGTGCGCAACCTGGTACCCCCAGGGGCCAGCCTCCCACCTCTCTGGGCGCCAGCCGACCTCTTCTGGGACCTGCTTCTTCGGGCGCATCCCCTCCTCCGGTTCTTCCTACTCCTGACTTATCTCAACGGCCGACTCCTTTCTTTGCCGATATCCTTCGGCCTGAGAGGACTTCCAAACAGGGGCTCCTATTCTCGGACGTCCCTCTACCCGAAGTCGACTACCCGCCGACATCCACCATGCCGACGGTGCCATTATCTGACTAGGAACTATCTTCTCTGGCGACCTCTTTCCCCTACACTTTCGTCCTTAAATTCTCATCTGGATGCCCCAAGCTCGTCAGGGTCGCAGAGGTTATAGCCACTTAGTGACTCAAGGCAGAGTACAGGGTAGCCCCCTCGACCCGAGACATATTCTGCTACACCTATCATTCGACCTGGACCACAGGACGGTATGGTCCAAAAGAACCGGGAGGATCGACTTCCACCAGATGAAGATAATCAAGTGGTCAGCCAACTTCAACACCATGGAAGACTCCACGACGGTCGCCGCTTGGGTCACCCTACCCAATCTCTCCCTTATTTGTTTCGTTCCGGCGGCTCTTAGGAGAATATCCAACTCCTTTAGGACTTACGTGGCCACCGTTGAAGAAACCAGCAACCTAACCCAAGCATACTACACAAAGATATGCGTGGAACTAGATCTCACCTCAGATCCCCCCAAACACATCCTCATAGAATTTGGCAACCAAACTCACACTCAGCAAATCATCTATAACAATCACATAATCTTCGGCACTCACTGTCATCTGCATGGTCACTTATCGAAGCATTGCTTCCTCTCCATCTGGAGCTTCGAAAGAAACCAGAGAGAACAGAACCAAATACTAAAGGGAACCAGCATCGAAAAAATGACCAACCACCCCTGCTTCCTCTCCAGAACTCCCATACCAGATTCAACTCTAGCGAAGGCAAATCCAGCAAAGCTAACACAGCAGAAAAAGCAGTAATCCCATACCAGCCACCTAACCCTCCACTGTCCAACCAATTCATCACCCTCGTATTAGCAAAAATTAACTCCTCCTAGGATACGGCTCTCCTTGCTGACTCCAACAAGGCACCAGGAACGGACCCTGCAGAACCCAGCGCCCCACCCCCCGAGGACGCAGGAGGCTCCTTCCTCCCCCTACGGACGCTTCCAACCCTCCAAAACTGTACGCCAACTCCGCCGTTGATGTGCTGGCCATCCTTGAGCCGGAGCAGGCTATTAGTGTTACCCTTATTTTCCCGTATTTTTCCCGTATTTCGTATTTATACTCGTATCTGGATTTTGGCATGTAATTTATTTTTCTCAACTTGTGGAATTTTGGTATTTCTCGTATTTTGGGTTTTGACATGGCTCGGTTTTAATTAGGTTGGTTTGGTTTGGTTTAATGTGTATTGGAACACCTTAGCCTAAACTCCACCCTCAACACACCACATCCCACCCCCTTTAAAACTCTACCAACTTTTTCTCTCTCCTCATAAACCTCCATTAATTTCTTCTTCTCCTTCCTCTACACAACACTCTTCTCTTTCCTCTACACAACACCCACCCATAGGCAAGTGCACCTTGCCACCACATGAGAACCCCATTTTATTTGTCCATTTGCTAGTTTAGGACATGGTGATCAACATTAGAACTTGGTATTTTGTGATTTGGAGTCTCCATTGTTCTAGATCTAAGTTTTCCCTAATTTCGATTTTGTATGGTTTTGATCTATTTAAGTTAGATTTTTATGGGTTTTGATGTTTCCATGTGGAAGAGAGTTCAATTCCACCCTGGTTGGAACTTTAAAAATCCAGATTTGGAGTTTGGATGGCCAAGTTGTGATGCTTTAAAGTTTTGGAAGCCATTGGAGATTCTTCTCAGCCATGGAAAAGAAGACCCTTTCCCATGCGTGCGTGCTTTTGCGTGTACGAAGCTCTCTTGCGTGCATGCTTTTACGCGTACGCAGCTCTCCTGCGTGCGTGCTTTTGTGCGTACGCAGCTCCCTTGCGTGCGTACTTTTACGCGTACGCAGCTCCCTTGTGTACGTGCTTTTATGCGTACGCAGCTCCCCTGCGGGCGTGTTTTGTGCGTACACAGCTCCCCTGTGTGCGTGCTCTTGCGCGTACGCTGCTCCCTGTGTGCGTGCTCGTGTGCGTACGCAGCTCCCCTACGTGTGTGCCCTTGTGCGTACGCAGCTCCCCTGCGTGCGTGCCCTTTTTGCGTACGCTGCTCCCTGTGTGCGTGCTCGTGTGCGTACGCAGCTCCCCTGTGTGTGTGCCCTTGTGCGTACGCAGCTCCCCTGCGTGCGTGCCCTTTTTGCGTACGCTGTTCCCCTGACCCCTTGCTTAATCCATTGGCTCTAGGAGTATTGGTTTTATTTCTTGACTTGGTTTCTTTGTTTATGGATTGAGTTTTCCTGAGATCTGTTCAACACAGTACGACTATCTTGAATCGACACGTCCTAACACGGTTTTCAAGTAATTATTTATGACTAGTACGGTTCTCGGGATTTTCTGTGGATTATGATTCTGGTATTTTTTGATCTCCTTGCTAGTGACCCAGTGGGGTGCACACCTAACTTGTAACTTGTATTTAATCCTTGTGACTTGATAACTTGATAGTGGCCCGTGGCGGCGTACTCCTGACTTGTAGCATGACTTGATAACTTAATGCTGTTGCGACGACTAACTTAACTTGACCTGCCTTGACACCGTGGATAGTTCTTTCTTGCTTGCTTGTTAAATCCACTTGTCTTGTCTTGTATCATGTCTAGGATGGAACTTCTGAGTACCACGGTCAGGAGTACCTACTAAAATGGATTAAGGTTAATAACTAGAATAACACAGTAGTCATGAAGAGATGACACAGCTACAGGCAATCCCGTTACCTGGGCGCTCTTGGGATCTGTAGCCTGCCGACGAGTAGGGCGCATTTCCAGCATACTGTCATGTGTTGCACCTTCTAAGTCACCTAAGGGTACATGCGTTCCTGGACGATGTACCCACCTGAATTCAACCCCTAATTTTTGACCTGGGTAACCTGGATGGTCTGCAGGGCTTGTGGCTGTGGAATAATCTCACTGCATCTTGTTAGTAATTAGGCCTGTGATAACCCTAGTTAGTTAAAGTAGTAAGCCGTATTATCTGCTTGGCCGTAATTGATTGAATGAGGCATAACCAGTCTAGCCATGTCTTGACCCAGTACAAGATTGCTTTCTGTCTTAATTTCTTACATTACTATCTTGCCGATAAATGGTAGGAAACCAAGTTCTCTTTAGATGAAGGGTTACAACCCCGATCCTTGTTTGGTTTACGGGTTGTAACCTGGTTATCAGAATAGTTCCATGGTTATCTCGTCGTATATCATCCTGACATGTTTTCGTAAATTTTAGTTTTACTATTAGACTTCTTGTGCTAATTGCTAGCTTTTGTTCTTATTTCGTGGCCCCCTTGTGGCACTTGCTCTTTCTGGGGTTGACCCAGCTGGTTTTGTGTGGCCAAATTTTGGAGCAGCTCCCGAGGATCTACCAAGCTTCCAGCCCAATAGTGACAACTAGACGGAACCCGGGCCAAGAGTGGGTTTTCCTTTTTGTCTTGCCCACTTCATTGTAAAACTATTCTTTTGAGGCGTTTAGCCGACGAGCACCTGTTAGCTCGATGCACTTTACTTACTGTCTGCCTACGGGCTGTGAACATGATTAACAAATCCTAGGGTTGATCATGTACGACTAAACTCTTGCTAGTCCTAACATTTTGTAACGACTAGCTTCATGATCAGCTGAATATGTAATATTTGGGACGCCTTATTATTGCATATTTAATGATCATACATCTTGCGACCTTACTTACTTGTTGTGATTGAGACATTAGGCTTGTTCATGACCATAAGAGACTGTTAGCTTGTAGTAAACCCTCATATATCTAGACAGCCGTGACCGTATATCGAGGTGGTTTCCATTTCAATATACGTAGCTGGCTATGTCTACACCCGCTCTCCAGTATTCTGGTTCTGGGGCATGACATGGTTTAAGTGGTGGCCCATACAGGTCTTATAAATCAAGATATGTGAGGGTTTACCAGATAGATGTCTCAATCAGTATCCGTCTTTGATCTCTGTTCGTATCCTCTGAATCCCAGGATTCTTGCCCTGATCCTGTGCTTATATCATTGATCTGTCCTGGTCCTTTCCTTATTGTTCCCTGTGTCATTTTCTTCAGTGGCACTGTACCTGGTCCTACCGATCAATGAGGTAGAGCACTTTCCGTGGGTCAGCAGCAACCCGGAGATCAAGCCCAGCATTCCGAGGTAGCCTCCAGAGTTGTGCCTACTGGAGGAGAGTCACCAGTTCGGCCCGTCCAGCCCGCAGAGCCAGATGATGGTACCTTAGTAGGCCTCATCAGAACCTTGATAGCTTTCCAGGATCGTCGAAGCGACGCCCTGTACCAGACAGTTCAAGATGCTTTGACCCGAGGCGGACATTCAGGGAACCAGGCAGCAAACATCTTCAAGCGATTGAACCCTCCTTTCTTCGACGGCAGCGAGAATGCGATTGCCGCGGATGCATGGCTTCAGGATACCGAGGTGATTCTAAAAGCAGCTAGGACACCCGAGAATGAGAAGGTAGCGGTGGTATGCCTGCAGTTGTTGGACTTGGCTCGCAGTTGGTGGACGGCGCAAGCCGTGGGATTAGTGGCACCCATTGCTTGGGCAGTATTTAGAGAGAGATTCCAGACGAAGTATTTCGATGTTGTGGCTCGGTACGACCTGCAGACCAGATTTACCAACTTGAAGCAAGGAGGCAGAACAGTCGACAGTTATGCATCGAAGTTTTCTAGACTTAGTAGGTTTGCCCCCACCTTGGTGGCGACCGAGTTTGATAGGGCCCAGCGGTTCCAGCAGGGACTGCATTTGGAGATCTTGTTGGCGGTTGAGCAGTTCGAGCACCAGACATTCGATGCAGTCTTGAGAACAGCTAGGAGGCATGAGTACACCTCCCAGAGGATCGTAGATAGGACAGGAAGTAGGAAGCGGTCCCACAGTCAGATGTACCAATCATCAGCTCCAGCCCCGGCAGCTAGAGGATTGACCATTGGAACTCCGAGGCGGGCGGCCTCAGTAACGTCGGTTCAGTATTCGACCCCGACGTACCCGCAGCAGCAGAAGCAGAAGCAGACTTCCGCGATAGGATATTCTCATTACGGGAAGCCAGGGAATGTAGTGGCAGACTGTCACAGGGCACAGAGATTGTGCCTGGCTTATGGAGCAGCAGATCATAGGATAGGGACTTGCCCGAATAGGGGTGGTTTATCAGCATCCAACCCTTCTAGCTCTTCGGTGAGAGGATCGGCCCCAGCACCAGTTCAGCAGCAGCAGTATCAGTCTTCGAAACCCTTGCCGCCTCAGTCTCAGGCATTCCAGCAACAACACCCCCAGCAGTATACACAAGCCCAAGCTCAGACCCAGAATAGGCAGAGAGGTTTCCAGCAGAGGGGACCAGCAGCCAGAGGACAAGGTCAAGCCATGATGGTGGCTATGGAAGAAGAAGTTACACCAGGTGAGGTTGTGGCAGGTACTATTCTCGTCAACTCCTCTCCAGCGTCTGTATTATTTGATTCTGGTGCATCGTATTCATTTATGTCTGCACGATTTGCGACACGGATAGGATTGGAGCCCGAGTCATTATCAGTGAGGCTCAATATACTTACTGGTAATGGCCTTGTGGGAGTAGATCGAGTATTTTCCTCGTGTCAGATCGTAGTTAGCGGTAGGGAGTTCCCCGCTAGATTCATAGAGTTTCCTATGACAGACTATGACGTAGTCCTAGGCATGGATTGGTTGAGGAACCAGTATGCTAGGATAGACTGCCATATTGGCAGAGTTGTCTTTTAGTATTTCTGGCGAGCCAGAGTTTTCGTTTTCCAGAGGCGCAGTGGAGCCACCTTCCCCAGCATTGCGTATGGCAGTAGCAGCAGTGCAGTTACCCCGGATAGTTGAAGAGTTTCCAGATGTCTTTCCAGAGGAGCTTCCAGGGATGCCACCGGAGCGGGAGTTTGAGTTCACTATAGACTTGATTCCCGGGACAGCACCAGTATCAGAGCGAGTCTACAGGATGGCGCCTTCAGAGTTGGAAATTTTATACAAAATGATTGAAGAACTGAGGACCAAGGGATTCATCCGTACAAGTGAATCGCCTTGGGGAGCCCCGATGCTTCTTGTAAAAAAGAAGGATGGTACGTCCAGGCTATGTGTTGATTATCGTACCTTGAATTCGGTGACAATCAAGAACAGATACCCTCATCCGAGGATAGATGACTTGTTTGATCAGCTCAGAGGGGCTTCAGTGTTCTCGAAGATCGACTTGCGGTCGGGATACCACCAGATCAGAGTCAGAGAGCAGGACATCCCGAAGACAGTATTCAGATTGAGGTATGGACATTAGGAGTTCCTTGTTATGCCCTTTGGAGCAACCAATGAGCCGGCCGTATTTATGGACCTCATGAATCGCATTTTCATGCCTTACTTGGATCAGTTTGTGATCGTGTTCCTAGATGACATCCTGGTCTACAGCAAGAGTGAAGCAGAGCATGAGCAGCATCTCAGAGTCGTCCTCCAGACGCTTAGGGAGCATCAGTTATACGCCAAGTTCAGTAAATACGAGTTCTGGCTCGATCGTATTTCATACTTGGGTCACATCATTACCCGAGGAGGAGTGGAAGTGGATCCTCAGAAGATTGTGGCTATCGGGTCATGGCCGGTACCCAGCTCAGTGGCAGAGGTTCGCCGCTTCCTTGGATTGGCCGGCTACTACCGACGGTTCGTTTCAGATTTCGTAAGGATTTCAGCGCCGATGAACCAGTTGACCCACAAGGATGTGCCGTTTGTTTAGACAGCTTAGTATCAGGAATCATTTGAGAAGTTGAAGCGAGGTTTGATAACGGCTCCCATTTTTACCCTTTCAGATGGGACCGGAGGATTCACAGTTTATTGCGACGCTTCAGGCAAAGGATTGGGGTGTGTCTTGATGCAGCATGGGAAGGTAATATCTTATGCGTCACGTCAACTGCGTGATCATGAGAAGAATTACCCGACCCACGACTTGGAATTGGCGACGGTAGTGTTTGCTTTGAAGATATGGAGGCACTACTTGTACGGAGATAGAGTGGAGATCCCTACTGATCATAAGAGCCTGAAGTATATTTTTACCCAGAAGGACCCTAATATGCGGCAGAGAAGATGGCTCGAGCTACTGGTGGACTATGATGTGGATTTGCAGTATCATCCCGGGAAGGCCAACGTTGTAGCAGATGCATTGAGCAGGAGAGCCGGAGTTTATTTCCTGACAGCGCAACCAGGATTATTGGCAGATCTTCAGAAGATGGAAATTGAAGTGGTTCTTCCAACCAGCATGGCATTGATGGCCAGCCTACAAGTTCAGTCCAGCATAGTTGAGAGAATCCGGGTGGCGTAGTCAACAGACTCCAAGATCCAGCGACTCAGAGCAGAGTGTGAAGCATGAAGAAGGCCAGAGTTATGTATCCATGAAGACGGTACACTTCGGCACGGCACTCGTCTTTGTGTACCCAGTGGAGATATCAGACAGGAAGTCATGACAGAAGCCCATAGTTCGCAATATTCTATTCATCCGAGAGTTACGAAGATGTACCATGATATTCGTCAGCATTTCTGGTGGAATGGCATGAAGAGGGAGATAGCCCGGTTTGTCTCTCGGCGTTTGGTTTGCCAACAGGTTAAAGCTGAACATCAGAGGCCCGCTGGACTTCTTCAACCCTTACCGATCCCAGAATGGAAATGGGAATATATAACCATGGATTTCGTGACCGGATTGCCCAGATCTCCGGCCGACAGAGATGCTATTTGGGTAATTGTGGACATGCTTACCAAGGTGGCACACTTTCTCCAATTCAGAGTTGGACAGTCGACGGCTCAGCTAGCAGAGATGTATCTCAGGCAGATCGTCAGGCTTCACGGTGTGCCAGTCAGCATCACCTCGGACAGGGATTCAAGATTCACATCACACTTTTGGCGCAGCTTACAGAAGAGTTTGGGGACTCGCCTTCAATTCAGCTCAGCTTCTCACCCGCAGACGGATGGTCAATCAGAGCGCACAATCCAGACCCTTGAAGATATATTGAGATCCTGTACCCTTGACTTCGGTGGTTCATGGAAGAATCATCTGCACCTGGTGGAATTCTCGTACAATAACAGTTATCAGGCCAGTATCCAGATGGCACCTTTCGAGGCTCTTTATGGCAGGAAGTGCAGATCCCCGCTATCATGGGACGATGTCGGGGAGAGGCAGATGCTCGGACCCGAATTGATTTCCCAGACGGTTGAAGTTGTCAGGAAGGTCAGAGATCACCTCCGAGTTGCCCAGGACCGCCAGCACCATTGGGCCGATGCTCATCGGCGTCCCTTAGAATTTGCTGTCGGCGACCATGTATTCCTTAGGATCTCGCCTAACCGCAACGTCATTCGCTTTGGCGTGCGGGAAAAAGCTTAATCCTAGGTATATAGGGCCGTTCGATATTCTAGAGCGAGTAGGAGATGTATCCTATCATCTCGCTCTTCCACCGTCGCTAAGTGAGGTGCATGATGTATTCCATGTGTCCCAATTACGACGGTATATTTCGGACCTGAGCCACATCCTAGACCATTCAGAATTGGTTGTTGGTACCAACCTTTCGTATGAGGAGAGGCCCGTGTCTATATTGGACCGGAGGGAGAAGATACTCAAGAACAAGACTATTAAATTAGTCCATATTGCTTGGGGTCATCACTCTCTAGGTGAGTCAACGTGGGAGCATGAGGACGATATCCGATCGCGATATCCCTACCTGTTTGACTCGTGAGGTATAATGTCTTTCTTATGCCTTATGTTTTCTCTTCCTTGCTTGCATTGTATGATTGTATGATTGAACTGCTTAGTGTAACTTACCTGTGCTTAATGTAGCTTGTCGTGACAATCTCTAGCTCCTTGATTAAATTCCGAGGACGGAATTCTTTTAAGGTGGATAGAGTTGTCACCCTCATTTTTCTGTATTTTTTCCATATTTCGTATTTATACTCGTATCTGGATTTTGGCATGTATTTTATTTTTCTCAACTTGTAGAATTTCGGTATTTCTCGTATTTTGGGTTTTGACATGGCTCGGTTTTAATTAGGTTGGTTTGGTTTGGTTTAATGTGTATTGGAACACCTTAGCCTATACTCCACCCTCAACACAACACATCCCACCCCCTTTAAAACTCCACCAACTTTTTCTCTCTCCTCATAAACCTCCATTAATTTCTTCTTCTCCTTCCTCTACACAACACTCTTCTCCTTCCCCTACACAACACCCATCCATAGGCAAGTGCACCTTGCCACCACATGAGAACCCCATTTTATTTGTCCATTTGCTAGTTTAGGACATGGTGATCAACATTAGAACTTGGTATTTTGTGATTTGGAGTCTCCATTGTTCTAGATCTAAGTTTTCCTTAATTTTGGTTTTGTATGGTTTTGATCTATTTAAGTTGGATTTTTATGGGTTTTGATGTTTCCATGTGGAAGAGAGTTCAATTCCACCCTGGTTGGAACTTTGGAAATCCAGATTTGGAGTTCGGATGGCCAAGTTGTGATGCTTTAAAGTTTTGGGAGCCATTGGAGCTTCTTCTCAGCCATGGGGAAGAAGACCCTTTCCCTTGCGTGTGTGCTTTTGCGCGTACGCAGCTCTCTTGCGTGCGTGCTTTTGCGCGTACGCAGCTCTCATGCGTGAGTGCTTTTGTGCGTACGCAGCTCTCCTGCGTGCGTGCTTTTGTGCGTACGCAGCTCCCTTGCGTGCGTGCTTTTGTGCGTACGCAGCTCCCTTGCGTGCATGCTTTTGCGCATACGCAGCTCCCTTGCGTGCGTGCTTTTGTGCGCATGCAGCTCCCTTGCGTGCGTGCTTTTGTGCATACGCAGCTCCCCTGCGTACGTGTTTTGTGCGTACACAGCTCCCCTGCGTGCGTGCTCTTGCGCGTACGCTGCTCCCTGCGTGCGTGCTCGTGTATGTACGCAGCTCCCCTGCGTGTGTGCCCTTATGCGTACGCAGCTCCCCTGCGTGCATGCCCTTTTTGCGTACGCTGCTCCCTGCGTGCGTGCTCGTGTGGGTACGTAGCTCTCCTGCGTGTGTGCCCTTGTGCGTACGCAGCTCCCCTGCGTACGTGCCCTTTTTGCGTACGCTGCTCCCCTGACCCCTTGCTTAACCCATTGGCTCTAGGAGTATTGGTTTTATTTCTTAACTTGGTTTCTTTGTTTGTGGATTGAGTTTTCCTTAGATCTGTTCAACACAGCACGACTATCTTGACTCGACACGGCCTAACACGGTTTTCAAGTAATTGTTTATGACTAGTACGGTTCTCGGGATTTTCTATAGATTATGATTCTGGTATTTTTTGATCTCCTTACTAGTGACCCAGTGGGGTGCACACCTAACTTGTAACTTGTATTTAATCCTTGTGACTTGGTAACTTGATAGTGGCCCGTGGCGGCACACTCCTGACTTGTAGCATGACTTGATAACTTAATGTTGTTGCGACGGCTAACTTAACTTGACCTGCCTTGACACCGTGGGTAGTTCTTTCTTGCTTGCTTGTTAAATCCACTTGTCTTGTCTTGCATCATGTCTAGGATGGAACTCCTGAGTACCACGGTTAGGAGTACCTACTAAAATGGATTAAGGTTAATAACTAGAATAACACAGTAGTCATGAAGAGATGACACAGCTACAGGCAATCCCGTTACCTGGGCGCTCTTGGGATCTGTAGCCTGCCGACGAGTAGGACGCATTTCTAGCACACTGTCATGTGTTGCACCTTCTAAGTCACCTAAGGGTACATGCGTTCCTGGACGATGTACCCACCTGAATTCAACCCCTAATTTTTGACCTGGGTAACCTAGATGGTCTGGAGGGCTTGTGGCTGTGGAATAATCTCACTGCATCTTGTTAGTAATTAGGCCTGTGATAACCCTAGTTAGTTAAAGTAGTAAGCCGTAGTATCTGCTTGGCCGTGATTGATTGAATAAGGCATAACCAGTCTAGCCATGTCTTGACCCAGTACAATATTGCTTCCTGTCTTGATTTCTTACATTACTATCTTGCCGATAAATGGTGGGAAACCAAGTTCTGTTCAGATGAAGGGTTACAACCCCGGTCCTTGTTTGGTGTACGGGTTGTAACCTGGTTATCGGAATAGTTCCATGGTTATCTCGTCGTATATCATCCTGACATATTTTCGTAAATTTTAGTTTTACTATTAGACTTCTTGTGCTAATTGCTGGCTTTTGTTCTTATTTCGTGGCCCTCTTGTGGCACTTGCTCTTTCTGGGGTTGACCCAGTTGGTTTTGTGTGGCCAGATTTTGGAGCAGCTTCCGAGGATCTACCATGCTTCCAGCCCAATGGTGTCAACTAGACGGAACCCGGGCCAAGAGTGGGTTTTCTTTTTTGTCTTGTCCACTTCATTGTAAAACTATTCTTTTAAGGCGTTTAGCCGACGAGCACCTGTTAGCTCGATGCACTTTACTTACTGTCTACCTACGGGCTGTGAACATGATTAACAAATCCTAGGGTTGATCATGTACGACTAAACTCTTGCTAGTCCTAACATTTTGTAACGACTAGCTTCATGATCAGCTGAATATGTAATATTTGGGATGCCTTACTATTGTATATTTAATGATCATGCATCTTGCGACCTTACTTACTTGTTGTGATTGAGACATTAGGCTTGTTCATGACCATAAGAGACTGTTGGCTTGTAGTAAACCCTCATATATCTAGACAGCCGTGACCGTATATCGAGATGGTTTCCATTTTAATATACGTAGCTGGCTATATCTGCCTCCACTCTCCAGTATTCTGGTTCTGGGGCGTGACAATTAGAGGTCTTCAGGTCCTCGCCATCGGATTCCCTCTCCAGGCGGAAGGTGACCTAATCGGCATCACCGATGACTCCCACCTCATCCCGACGGAGCAACCCGACCTCGATTCAGCCGGAGAAACAGTCGCACCAATAAAACGCTCTGAGGACTCTTCCATCGGCACAGCGTCCAGGAAGGCGGGAGAAGCTTCCACTCTACTAGGAAATCAAAAATAAACGTGACCGTAAAGTCCCCGTCTATGCACACCAGGTCCACTGCAAAGCGGGCCAACCAACCCCATCCAAACTGTAATTAATGCTGAACATTCTCTTCTGGAATGTCCGCAGTCTGGCGAACAAACCTACTATGAGAAGAATTACCAGCCTTAAGAAAACTCATAAGATCGACATCTTGATCATCCTAGAACCCAAAATCCTCCATAAGAGGCACAAATCCATTCAACTGCAGTTAGGCTTTCCCTCGGCCATTGCCGACAGTCACGACATAAGGATCCTCTGTTCCAAGGCCATCAAAGTCCGAGTCATCCAAGATTCCAGGCAAGCCCTTTCTTGCTGGATTGAACATCCTCTGATTTCCAAACACGCCATCCTTTCTGCGGTCCACGGCAGCTGTGACATTGTGGAGCGCAGACAGCTATGGCACGACCTCCTGGACCCCAACCACCACAACCAACACCTCCCTTGGCTTTGTATCGGGGACTTCAACGCTATTACACACAGATAAGAGAAGCTCGGAGGCCGACCTCCCCGTTCTCCGCTATGCAAGACTTCAACAACTTTATCTTCAACTCTCACCTAACCTCCCTACCATTCATCGGCAACGCCTTCACCTGGTGTAACATGCAGGAAGGTGACCGCCGACAAGTCTCACGCCTCGATAGGGCTTTAACGAATGCCCACTGGCTGGGTATGGGAACTACCTCCAAGCTTTCTCACCTTAATGCCACCGAATCCGATCACGCCCCCTGATGGTTGGTATCACGAGCACTTCAAACTAGGTTAGAAAGAGCTTTCGCTTCCAGGACTTCTGGAGCAACCATCCCCAATTTTGGGGGGTAGTCACGGAAGCTTGGAACAATGCCGACTCTCTAGATCCCCTCCAACTGATAGCCAAGAAGCTCCAGGCCACGAGGAAAGATCTAGCCGCTTGGAGCAAACAAGCTTATGGAGATATCTTCTAAGCCATTCGTCAGGCGGAGGATGATGTGACCTAGGCCGAAGCCAGATACATGAACGACTGTTCACCAGATTCCAGGCAAGCTCTTAATCTCACCAAAGCCATCCTCAAATTTAGGCTGAAAATTGAGACCGAATTTTGGAAGCAGATAGCTAGGATCAAATAGGACAGCAAAGGGGACGAAAACTCGAGCTTCTTCCACACATGCGTGAATGGGCGCAGACAAAATCTCACTCTCCATCAGATTGCCGTTGACAACGGTACCAGCATCAGCGATCAAAGGGGCATCCAAGTAGAGGCAGCTAAGTTCTATTCCAAACTTTTTTCCAAGGAAACGGTCCTCAAAGACAACACTTTCCTGGACGAGGTTCCCCACCTTATCAGTGCCACAGACAACTTTCTGCTCGAACAGCCCCCTTCAGAAGAGGAGGTGAAAGAAGCCGTTTGGGCCCTCGACGAACACAGTGCGCCCGGGCCAGACAGATTTTTATGGACTTTCTTTCGCATATGTTGGGACATCATCAAGGTTGACATCCATAGTGCGGTCTCTGCCTTTCTCCAGGGAGCTACTTATCCCAGAGCCATCTCGAGCACCAACCTAATCCTCATCCCTGTTTGCCATTAAAATCTTTTGATGGAAATTTCAATACAAACAGAATAGTATTACAATGTAGGACTTAGACGTAGTCCTAGGAGTACATTTTTTTTATCTGGGTCCCTTGTGTCGATGGAACGAGTGGTAATACGTTGACTCCGTTGACGATCTGATGACGGTTATCGATTCTCTGAAGGTCTGAGTTGCTCTGGGTGCTGGAGCTTGCGGAGAGGAAGAAGACGTTGAGTGTCTGTATCTGCCTTTGTGGTTGTGCGATGTCTTTGTCTGTCTATGTATGTTCGTGTATATCTCTGGAAGAAGGAAATGATCCCTCTATTTATAGTCTGCAGGCTGGCTGCTCTTGCGCGCATATGTAGGATGCGCCTGGACGCGGGGACGCCACGTGGTGATTGCTGATGGAGGCGCATGGACGATGTGTCCTGATTGAGGAGTTGAATTCTTCATACCGCTGTTGTGGGCTGGCACGTAGCAGGGGGAAGAACACGTGTCGTAGGCCCATGGCTCGAAGATCTCGAATTTGGTGGAGAATGATCTGGTAGGTTGCGCTTGGGATTGGGCGCATGAGGAGACTTTAGCTCGTAATCTTTGGGAGTCACGAACCATTCGGGGCGCATGGCTTTTGAGGCGCATGCGAGGCCTCAGTAGTGACTTTACTTCTGTCTTTAGGGATCAGAGAAAAGTCTGAGGCGCATGGGTTTTGAGGCACATACAGAGCTTCAGTAGTGACTTTACTTCTGTCTTTAGGGATCAGAGAAAAGTCTGAGGCGCATGGCTTTTGAGGCGCATACAGAGCTTCGGGCGCATGGCTGCGGAGGCGCATGCGAGATGGTTGGGCGACCACGTGGCTTGTAACCGCCGGAGGGGAGTAATGATGATGCTGACATCGGCGAAGCTTATTTTCTGAAAAAGCTGTCAACTGCAGTCTTCGGGGGACGTGCTACCAACTCTGTCAGACTTCAGCATTTAATGTTCTTTAACAGGTGATGGGTTGTTGAGTGGGCACATCGATCGGCATTCTACTAGGCCCTTGGGGCCGCATGGGGGCGCATGCTTGTGAAGCGCTTGGTACTGAGGGGCGCGTCTGTGTGATGCGCGGTCTGTCCGACGCATCCGCTCCACTTGACACATCTTTATTGGTACGACTGTCACGTTCTTCGAGTGCTTTTAATAACCATTTTTGACTTGGCTGAATTCGAAGCGTCAGGTTCATCCATTTAATGTGAATTCATTGCACGGGATTCGGAGGGCCATCCACTTGGCGCATGGGTTTGATTTGCCCGGCCTATAAATAGTGGCATGGAGAGGGTTTGCTTCTCGTTCTCTCACGTCCTCCCAAAATGAACTTGTTTACTCGAGCACATTCTGTTGACGAGATGCTCCCGAGGGTCAAGATGTGACACAATGTCTTCATTGATGCACTTGAAGGTGACTGTTACATCCAAAAGTCAGAGTCGAGGGCTTCTGAGGCAGGAGGAAGGTGCATGTTGCATCCAAAGATCGGGATGCTCGAGCCTCGTCTCATTTATATGGGAAGAGCCATAAATCGAAATTGCGGTGCTGCGGCTTTGGGGGCTCTTTCTTCTGTCAGAGTGGGTGTAGCCCATTCTGGTTGTGTTGAAAGCTGTTCCTTTAGCCGCGATTTCGATTGCGGTCTTCCTTGGTCTTTGGAGGCTCTTTCGAAGCCTCCCCTGGCCACTGGTTGACTTACGGTGCTCTTCTCTTCCTCGGTTTGGGAAGCTCTTCCTCTAGCTAGAGGGTTGATTTCCACCCTCGTTCTGCTCAATTAGGTGAGCCTGGCTGGAAGGGTGGCACATAACTGTGCTGCTGAAGGGATGCACATAACTGAGGATGCGCATAACTGAGCTGCTGAAAGGATGCGCCCGGCTAGGAGCGTATGGTGGGATACGCCTATTCAAGAGCGCATGATGACTGCTGCGCCTGGCTGTAGACTTAGGATCTTTTCTTTTTGCAGAAGTTCTCATTTGTACAACCCTTTTTAAGACATGTAATAGACTTTTATATGAAATGAAAATCTTCTTTTAATGTCTATATTCTTATTTTGCTGTGTCAAGTCTGAGCTCCCTGGTGCATGTAGTGTTTGGCGCATAGGATTTCTGATCGTAAAATTCCATGCTTCTACAAGACCCCTTCAAAGTTTTCAAAACTTTTTGAGAAGTTTTGGAATACTTTGAATAAGAAGCATGGTGGTTGGAGTACACGACTGTTCGGGCGCACGGATACTCCGCACATCAGTGATGGGGCGCATGCTCCTCTCAGTTTATGATAACGCCTCGATAACCAAGAAGATTAATGATGATCTTTTTAGATTTATCTGCAGTTATCTCCTCGTAGAACCCGAGGCGACGACTGAGGTCACACTTCATCGGTTCACGCGTGCGACTGAGCCTATAAATAGGTGTGAGGAGAAGAGAGAGAGAGAGAGAGAGTTCTTCCTTTCTTTGCTTTCTTCTTTTAGAGTTTTTAAAAAACCCTAACTTCCTTCTTGTGAGAAATGGCTCCCAAAACCCCTCGCGGCGGTGCTGGCAAGGGAAAGGAGCCTGCGGAGTTCGCTGAAGAAGACGCTCCTGTCGCCATTATGACTCCGGCCGACGTTAGGCCTGCGGTGACGGGTGGGTATCGTCTTTTCCACTATGTTTTTGTTCCAACGAGTTTTGGATCACACGGCTGAGTTGGTGTGCCCTAACTCTTTGTAGCCGATGCACATGGACCTCTGTCCTGATGATGTGCCGAGGTTTTATTCTGCCGACGTGTATGGGTTTAGGCCCTGATTATGTGCCGAGGTTTAACTGCTAACGCGTATGGGTTTACACCCTGTTGATGCGTTGAAGCTTCACTGCTAACGCGCATGGGTTTTCACCCTGATGATGCGTCGAAGCTTCACTGCTAACGCGCATGGGTTTAGACCCAAATGATGCGCCAGGCTGCTTGACACACTTTGTCTTCTTAGAGCTTCCTGCCTGACTTTTATTTTTTGTTGTGTCAGTGTTGATGATTATCCCTTTGCTGAATGAAGTCCTTCTGGATGCTTCTCTTTGTCAAATGGGAGTTGATTTTGACGAGGAGGTTATCAACCCCGCGAAGGATGCTATCCTGCTGAATCAACCTCCTGAGAGAATGCTGTGAATCCATAATCAGTCGCCGGTTTTCCTTCAGAGTATGATGGAGAGCGGTAAACTGGAATCTGCTGAATCCAAGGATGTGACCTTCTTAAAACCTGTCTTTTTGTTCGGTGACCGACTGATCTCCACCGAGGCGAAGATACTGAAGCTCAAAGAAGACTGGTTCTTCTCTGCGAAGGGCACGGTTCTGTATATGCGACAACTCGAACGCCAGTTGCCACTGACGGCCTTCTACCGTTTAGCTTCCAAGAGGAGGATGCCCTGGGAACTTACTCCTTCTTAAGGAGGGGCAGTGGGGGGTACTCTTTCGATTGATGCTACTTCGAATCAAAGGGATACCTTGGCCGCTTTGCGAGCCGGACCCTCGTTCAGTTGCCGAACTTTGCGCACTGGGAGCCTTTATAGTGGGGTCCCTAATGACACCTTTGCCTTCAGTGCTTCGACCTTTGTAAATCGGATGCTAACATCGAGGGTCATGTATCCGAAAGGTAGCTTTAGGGTTGAAGGTTGGTGTCACCACATGCCGAAGTGGGACGAGTTGACCCTTTGGGTGTTGTCAAAGTTTAAGGCTGAGCTTAAAGAAATTGGGCTGACGGCCGCTATCCGTGCCACACAGGCTGGCGTGGATCTCAATTAGCATATGTTCCTTGCGCTCTTGGAGATGTTCAATGCCCAGATCGGCACTTTCTTTACTCCAGTAGGAGAGTTGGGATTGGCTCTCCATGAAATGTACGAGGTATCCGGGCTTCCCTGGGGCTCGGAACCGTACGAGGAATATTTCCCGTCAAACGAAGAGATCCGTGTCTTGGAAAAGAAGGACCCGGAGATGATGGCTGTTTTCAAAGAGGTAGCGAGCCATCATTATCTGATGCAACGGAGGGATAAAGGCAAGTCTCAACCTTACGTGACTGCTTGAAGGGATTACGTCTTCCAGCAGGACTTGGCGGATTCTTCGAAGATCCGGTTTATGACTCCGCAATGGCTGACACCTGCAGAAATGACTTCTGAAATGAGCCGATTGGACGAGAGGGCTCCCCGTTCGAATAAGAGTGGCGAAGATGCATATAGCTTCTTCTGGCACTATGTGCATCGGATGTCATCTAAGGCAGTATTGGCTGCATACTTGATGATATGGCTCCGGGATTGTGTGTTCGCGGGCGGATCAGGTTATGTAGAGAGGGTACACCGGAACCTCATTTTGCCAGCAGTGAAATTGGCTTTTGGTCGCCCTTTGGCTCTTCTCCCTGCGATGGTGTGTAACCTGTTGCGGGGATTGAGGACCTTTGCTGAGGATGTGATCCAAGGGAGAGGACTGGCATCCCCATCTGTAGGAGCATTTTTTCCTATCTTCAAGGGTGGAAGATTGTCAAGGTCGGTCCCATCTTCAAAGATTTTGAGGCCGACCAAGATTTAGACGACTCTGGTGAAGATGCGATTACTCTGTCGAAATGGGGTTTTCGTTGGTTGCAAAGTATTCGGCCTTCCCACTTGGTCTATCGTAAACAAAATAGGTATTATCTGGAGCCATATCTGCCAAGCCGGTTTGCTCGCCAGTTCGGCTACATACAGTTAATGTTACGGAACCCCAGTAACAGTTTGGGGTTTGCCGAAAGTTTACTGGGCGGAGCCCGGGGCTGGCAATATTACAATGCTGGGTACACTGGTGTTCGTTTCACTATGCCAGTTCGCAACCCTTGGCCACAGATGCTGTATTCGGCCGTTAAGCTGTATTGCACCATGAATACTGTGTCTCCTGATTATGATAGGAGGACCAGTTTCATCATTGGGACTCAGCTAGAGGCTACGACGAATATGTTGGTGGCGGCTCGGCCATATCGTCCACCAGAATTGGCGGGATATCGGGCTGCTGCTGTAGCATCAGTGAGAGATCCCCATGCTGGAAAGAGACGGGTTGACGCAGAAGCCGGTTCGTCTATACCAAAAAGGCCAAAAAAAGTGATGACTCCAAAGGCTGCGTCAATAGAATCAGTCCCTACCGAGGTAAAGAGTCCTCCGCAATCTGGCTCATCTTGTCATTTTGGTGACCTGTGCTTTTCTTCTTGTAGGGCTCATCGAAGAAGAAAACCCATGTTTTAAAACCAGGAATTAGTAAACCGAATGAGGTGGCAAGCTCTTCTGATGAGCGCATTCCTCCGATGGTGACGTCTCCAATGGAGGAGAATCCTGAAGATGTTATTCCTGCAGAGATTTTAGTATCTCCAGAGTTTGTCAGAAGAGACACAGAGGTTGCAGCAACTTCCGGGATGGTGCAAGCCACCGTGGGGGCCTTGGGCGTTGAGGGTCCTGCAGACACGGGGCTTCCAGATGAGGAAGTGGAATGGAGTTCGTCGCCTTCAGATGACGTTCCTCCAGAAATGCATGAGCCTGTTGTAGGGACAACATACGTGATTGAAACCGAGAAGAGGGTTGATTCCCCTCCTTGTCATGATGAAGGGAGGTCGGCTGCAGCGTTGCCGAGCCTTACCCTAGACTCAGCAGCGGAGGCTGAGGTGGCTGCCGACCGGGAGGTGGCGACAGATCCCGTCCATGTAGAGGGATTTGATGGTGACAATGAGACTCGTCCGCCGATCCTGACTTTGAGGGGGTTGAGTCAGGAGACAAGTGTTGATCTCACTGTTTTGCCGGGGGGGAACGTCCCGTACTGCCTGCTGATAGTGCGTTGGGGACTGATGAGGTAGCCACTGACGTCGGTGGTTCCTCCGAGCTTGAGAAGGGTAAGGGTTTTGTGGAACCCTCTGTTGCTCCTTCTACTTGGGGTACTATATCGACGCCTCTCTCAGCTCCTTCTGCTCTTTTGGCTCCTCGGGCTAGTAGTCAAGCCTCTGTTGACGAAGAGCCTGTTGATGCCGAGGTTCCAGCCTCGCAGGTTGAGGCGGGCGGGCCTTCTTCCGGTCCGTTGTCTAGAGTAGATCCTCCGACTCCTGCTATGACGCCGCAGGTGTTGGCGGATGTAGATGAATATGTGAAGTTCATCATCGAGGCATTGTATAAGATGCTGTAGAGGGGCGTATCGACGGTGATGGATGCCAATGGGAGCTTTACAACGGCAAAAACTCTGGCACTTCCTCACATCAACCTGATCCGTCTCCACCAGGGCCATGATCACATGGCCGACATTCTGTAGGCCTCGGTGGCCGAGCTGGACCAGTAGCTTTCCGAGTTTCAGTGTATCCAGCGAAATGATCTCTCCATCTTGATAGACGCAGAAAAGGAGAAGCTGATCGCTGAGACTGAATCCTCCTATCAGGCCACCGTGAGTGTCTGGGAACGCGAAGTGGCTGAGACTGAAGCTGTAGTGGAGCGGTTGTCTCAGTCTACGAAGGAGAAAGTGGAGTTGTGAGCTGCGTTGGACGCTAGTATCGCAGAGGTTGATGCCCATATTCGCCGCCTTGAGGACCAGCGGGCCCGACTTCTATTAGATACCGAGCGTGTCCAGGCAGAACATGTAGCATTCAAGAAGGAGGAAGCAGCTTTCACCCCACCAGGCTCTTACTCTGGCTCAGCAACGGCAGCAGCTGGATGAGAAGCATAAGGATGACACTTCTCCTGAGGCCATAGAGGCGATGCGTCAAGAAGCTGAACGTCGGGTCCTGGCGACTGTGTAGACTCGGGCGACAAACTTGAGGTGCCGGATTGAAGAGCTTTCGGCTAATCCCGGGGATGTTTAGGGATTGTAGTCTCTTCTTTTTGTGTTTTTGCAACTCTTTGCTGGGGGTGTAATCCTTTACTCTTTTTTTGACAAATAAAGAATACAAAGTTTTTGTGGTGTGTTCATTCTTGCTGTCATGAACTTGATGATTTGTGTGGACCTATTATCTTTTGCGCACCTTGGTTTTTAGATACAGATAATAAGTTTGAGAGAACCAACATGTTTGCTCAGAGGTGATGTGGACGTGGCAAATATGGGATTCAAATGATGGAATCTTCCTACTCAGAGGTGTTATGGACGTGGTAGGAATGATTCTGGAGGATACACGGAACTACTCAGAGGTAATGTGGACGTGGAAGCTCTGCAATCATTGTACGGCAACGCAGGGGTTGTCTGTACGGGATGTTTACTCAGAGGTAATGTGGACGTAGTAAACATGATGGGTAGTGTAGTCATACGGAGTATAAGATTCTGCTTTGTAGGGCATAGGGGGACAACTCAGAGGTGATATGGACGTGGTTGTCCTTCTACTGAAGGAAGCCACGGAACAGCTGGATTCCGGAAGCGTATGATTTATTGGAAAGGAATTGTATGTGAGCCTTGATGATTGGGTCCACTGATCCTTTGTGGAAGTACATGTCTGAAAGATGTCAAGAGTAGTACTTCTTTAGGAACTTGCCATTGATGGGCATCATGAACAAGTCCCCATTGGGTTTAGCGAGGCGGTAAACATCGTTTGAGTATACCGTCTCTATGATGAAAGGTCCTTCCCACTTGGGCCCGAACTTTCCTGCTGTCTTGTGAGTTAACACCATCGGCCTCCTGACTGCCAGAACCAGGTTGCCTACTTGGAAAGTCCTTTGCTTGACCTTCTTGTTGAAAGCCTGTAATATACGGGCTTGGTAGATTTCAATGCGTTGTTGAGCTAGGAGACGCTTTTTGTCAAGTGCCTCCAGTTCTCGTAGACGACGACGTTGACTGTCCTCTTCTGTGAGTTGGTTTGTGATTGCTACGCGGAGTGAGGGTATCTGGATCTCGAGAGGTAGTACCGCTTCGCTTCTGTAGACCAGGGAGAATGGTGTGTTTACTGTCGGCGTCCGTACCGTTGTGCGGTAGGCCCAAAGGCATTCGTCGAGCTTTTCGTCCCAGTCGCGTTTATTGGATGAGACGACTTTTTTGAGTAGCCTGATGATAGTCTTGTTGAACGCCTCAGCCAATCCGTTTGCTACCGGATTGTAGGCGGTTGAGGCTACGTTTTGAATGCGATTCTTGTCACAGAATCTGCTGATAATTTGACTGATGAACTGAGGACCGTTATCGTGGATAATCCTCCGGGGTACCCCAAAACGTTAGATGACATGGTGCTTGATGAAGCAGATCACCCTAGAGCTCTTCACTTCTGCCAGTGGAACTGCTTCTGTCCATTTGGAGAAGTAGTGTGATGGCTAGGATGAAGCGGTGTTCCCTTGATGAAGGAGGGGTGATCGGTCCTACAATGTCCATGCCCCAAGCTTCGAAGGGCCAAGAGACGACCGTAGGATGTAATGGTTCTGACGGTGTATGGATGAAGTCTGCGTGAAGCTGACACGCATGGCACTTTTTAGCATAGTCGACAGCGTCAGCGGCCATGGTTAGCCAGTAGTAGCCCATGCGTCGAAGTCGCTCTTGCAACTTAGGGCCAGGTTGATGGGCTCCGCAGGTTCCATCGTGAGCTTCTCGAAGGGCTTCGGCTGCTTCTTTATTGGACAAACATCGCAGCAGAAGTCCATCATAGGAGCGTCGGTACAGCATTTTAGTAGCTGTATCGTAGTAGAATCGAAGGGAGCACCTCCTGAATGAGACGACTTCTTTCGGGTCTTCTGGAAGAATTCCGTAGACAGCGAAGTCGATGAACGAGAATCTTCAGTCTCGGACATTAACACCAGCACTTGTTGACATGGCATGGGCCACTCGTAAGCACAGGTTGTTTTTAGGACAGACCAAGTCTCGACCAACTACCGTGACATAGTGTTGAGTCCCGAGGGTGCTGCTAATGAGGCTGCGAGGCCATCCAGAGCGTCAGCCTCCATATTTTGTAAACGAGGTACATGTTCGATGAAGAACTCGGTGAAGGTTGAAATGATGTTCAACACAACTTCATGGTAAGGGATCAGGTCTTCATGGCAAACCTCGTATTGCCCTCTGATCTGGTTTACGACGAGTTTTGAGTCATCGTAGGCTTCCAGATGATTCACCCCTAGTTGTTGCGCCAGCTGGAGTCCCATGATGAGCGCATTGTACTCGACAACATTGTTGGAGCACGACTTCGAAAGGGAGTAGGCACGCTGTATGACCAGCTGATCAGGGGAGACTAAGACTACCCCCACTCCTGCGATAATTTGGCCTTTGGGGCCTGTTCTTGAAGCTCCATCGAAAAACATCCGCCAGATGGAGCTTTCTTCAGTGACGTTTGATTCTTGGACCTCATCCGGGATGTCTTCATAGAGTCTTGAGGACTCTGGGATGGGGTGTGCAGCTAAAAAGTCGGCCAGAGCCTGACCCTTGACGTCTTTTTACGGAACGAACACCATGTTGTATGGCGTTAGCAGGATCGCCCATGTAGCTAGCCGGGAGTTCAATGACCCTGGCTTCGTCATGAGAACTCTGAGTGGATTGACTCGGGAGATGACATGAATTGTCTGGCCCGAGACATAATGGCGAGTCTTTTGGATGGCAAATACCAACGCCAAGCACTTCTTTTCAACGGGGTTGTACCGGTGTTCGGCCCCGATCAGTGTTCTACTGAGGTAGTAGATAGCTTGCTCATAGCCTGTATCGCTGTTCTGAGCCAGCAGAGCGCCGGGGGAATGATCCATGGCACGGACGTAGAGAAGAAATGGTTTGTCGGCGACGGGTGCCACAGGACTGGCGGGCTCGTCAAATAAGCCATGATGTCATCAAAAGCTTTTTGGCATTCCTCTGTCCAGACGTAAGAGACTTCTTTCTTTATGAGCTGAGTGAACGGTTGACACTTTCCGGAGAGGTTGCTATGAACCTTCGAATATATACCAGATGTACCTGCAGGCCTCAAAGTTCTCGGAGGTTCTTCAGAGGATCCATGTCCAGGATGGATTTGGTCTTCTCGGGATCGACATGAATGCCTTTCGCCGTGATAATAAGCCTAAGAACTTTCCGCTAGAAACCCCTAAGAAGGATTTAGCGGGATTCATCTTGAGTTGATGCGCCCGCATGAGATCAAAGACTGTCTTCAGGTCTTGTAAGTGATCTCCTTTGAGATGGCTCTTGATTGCGATGTCGTCAACATAGCATTCGACTGTCTTACGAAGATGCTGATGGAAAATAGTGCTCATAACTCGTTGGTATGTCACACCAGCATTCTTCAAGCCTAAGGGCATCACTGTGTAGCAGAAAATGCCCTTTGGAGTCCTGAATGACGTATGTTTTACGTCATCGGGGAACATCTTGATCTGGTTGTAGCCCGAATACCCGTCCATGAAAGACATGCGTTCGAAGCCATATGTATTGTCGATCATCACGTCAGTGATTGGAAGCGAGAATTCGTCCTTCGGGCAAGCGGGGTTGAGATCCCTGAAGTCGATGCAGACTCGTATCTTCCCATTCTTCTTGGTGACAGGGACAACGTTGGCCACCCAATCCGGGTGTTGTTCTTCACGGATGAAGCCGCTGGTCAAGAGTTTGTCCACCTCCTGAACGATGGCGTTCATGATGTCAGGACGAAAGCGTCGCTGTTGTTGTTTGATATGCTTGGCATCAGGTAAGATGTTAAGCCTATGCATCGTGATATGGGGATCAAGTCCCGGCATATCTTCGTAGCTCCAGGCGAAGACATCGATATACTCTTTAACCAGCTGGATTAAAGATTCCCGGTCTTCTCCTTCTAGGCTTTTGCTGATGAAGATGGGTTCGGAAGAAGATCCATCCCCAAGGTCGATCTGCTCGACTTTGTCTTCGGTAGGGGATTCGCGTAATTCAAAACGAGACTCCCACTGTTCTCCCAGGTGTCACGCCCCGACCCGGAATCACCCGAATCATCGTCCTCGCTGGGGCGTGATGCCGCACGAGCCTGGAGTTGCGCTCGTGCAAGGCAAGATGACAAGTTCTCAAATGGTTATCTTTTGAGTTGATATTCACAACTAAAGGAAAACAGAGTATACGAAACAAATCTTTTTATTGATATTCGAAATCAGATTACAAGGCTTTCGATAGCCTAACAATATATACCAGATTGGCTACAACACTCAGGTTCTCTTTTGTCCACAAAGGATTTCACCGTTCCATACATCATGCCTTCTATATCTCGGCCGCATCAATCCTGTCGCGAGTCCGAGCGTCAAGCGATCGCACGCTTCAATACGCTTCGGCATTTCCGAGCCTCAACGCGTTCAAGCAACACTTCGCCTCGAGCCATCCATTTCCTTCACCCTGCATGAAGCTGGTGGGGGATCAGTACGATCGTCCTCGCATGTACTGAATCAAAGATCATCTTTCCAAACCGACATTTGTAATATTTATGTTGAATCATGCAACTTAGCTTATGATCTTGCTATGTTCTCCTTAGGGTCAATTTCATGGCATAATTCGAAAGCGTAAAGCATGTTAGCATAGCAGCATGTTATCGAATTGAATAGGCAAGCAAGCAATCCCGTGTTTGATTCGTGGCGCGACTTACCAAGCCGACGCACTCGCCCTTGCACCGACGCAAGGTGAATACGCCTATCAGATTTCCCTGTCATGTTATAGTGCTCTCTATGCGGATCTACACACGCACGATATGAGTGTACCTTGCGCTTTTGACCCAGGATCCGTCCATGCAGGATATACGTATACCTTGCACTTCCAACCCATCGCCCTTAACTATATGAAGGTCACTAGCTTGTCATCGCTAGAATGGACTTATACTCATCGAATCGAAAACATAAGACGATGGTAACTCTGTGCAGTTGCTAACCAGCAATCAGAGGCCACCGAAATAATTGCGCACAAGTGGCTTATCACATTCACTAGAAGGTCGCTACCCATCTAAATGAAGTGCACCAACAATGCCGAAAATGAAATCCCTCCTAGGCCGAACGGTCCCAGCGCCCTGGCGTGCCGCGTTCGAGGGATGCCCATGCACGGGCTTTTATATTCTTTAAGTCCATTTGACCATTTAACCATGCAACGAATCTTATATTTCATACAACCAAGCAAGTTCGTTTATCGCTATTTCAATTGGCACAACGCCCCCAATTTCCTCAACGAACGCCCTAAGGCCATGAACATTTCGAAGGGCACCATGCCGCGTCGACAGTTATGCCATATCCGTGCCACAACTGTTCTTCTTGTCGCAACGACGCCATCTTTGATAAGTATTGTGCAGCTGCACGCAATCGCCGTCTTTTGTGATCTCGTACACGTAGGCACGTTTCTACCGTATTTCGAAATGTTCTATAACTTAGCATTCAATGTTCGGGGCTTGCGCGATATGGCGCTCGCCTATTGTCTTTCAATGTTCTAGCCGTTCTAGCCGTTCTAACTCGTGCGCGAAGGCACGGTATGGTTCGTGCACTAAGGCACTCGCCGAGTACAGTTATCCCATGTTATTGCGGCTTGCGCACCGAGGCGCTCGCCTTAGCGATATCCAATATTCCGTAGCGACTTGTGCATTTGATGCACGTTTCATTTCAATTGTACTAACTTAGTGTTCGACACACGTTATGATTTACTTCCGATCGGACCACGCCCGTGGCGTCGATAGGTTAACTTTTAGCATACAATGATACATTTGACTTATCGAATGAAGGAGTAAAAAGAAGTCAATCCTCCCACCTTGAATCGATTTGCCTTTGTCGTTTCGCCGAGTCGATGCGGCTCGATTTCATAACTTTGTTGCACGGCCACTCTCCTGACATAGCCATTCGAGCACTTCGTGCCTATTAAGTTTGTACGTCCGATTTGCCCTAGCGTGCCAACGCTTCCGTCCGTCGCAAGGCGTCGATTTGGTTCCGCAGACCCCTTACTAAATATTGCCGAAGATCGACCTCTAATATTTTCGTGTCAAAGTATAACCTGCACACGAAACCAACTAAAATTAATACTTGCATCGATTCGGACTTGCGCCTTGGTCGATTCGATTTCTCAGAATCTTCGAGCCGATTCAAGGCACTCATCCTTTGGGGCAACGCGGCGCTTTGCATCGATTCACTCGATGCATTCTTTCGGGACAAGGCAACTCTTCGCATCGACTTAGTTCGATGCGTTGCTCGGGACAACGTAACTCTCGTATCGATTCGCATCGATACTTAATCGGGTCAACGTGCAACTCTTCGAGTCAACGACTCAGCATAATGCACCGTGCGGAGCGGGGCATTACAGAATATACCACTCAAAACAAGGTTCGTCCCGAACCGAAACCAATACTAAATTTTCCAAGGGTTTCATTAGATCGTTCCGCGATCTCGTCTCACCATCGTTTGGATCGTACAACTTAGTTTGGAATCATACACATATTTTAGGCGTCCCACCAATATACGCATTTCAGCCAAGCTCAGTTGTAAGATATCAGAACAACGCTAACATGTAACTTCTCATTCTCAATCACTTACCATCTCGTATTCTCAATCGGAGTTGGCTCTATTACTTGTTCTCGCAATTCTAGCACACATGCATATTGATACATACGTGATCATCCAACAAAATCAAGGCACATGATGCGATTCAAAAATCGCATTTCTCACTTTGTATGTTTCATCGGGACTATCAATTCTATGCGTCGCGTAAAGCCGTCGCGCATCCGATCACAACGAGTCTCCGCAACGCCGTGCGCTCGGCGTCACTATCCAACGATTTCTGATGTTTTACTTCGTATCCTATCTCGACATGGTTTTCTTTTGTTGACTTGCAAAAGCATCAACATTCGGACTACGTCCGCTAGGTGACTTACCTAGACACCGTGCTCAAATCCTTCCACGCAAGTTTAAATTGACATTGCACAAAGGCCACAATCTATCCGACACGAAAGTTTACATCAAGGCGATGGTGCTCAAGGCAACGATCGCCTTGACATGAATGTATTAACGACGCGTCTTACATTCAATTTCCTAACGAGTAGGAATTCACTAGCCAAATTCCCAACTTATCCGTCTCGCAACATCGAACATAATTTCGATTTCACGCAAGCTCAATTGCAAGGTGAATCCAAATCTAACGACATGACTCGTAAGCCATTCCCTTATCATTCCCTCTCGTGCATAGCACGTTCTTCGCAATCGCCTAGACTTATCATCAACATGCACCGTATTATATTTGTTATCGGTGCAATCTCATATGCGATATCGCATGGGTCATCTTACGGTCTGCAGCATTCAATTTGATTTGGCGGTCAAGTCTTCTAGGGTCAGCTGCCCCGAAGCTACGCTCGATAATTGTGGATCATTAACGAAGGACAGTTTAATACGAACCATGCTATATCTTATTTCGGAGCCAAATCACGTTCCGACGACTCTATACGAATACCCAATTTCGGACACAACCATTTCTATCGGCGCAACTTGATGCGCAACTATCCTCCGAGTCAAGTCATGCACTGCCGTCGATGATTTCACAATTTACGAAACATCTACTCGTATCGAATTCGAGTCTATCTTATTCGCGGGTCGACACATGAGATGCAATACGCATCGAGCAATCGTCGATGACTTATAGTCTCGTCTCGATCAATCGCAAAGTTCACGATCAACCAGTCCGTTCTTTCTCGTATTGTTACTTACAAAATTCCATAGCACGAGGCACACTCTATTTTGCATTCTCACATCGCTTACGTTTCCTTACGTATCGATCTCGATACGCCGTATCAATTTCGATAACGTAAGGGTCAACTTTGAATCTGTTTCAACGTCAACATAGTTCGCATCGCATACATCCAAGTTCGCAACGAACTTTTCCATACGCATCGACTCGTTCTCCGATTTTGCCGCATCCTGCTATACTTCGATCGCGTAACTGAGTTACCGATTATCCAACATCGAACCCTCAAGTCATACGATCTTGCCCTCTAAGTTTCGCGTGTTTTCAGTCGTACTCAAATGAGTTTTGCCGTAACGTAACCAACTATTTCTTAGGCACGATTACTCCCGTCAACCAACTCTTCACCGAAGTCGCATATCGTGCGATTCGATTACAATTTGCATCGCCCCACATTTCTATCGAAATTGCAAATTGTGCGATTCGATTCGCCTAGCCGAATATTCCTATCGAGATCGCAAGTCGTGCGATTCGATTCGCCTCACCCAACATTTTCATCGAGCTCGCAAGTCGTACGGTTCGATTTCAACGTTTCGAATTTCCTATCCCGTCGATCCGATTGTTGCCTCAAGGCATAATCGTTTCGCTAGTTCCCGTCATTCGACTGACACATAAATTTTCAATCGACAAAATCGTTCAATGTTACAAGTCCCGCCTTACCGTTCTAACCGATCATCGAAGAACACTTGCATCAACATGTCGTCATACAAATCCTCAATCGAGTCTCGGTGCTACCCCGTCCGTTGTGGACAAACCTTCCACAATTCTCACAATACGTCGATGCAATTCATCGCACAAATGGTATTACATATACCACTCGGAATCGAGCCATTCATTGCATCGGTGGATGCCATATACCACCCAGAATTCAAGTTACTTCCGTCGCAACGTACTCTTTACGAACTAACGATCTCTTCCGACTCACGATTTCCGCAGTGATCGTGCTTGATCACAACCGTAACTTTGATTAATTCAAATCCGATACAACTCAGCCAATGCATTCATTTACCAACACAAGCTCGGCATGCAACCGAACCAATTTCGTTTCTCGATTTATAACTTTTGTTTTCTTCCGTTGCATCTCGTGCAAAGTTTTACTTTCGATACGCATTGCACCCCGTGCAACAATTTTATTTTCGATACGCATTGCACCTTGTGCAACATTTTATTTCCGACATTTCAAAGTCAATGCTCAAATCCGTTCAACACATTCGATATTAACTTATCGCTTTTCCTCGCAACGCACATTCGAAATTGATATGTGAATCCGTTCGACACATTCAATATCAATTTTTCCTTTTCTTTTCAACGCATCATTACAATCAACGCGTGGCAATTGCTGCAGCAACATTCCACGACTATCATTGTATCGATGCAACCAACATTTCTCGTATCGTTCGTTGTAAACAACGAATATCTCAAACCACAATTTCACGACGTGTTGCATCTACGGCAACAAATTCTCGAATTCATATCTCGCAACTTGTTGCACTTGCAGCAACAAACCTTTTCCGACTTTTCCAACTAACACCATGTAATTTCCAAACAACATGCGGCAAAATTACATGATTTGTATTAGACTTATTGTATGGAACATCCTGTGCGGCATCGAGTAGAGTCAAGAGTGATTTCGATTGGTGGTGGGCAACTTTTAGAACTGAAATGAAGCAAGCGTCCAGAGGAAATTGAGCCTAGAGCTCTGATACCAATTTGTCACGCCCCGACCCGGAATCACCCGAATCATCGTCCTCGCTGGGGCGTGATGCCGCACGAGCCTGGAGTTGCGCTCGTGCAAGGCAAGATGACAAGTTCTCAAATGGTTATCTTTTGAGTTGATATTCACAACGAAAGGAAAACAGAGTATACGAAACAAATCTTTTTATTGATATTCGAAATCAGATTACAAGGCTTTCGATAGCCTAACAATATATGCCAGATTGGCTACAACACTCAGGTTCTCTCTTGCCCACAAAGGATTTCACCGTTCCATACATCATGCCTTCTATATCTCGGCCGCATCAATCCTGTCGCGAGTCCGAGCGTCAAGCGATTGCACGCTTCAATACGCTTCGGCATTTCCGAGCCTCAACGCGTTCAAGCAACACTTCGCCTCGAGCCATCCATTTCCTGCACCCTGCATGAAGCTGGTGGGGGATCAGTACGATCGTCCTCGCATGTACTGAATCAAAGATTATCTTTCCAAACCGACATTTGTAATATTTATGTTGAATCATGCAACTTAGCTTATGATCTTGCTATGTTCTCCTTAGGGTCAATTTTATGGCATAATTCGAAAGCGTAAAGCATGTTAGTATAGCAGCATGTTATCAAATTGAATAGGCAAGCAAGCAATCCCGTGTTTGATTCGTGGCGCGACTTACCAAGCCGACGCACTCGCCCTTGCACCGACGCAAGGTGAATACGTCTATCAGATTTCCCTGTCATGTTATAGTGCTCTCTATGCGGATCTACACACGCACGATATGAGTGTACCTTGCGCTTTTGACCCAGGATCCGTCCATGCAGGATATACGTATACCTTGCACTTCCAACCCATCGCCCTTAACTATATGAAGGTCACTAGCTTGTCACCGCTAGAATGGACTTATACTCATCGAATCGAAAACATAAGACGATGGTAACTCTGTGCGGTTGCTAACCAACAATCAGAGGCCACCGAAATAATCGTGCACAAGTGGCTTATCACATTCACTAGAAGGTCGCTACCCGTCTAAATGAAGTGCACCAACAATACCGAAAACGAAATCCCTCCTAGGCCGAACGGTCCCAGCGCCCTGGCGCGCCGCGTTCGAGGGATGCCCATGCACTGGCTTTTATATTCTTTAAGTCCATTTGACCATTTAACCATGCAACAAATCTTATATTTCATACAACCAAGCAAGTTCGCTTATCGCTATTTCAATTGGCACAACGCCCCCAATGTCCTCAACGAACGCCCTAAGGCCATAAACATTTCGAAGGGCACCATGTCGTGTCGACAGTTATGCCATATCCGTGCCACAACTGTTCTTCTCGTCGCAACGACGCCATCTTTGATAAGTATTGTGCAGCTGCACGCATTCGCCGTCTTTTGTGATCTCGTACACGTAGGCACGTTTATACCGTATTTCGAAATGTTCTATAACTTAGCATTTAATGTTCGGGGCTTGCGCGATATGGCGCTCGCCTATTGTCTTTCAATGTTCTAGCCGTTCTAACTCGTGCGCGAAGGCACGATATGGTTCGTGCACTAAGGCACTCGCCGAGTACAGTTATCCCATGTTATTGCGGCTTGTGCACCGAGGCGCTCGCCTTAGCGATATCCAATATTCCGTAGCGACTTGTGCATTTGATGCACGTTTTATTTCAATTGTACTAACTTAGTGTTCGACACACGTTATGATTTACTTCCGATCGGACCACGCCCGTGGCGTCGATAGGTTAACTTTTAGCATACAATGATATATTTGACTTATTGAATGAAGGAGTAAAAAGAAGTCAATCCTCCCACCTTGAATCGATTTGCCTTTGTCGTTTCGCCGAGCCGATGCGGCTTGATTTCATAACTTTGTTGCATGGCCACTCTCCTAACTTAGCCATTCGAGCACTTCGTGCTTATTGAGTTTGTACGTCTGATTTGCCTTAGCGTGCCAACGCTTCCGTCCGTCGCAAGGCGTCGATTTGGTTCCGCAGACCCTTTACTAAATATTGCCGAAGATCGACCTCTAATATTTTTGTGTCAAAGTATAACCTGCACACGAAACCAACTAAAATCAATACTTGCATCGATTCGGACTTGCGCCTTGGTCGATTCGATTTCTCAGAATCTTCGAGCCGATTCAAGGCACTCATCCTTTGGGGCAACGCGGCGCTTCGCATCGATTCACTCGATGCATTCTTTCGGGACAAGGCAACTCTTCGCATCGACTTAGTTCGATGCGTTGCTCGGGACAACGTAACTCTCGTATCGATTCACATCGATACTTAATCGGGTCAACGCGCAACTCTTCGAGTCAACGACTCAGCATAATGCACCGTACGGAGCGGGGCATTACACCAGGCGTTGAGCCCAGGGTTCTTCTTCGAAGAATTCTGGCGTTTGGTTTTCGCCTTCATCTTCTTAAAATTATGCAGATGTCATGTTGGCTGATAGCACTCTCTTGAAGACTGAGCCGATACTGGTATCGGAATCCCAGTTTAATGCTTCGGATGAGTGAGAATGTTTTGCTTCTTCTGCCTTCGAATTCTCTGGAGTTGACGGCGGCGTGACATAGCCTACCCCCCGTCGAGTTCGATGATAGTAGTCCTACGGCTTTCCTTCAGGTGTTGGAAGACGGAGAGGAAGACGTCGACCCTTGCCGTAGTTCAGGCCTTTGTTGCTTTTTAAGTCGTAACCCATCTTTTGGATGAGGTTCTTTGCCTTGTCCGTGTACCGATAGACTTGTATTCTGCCGGTATCTGGTTCTGGCTCAAGTGACGGGAGGTCTTGATGACGCTCAACTTTGCCGAAGATGATAGATTCTTTGTCTCGACTCCGCGGCGGCACTACAAAACAGACCCCTTGGGACGGGACTACTCGATTTATATGATGGACGATCGTTATTTGTGTTTGCAACGACCATAGAGCGTTATCTAATGTATACATGGCATTCCAATGTGGAAGACTAGAATAATTAAAAGACACTCTATTATTGATGAAACACGAGATTTTTTTCCCGCGGGATTACATTGTCCAGAGAGGGTGCATCTACATCAGCAGAGATATATTCCCCTAGCTCTTCATCTGTGAGTACTGGGATTGGATCGGGAGAGTCCACCACAGCTTTGATCCTGGGGTCCGAGAGGGCTATGTGGGCCTTCTCCGGCAGCTTGGATGAGACAGATGGTTACGACGGCTTGCCTTTAAGATGCACCTTTAGGGGTGCCTCAACTATGCCTTCAGTAATTGGTGCCCTCCCCTGTAGTTTTGCCACAAGGGGAGCCGATGTTTGAGACGGCTTTTCCTTGAGCCGTATCTTCAAGGGAGCTTCAGTAGGTGTCCTACCTGGAGCAGTTGATGCTTTTCTAGGTAACTTGATGCTCATGGGATGTCACTACCACATTTTTAGTGTGAGGGTATTTTTGTCATTTTTTTGGGGTTATTTGAATTTATTAGAATTTATTTGAATTTTATATATTTTATTTAGGAAATTTTTATGATTATTTTAATGGTGTGATTAAATCCTATTTAAATTGTTTCCAGAGTGTTTTGGTTAGCCTAACCCAGTTTGGACCTAACCTAGTTTGGTCATAGCTAATTTTAGTTAGCCATTTGGAGAATTAGATGGGTTGGATTATGGTTTAAGTCAAGTTAGTTAAGTTTGAGTGAGTTTGTTTGAGACTAGGAAACAACCCTTTGTTCTAGACTACTCAATACCATTGATTCATTCCTAGCCATAGGATACCACCTAAAAACCCTAACCTAAACCTAGTGGCCAGCCAAGCTTGCCCCCCCTTCCTATATAATATCATTTTGGGGATTTGAGCCTCCTTCCAATAGTTTATGTTTCTTTCCTCAAGATAAGGTAAGCCTACACTTTATTTCTCCATAGATCATTCAATATAGGTCCATTTTCATTAGGATTTCCTCCATAGAACTCTAAATACTGTTCCTCTATTGATTGTGGAGTCATATCACAGGTTTGGGACAATTTGAGGGAGTTTTGAAGCTTGGAGAACCATTCTCTATTGGGTCTTTTTGAGGATTGTGCAACCATAGGTAATTTCTTTAATACTCAATGAAACTCTGTTATTATTCCACATCTAGGGACCCCTAGGCCTAACCTAACAGTAGGAATAGGAAACCCTAAGTTTTTGTGTCGTTTCGTGTCCTAACAGGACACGTATCAGTGTCCTGTTCTTAGTGTTTGTGGAAATGCCACAGTGGGACTTTTTGTGATATTTTTGAAATGTTTTTGAATGTAATTTTGCTATTCAGTGTCGCTTACTCATTTCTATTGCTCTGAGCTTGAATCGAGTCTGTGTCGAGTCGATTGGACACGCGTGCACACGCTCTCGTGCGTGCGCGCGCACAGCCACAATAATCCTCTGCCTATCGGGCTCTCTTCTGGACACGACACGCACTTGTTGGACACGAGATTTTGTGGGAGTCTCGGGGCACCCACTGACATGCCATGTGTCAAATTTTGTGAGTCCATGTGGCGTATCGAGTAAGAAATCCTCGACGCACTGGATTTTGCCTGTGTAGTGTACCTGTGTTTTCGTGCACTGATACGCGCGTGTCGTGTCGTGCACACTCGACTTGGACACGATTCAG
Source organism: Iris pallida (assembly GCA_029216955.1). Lineage (NCBI taxonomy): Eukaryota > Viridiplantae > Streptophyta > Magnoliopsida > Asparagales > Iridaceae > Iris > Iris pallida. The sequence goes on from JANAVB010027196.1 coordinate 2,124,018, forward strand.
GGTATCCAGTCGATAGAATTAGTCTAGGTTGACACTGGGACACAACCTCATGGGTTGTGTCGTGTCGTGTTGTGCACACGAGAGTCGGGAACACGTGCACGATGATTAGTTCCCTGTTTGCACAGTTTTACTGTTTTGTGTGTTTTAAGTTGTTGGACACGTTTGTGTCCACTTTTGTGGACACAAACCATTTGTATAATATGTGTACAATATGTATACCTATTACCAACCTTTAATTTCCCACTCTTAATTGATTTCTAGATAATTTCCTCATTTTCCAATTTTCTGAGAAGAAAACTGTGTATCAGTCTTCACTGAATTTTTCTAGATTTTGCAATTGAACTTTGGCAACCATTTAAACCCTTTTTACACTGTTTATTACATGTTATTAAGTGCCTAATAGGTTCACCTATGTATATTCTAATGGTATGTCGATTTAGGGATTGTTTGGTGTGATTTTGAGTTCAAATTCTGAGATTTAAAAAGGGGACTGAAAACTGGGTTTAGAGTGGACTGTTTTGAACTGATTTGGGTTCTATTGAACTGAGTTGATGATTCTTCATATTGTATAACCTGAGATTGGTTTGGAATGGGGGGGAAACTGAAATACTGAACTGTGGTTAGGTTTCCTTCCCTGTTTTGTATTGTTCCTGCACACTGTTAGCTGCTGCTAACAGACACTTTGCCTTCATGTGTTTCACTCACTTGACACTTTGCACTCTTACTTGTATCACACATTGTTATCACTTTTCACACACTCTCACTCATTCCATTCACACTCTCACTCATTCCATTCACACTCACATGACACACACATGCACCCTCTCTCTCATTCTCTCTATAAATATTCCCTAGTCTTCACATTATGTATATAGTAGATATACATATATAATATATGTAATGTTTACCAATGTGTATATATGTTGAGCTATGTATATATGTGTATATATATATATATATATATATATGTATATATATATATATATATATATATATATATATATATATATATATATATATACATATATATATATATATAATGTGTTTTTTCTTAATAATTGCACTATAACCTATGTAATGTTTATATGTAGAGTAATGAATATCTATTTGTATATATGTATTATAACCTATAGTAAGGTATGTAATATAGATATCTATGTGAATGTGCCTATACCTATGTATAGGTATATAGGTAACTTAATGCTAGTGTTTGTTTATGAATGTGTTAGATAATATATCATAGGTATAGTATTATCTGGGTGAGATAATGACATATAGCCTTGTGATAAGGGTGGCTTATAGGCATGATACAACCTATGGCATATAAGTGAGTCTGTTGCCTAGGAAGCCTAGAATGGTCTTGTATAGCTTATTTAGACCTAGAATAGACTAGTGTAGACGAGTTTGACCTAATTTAATCTTGGTTAACCTAGTTGACCATAGTTGACTTAGGTTTGACTTCTTGGTTGACCAAGGTTGACCAAGAGTTGACTTTGGCCTAAATTGACCTAGAATCATGTAGAATGCATAGTAGGACTTCATTTTGTCATTTTAGACTTGTTGTGACTTGTGCTATTCTGATTAGGAGCCAGACACCACTCCTCGGACGGTACTTTTCATATTGGACACTCAGATACAGATGAGTACATTCTCTGATCATTTCATATCCTGCTTAGAATTATTTCCTGCAGTAGATTACTTTACTTGTACTGTCACGATGGTCACACGGATTGGTACTATATGGATCCTTTCTTGGGATGTTATCCTTAGGGAGCATCGGGTACTACGTGTTCTGTGTGTTTTACTTATATGGCGTATCACTATGCTTCTTGGTTCATTTGATCACTTGTGACATAAACCCTCATGATCACAGTGTCTCTTGAATCTTACACTGTTGGGTAACCCCCAGAATCCTCATTTATGGGACATCCATGTATCACCCTTCGGGGGCCGTGCATGGAATCATATAACATAACCTGGCTGGATCCTTGTGTATTGATTAGGGGTACGGGGGAGTAGAATTGGACATGTGAATAATACACCAGTAGTATCTTATCAGAATCATTCCTTAGTGTCTTATCAGAATCATCCCAGGCCATTTACATGTCTATATTGTACTCTGAATCACTAGTCACTGCTAGTCTCTATTTATAGTAGATATTTCTATTACAGCTCTCTCTGTTTACATACTGCACTTCTTTCAGTACTTGTATCTTACTTTACTGCATGTTTATATTTTCTAACCTGCTATGATCTGTTGAGATGTACTGTACTCGCTCCTGTCCTGACTGGACATGTTGAAAATATTACAGAGGATGAGGAGGAGGCTTGCCTGGACACTTACTACGGGGCAGCCCTAGATAACACCTGCGAGTTGGACCCTCAGGAGGACCCAGCTCTAGCTGAGGATATCATCCCGATTGCCTAGACTAGATTAGTTAGGCTTATCTTACTTTATGCAGTCTTGAGACATGTTTTAGCTAGACTTTATTTGGAGTTCAGAGTTGTATATATTCTTTCATCTGAGACCTTGTACTGTTGGATATTGCTGGGATTATCTTAGATTACTTTCATCTATTTATTTCCTTGAGTTCTGTTTCATATCGTGCTGTCTCTTCCTTAGTTGTGATTGAGTTTATTATTGCTATGTCACCCCTACTCGGGGAGAATAAACTGTTTAGATATATATTGTAGATGTATGTTGACCTAGGACAGCGCTCTACCGCCGACACTGCGGCGTAGGCTGGGCATTGTTACGTTCTCGTATCCTCACAGTGGGTGCGGGTCGTGACACTTTTTTAGTGGTGGCCCATGCAGGTCTAGACTAGAAGTGTAGTGGTATTCGAATTAGAGTATCACTACAGCCTGCAGTAGGATATAGGACATTAATTTTAAGGTACTCAATCACTTTAGGAAAAATTCCTTTTATTGCCATCTAAATCCTTTTGTCAGCTGATCCTTCGAATTATGATTGTCCGCCCTTGTTATTTCGCTTCTTTCTCAGAAATTGATACTCTTGTTTGTCTATCTTCAGGATGGTAGAGACTAGATCGCAGCGTGCCATTCATGAGGATGCTATAGAGAGGACTGCTACCTCTCAGCCAGCACGGCGAGGCCAGGGGACTGCAGCTCCTGCCACCTCAGCTCGTGTTGAGATCTTGGCAGCCGCAGCAGGGGGTATACATCCACCGACTGGGAGGCAGGACCCGGTCATTCCAGAGGATCCTTTTCAGCCGCCATCGCCTCCAGGATATGTGGATGCAGCTCAGATGTTCACGTATTTCCAGCAGTTCATGGACCGACAGCAGGCTCGGCAGGACAGAGACATGGAGTTGGCCGTCACGACAGCCACAGCTCGACCAGTGGTACAGCAGCCGAGGACACTGGGGATTGAGCAGTTTTAGAAGATGAACCCCAGTGACTTTCTGGGACAGAGGGGATTCTATATGCCGATGAGTAGATCGAGCATATAGAGGAGATCTTTCGCTTGGCCAGGATTCCAGCAGACCTTCAGATCGAGGCCGCAGCTAGCCGGATGCAAGATCTTGCTCGCACCTGATATCAGTCAGACCCCAGGGTGGGGGTACCGGGGCAGACTTGGGAGCAGTTCAGGGGCTTTTTCAAGAAGAAGTTCTTTCCAGATTCAACAGTCAGAGCCTTAGAGTCGCAGTTTGAGAGCTTGGTCCAGGGGAGCCTCTCAGTTGAGGAGTATGTGGGAGAGTTTTGCCGTCTCGGCAGGTTTGTTGAGGGTTTGAGCGAGACGGTAAAGGCCCAGAGGTTCCGGAAGGGTCTGGTCAAGGAGGTCAAGTCCCTTACCAAGGGCAGCAGAGATGCTACATTTGAGGATATCTTGACGGGGGCCCTGTTGGCTGAGGATGATCTTGAGCTTAGGCTCAATAGGGGGCGAGACCCAGTTGGGGACAGTAGCAGCAGCGGAGGCCAGTCCAAAAGGCCTCACTTTCAGTTTCAGCAGCCGAGGCAGTTCCAGCCTCAGCCGATCCAGCAGAGGCCAGTTCATCATCAGCAGCAGCCGAGGCAGCACCAGCAGGGCCAGAGGCAGGTTACCATTTGTGTCTACTGTAGGAAGCCCGGGCATGTCGCGAGTGAGTACAGGAAGAGGCTGGGCCAGTGCCTATTGTGTGGTTTAGCAGACTACCAGATGAGGGAGTGCCGTATAGCATGAGCAGCTCCGGGAGGAGGAAGAGGAGCCAGAGCTCCAGTGGGCCAGCAGCGGGGACCAGCCCTGCCGACGCAGCAACAGAGGTTTGTCCAGCATCAGCAGCAGGCCAAGGGAGGCCAGCAGTGGCGAGCCTTCGCCATGGCAGCTGGAGAGGCAGAGGTGATTGGAGAGCTGATTACAGGTTCGATTCTTCTCGACTCCAGTCCAGCATTTGTATTGTTTGATTCTGGTGCTTCGCATAGCTTCATATCAGTATCTTTTACGATTAGACACGATATCATAGCTGAATCGTTGCCTAGGACTTACAAGATCACGACCGAGGGTGGTATTATCCTCGTGAGTGATGTTTGTAAGGGTCGGAGAGTAGTTTTGGAAGGCCGTGAGTTGGAGGTGAGCCTGCTCGCAATGCCACTGCCGAACTACGATATAGTACTAGGCATGGATTGGTTGAGCAGGCACCACGCCAGCATTGATTGCAGAGGGGGTAGAGTTCTGTTCAGAGAGCCGGGGGAGCCAGAGTTTGAGTACTCCAGACGTCAGGCAGAGCAGAGCAGCGAAGTCTTTTGTGGAGTCTCGGTCGAGGAGCAGACGATTCTACACCCCTTGATAGCAGATTTTATGGATGTGTTCCCAGAGGAGTTGCCGGGATTGCCACCAGATAGAGACATAGAGTTCTCGATAGACTTGGTTCCAGGAGCGGAACCCATCTCTCAGCATGTCTATCGGGTGAACAACAGCGAGCTGGTGGAGCTGAAGAAGCAGGTGGATGAGCTACAGGACAAGGGCTTCATCCGCTCGAGTTCGTCGCCATAGGGTGCACCAGTGTTGTTTGTGCTGAAGAAGGATGGGTCAGTATGCATGTGTATTGACTATAGGGCACTCAAAAATCTCAAGATCAAGAACAAATACCCACTGCCGCGGATCGGCGATCTATTTGACCAATTGAGCGAAGCTCGGGTATTTTCCAAGATTGATCTGAGGTCGGGATATCACCAGGTAAAGGTAAAGAGGAAGGATATTCCCATAACCGCTTTCAGGACGCGGTATGGACAGTTCGAGTTTTTGGGTATGCCGTTTGGGCTAACCAATGCACCAGCAGTGTTTATGAACCTTATGAACAAGGTGTTCCACCAGTATCTGGATCAGTTTGTGGTGGTGTTTATTGACGACATCTTGGTATATTCCAAGACTGAGGAGGAGCACGAGGAGCATTTGAGGATCGTACTGGAGACTCTCAGGAAGGAGCAGCTTTACGGGAAGCTCTCCAAATGTGAGTTCTTTCTGGATCGGGTGGACTTCTTGGGGCATGTGGTGACTGGAGATGGTATCTCAGTTGACCCCAAGAAGATTGTAGCAGTTGAGGCATGGGCAGCGCCGACTTCAATTGCAGAGGTCAGGAGTTTTCTGGGGCTGGCAGGATATTATCGAAGATTCGTACAGGATTTCTCCCGGATTGCAGAGCCGCTGACACGGTTGACCCGGAAGGATGCTGAGTATGTTTGGTCAGAGGAGTGTCAGGCAGCTTTTGATGAGTTGAAGAAGCGGCTTACGGCAGCTCCGATTCTGACGTTGCCTTCAGGATCAGTTGGTTTCACTATTTATAGTGATGCTTCAGGGAAGGGGCTGGGTTGTGTGTTGCAGCAGCACGGGAAGGTGATTTCCTATGCTTCCAGGAAATTACGTCCCCATGAGAAGAACTACCCTACCCACGACCTGGAGCTGGCAACAGTAATATTTGCTCTGAAGCTGTAGAAGCATTATCTGTATGGTGAGAGGGTGGAGATCTTCACAGATCACAAGAGCTTAAAGTATGTGTTCACTCAGAAGGAGTTGAACATGAGACAGCACAGATGGCTGGAGTTGATGAAGGATTTTGACATCCTACTTCAGTACCACCCAGGGAAGGCCAACGTGGTTGCAGATGCCTTGAGTAGGTATCCGACAGCCATGTGTCTGACCATGGATCGACACTTGCTTGTCGACTTGGAGAGCCTTGGGATTGAGGTGATCGTGCCCGGAGTGCAGATGCAGCTATGGGTGATACAGATTCAGTCAGACTTGGTGGAGAGGATCAAGGCGGCCCAGTTCGAGGATGTGGCCCTGCAGTGTATCAGAGAGCAGATCAGTATAGGAGTGGGGGATGCTGAGTTTTCACTTGCAGAGGATGGTGCCATGAGACACGATGCCAGGTTATGTGTGCCTAGCGGGGAGCTCAGAGAGCAGGTTATGCAGGAGGCCCACAGATCTCAGTACTCTATACACCCGGGTGCCAACAAGATGTACCGAGATCTGCGGGAGCATGTTTGGTGGTCAGGAATGAAGCGGGAGGTGTCCCACTTCGTAGCTAGGTGCTTGGTCTGTCAGCAGGTCAAGGCAGAGAGACAGAGGCCCGGTAGATTGTTGCAGCCGCTGTCCATTCTCGAGTGGAAATGGGAGCATATCATGATGGACTTCGTTTCAGGATTGCCGCGTACTCCAGGAAGAAAAGACGCGATTTGGGTTATCGTTGATAGGTTGACCAAATCGGCCCACTTCTTGCCATTCAAGGTGGGTACGTCTACAGAGAGGCTGGCAGAGATGTATATGTGGCAGATAGTCAGGATCCACGGAGTTTCGGTCAGCATCGTCTCAGATCGGGATAGCCATTTTACTTTCCATTTTTGGAGGAGTCTGCAGACCAGCTTGGGCACTCAGCTCAAGTTTAGTACTGCATACCACCCCAGACGGACGGACAGTCAGAGCGGACTATTCAGACCCTTGAGGATATGCTGCGGACGTGCGTCCTGGACTTTGGAGGTTCCTGGGAGGATCATCTTTATTTGGTGGAGTTTGCTTACAACAATAGTTACCAGGCCAACATTGAGATATCACCTTTTGAGGCTCTGTACGGGCGTAGGTGCCGTACACCCTTATCCTGGGATGATGTTGGTGAGCGAGCTTTACTGGGGCCAGAGATGGTTGTTGATGCGGCCGAGAAGATGAAGCTCATCAGGGACAGACTTCGCGTGGCGTAGGACAGACATCGGCACTGGGCCGATAGCCACAGGAGGCCCTTGGAGTTTGAGGTACAGATTAGAGTAGGATTAGATTTAGGTTGTTTGTTTGTGATTTTTGATCATGTTTGTTTATTATAATTAATTGAGACCTTGCTTGTGATTAGGTCGGAGACCAGGTTTTCTTGAGGATATCTTCGACTCGTGGTACGATACGTTTTGGTGGAGGCGGAAAGCTTAGCCCGCGCTTCATCGGCCCTTTCATTCTCAGCGGAAGAGTCGGTAACGTTGCATACAGGCTAGACATGTCGCCTGCACTTGAGGGGGTCCACAACGTATTTCATGTATCACAGTTGAGACGGTACGTAGCTGACCCTAGCCATGTGCTCAATCATTCAGAGATAGAGGTTGGGCCTTCTCTCAGCTATCCAGAGCAGCCAGTGGAGATTCTGGATCGACGGGAGAAGGTTCTGAGGAACCAGGTGATACCTTTGGTACGCGTCGCATGGAGGCATCATTCTCCAGGAGAGTCTACCTGGGAGCGGGAGGATGAGATGCGCGAACGCTATCCTTATCTTTTTGGACCGTGAGGTATGCTTCCTATCCTTCTTATCAGTTGTATTTCGCCTTTCAATTTCGGGGACGAAATTCTTTTAAGGAGGGTAGATTTGTCACTACCACATTTCTAGTGTGAGGGTATTTTTGTCATTTTTTTGGGGTTATTTGAATTTATTAGAATTTATTTGAATTTTATATATTTTATTTAGGAAATTTTTATGATTATTTTAATGGTGTGATTAAATCCTATTTAAATTGTTGCCAGAGTGTTTTGGTTAGCCTAACCCAGTTTGGACCTAACCTAGTTTGGTCATAGCTAATTTTAGTTAGCCATTTGGAGAATTAGATGGGTTGGATTATGGTTTAAGTCAAGTTAGTTAAGTTTGAGTGAGTTTGTTTGAGACTAGGAAACAACCCTTTGTTCTAGACCACTCAATACCCTTGATTCATTCCTAGCCATAGGATACCACCTAGAAACCCTAACCTAAACCTAGTGGCCGGCCAAGCTTGCCCCCCTTTCCTATATAATATCATTTTGGGGATTTGAGCCTCCTTCCAATAGTTTATGTTTCTTTCCTCAAGACAAGGTAAGCCTACACTTTATTTCTCCATAGATCATTCAATATAGGTCTATTTTCATTGGGATTTCCTCCATAGCACTCTAAATACTGTTCCTCTATTGATTGTGGAGTCATATCACAGGTTTGGGACAATTTGAGGGAGTTTTGAAGCTTGGAGAACCATTCTCTATTGGGTCTTTTTGAGGATTGTGCAACCATAGGTAATTTCTTTAATACTCAATGAAACTCTGTTATTATTCCATATCTAGGGACCCCTAGGCCCAACCTAACAGTAGAAATAGAAAACCCTAAGTTTTTGGGTCGTTTCGTGTCCTAACATGACATATATCAGTGTCCTGTTCTTAGTGTTTGTGGAAATGCCACAGTGGGACTTTTGTGATATTTTTGAAATGTTTTTGAATGTAATTTTGCTATTCAGTGTCGCTTACTCATTTCCATTGCTCTGAGCTTGAATCGAGTCTGTGTCGAGTCGATTGGACACGCGTGCACACGCTCTCGCGCGCGCGCGCACAGCCACAGTAATCCCCTACCTATCGGGCTCTCTTCTGGACACGACATGCACTTGTTGGACACGAGATTTTGTGATAGTCTCGGGGCACCCACTGACATGCCATGTGTCAAATTTTGTGAGTCCACGTGGCGTATCGAGGAAGAAATCCTCGACGTACTGGATTTTCCCTGTGTAGTGTGCCTGTGTTTTCGTGCACTGATACGCGCGTGTCGTGTCGTGCACACTCGACTTAGACACGATTCAGGGTGTCCAGTCAATAGCCTTAGTCTAGGTTGACTCTGGGACACAACCTCATGGGTTGTGTCGTGTCGTGTTGTGCACACGAGAGTCGGGAACACGTGCACGACGATTAGTTCCCTGTGTGCACAGTTTTACTGTTTTGTGTGTTTTAAGTTGTTGGACACATTTTTGTCCACTTTTGTGGACACAAACCATTTGTATAACATGTGTACAATATGTATACCTATTACCAACCTTTAATTTCCTACTCTTAATTGATTTCTAGATAATTTCCTCATTTCCCAATTTTTTGAGAAGAAAACTGTGTATCAGTCTTCACTGAATTTTTCCAGATTTTGCAATTGAACTTTGGCAACCATTTAAACCCTTTTTACATTGTTTATTACATGTTATTAAGTGCCTAATAGGTTCACCTATGTATATTCTAATGGTATGTCGATTTGGGGATTGTTTGGTGTGATTTTGAGTTCAAATTCTGAGATTTAAAAAGGGGACTGAAAACTGGGTTTAGAGTGGACTGTTTTGAACTGATTTGGGTTCTATTGAACTGAGTTGATGATTCTTCATATTGTATAACCTGAGATTGGTTTGGAATGGGGGGGGAACTGAAATACTGAACTGTGGTTAGGTTTCCTTCCATGTTTTGTATTGTTGCTGCACACTGTTAGCTGCTGCTAACAGACACTTTGCCTTCATGTGTTTCACTCACTTGACACTTTGCACTCTCACTTGTATCACACATTGTTATCACTTTTCACACACTCTCACTCATTCCATTCACACTCTCACTCATTCCATTCACACTCACATGACACACACATGCACCCTCTCTCTCATTCTCTCTATAAATATTCCCTAGTCTTCACATTATGTATATAGTAGATATACATATATAATATATGTAATGTTTACCAATGTGTATATATGTTGAGCTATATATATATATATATATATATATATATATATATATATATATATATATATATATATATATATATATATATATATATAATTTGTTGTTTCTTAATAATTGCACTATAACCTATGTAATGTTTATATGTAGAGTAATGAATATCTATTTGTATATATGTATTATAACCTATAGTAAGGTATGTAATATAGATATCTATGTGAATGTGCGCCCTATACCTATGTATAGGTATATAGGTAACTTAATGCTAGTGTTTGTCTATGAATGTGTTAGATAATATATCATAGGTATAGTATTATCTGGGTGAGATAATGACATATAGCCTTGTGATAAGGGTGGCTTATAGGCATGATACAGCCTATGGCATATAAGTGAGTCTGTTGCCTAGGAAGTCTAGAATGGTCTTGTATAGCTTATTTAGACCTAGAATAGACTAGTGTAGACGAGTTTGACCTAATTTAGTCTTGGTTAACCTAGTTGACCATAGTTGACTTAGGTTTGACTTCTTGGTTGACCAAGGTTGACCAAGAGTTGACTTTGGCCTAGATTGACCTAGAATCATGTAGAATGCATAGTAGGACTTCATTTTGTCATTTTAGACTTGTTGTGACTTGTGCTGTTCTGATTAGGAGCCAGACACCACTCCTCGGACTGTACTTTTCATATTGGACACTCAGATACAGGCGAGTACATTCTCTGATCATTTCATATCCTGCGCTTAGAATTATTTTCTGCAGTAGATTACTTTACTTGTACTGTCACGATGGTCACACGGATTGGTATTATATGGATCCTTTCTTGAGATGTTATCCTTAGTGAGCATCTGGTACTACGTGTTCTGTGCATTTCACTTACATGGCGTATCACTATACTTCTTGGTTTATTTGATCACTTGTGACATGTACCCTCATGATCACAGAGTCTCTTGAATCCTACATTGTTGGGTAACCCCCAGAATCCTTATTTATGGGACATCCATGTATCACCCTTCGGGGGCCGTGCATGGAATCATATAACATAACCTGGCTGGATCCTTGTGTATTGATTGGGGGTACGGGAGAGTAGAATTGGACATGTGAATGATACACCAGTAGTATCTTATCAGAATCATTCCTTAGTGTCTTATCAGAATCATCCCAGGCCATTTACATGTCTATATTGTACTCTGAATCACTAGTCACTGCTAGTCTCTATTTATAGTAGATATTTCTATTACAGCTCTCTCTGTTTACATACTGCACTTCTTTCAGTACTTGTGTCTTACTTTACTGCATGTTTATATTTTCTAACCTGCTATGATCTGTTGAGATGTACTGTACTCGCTCCTGTCCTGACTGGACCTGTTGAAAATATTACAGAGGACGAGGAGGAGGCTTGTCTGGACACTTACTACGGGGCAGCCCTAGATGACAACTGCGAGTTGGACCCTCAGGAGGACCCAGCTCTAGCTGAGGATATCATCCCTATTGCCTAGACTAGATTAGTTAGGCTTATCTTACTTTATGCAGTCTTGAGACATGTTTTAGCTAGACTTTATTTGGAGTTCAGAGTTGTATATTGTTTGCCATGAAATATAAAAGAACAGAACAATTATCGGAGGACCGGACTTTTACTTCACATTACAAACTTGCTTGTACAAAGAAAGCCTAGGGACAAAAACCTAGGTACAGCAATCTAAGTACAATTATTTATTTTAGATTCTGGGGGGTGACGATAGAGGCTCGAGAAGGCGACGGCAGCCCTGCCTTACTCCTTGGACGATCGGTATGCAGCCTTGGCTCCTTGTGAAAAGATGGTAGGCATTGACGAAGAAATGCTCTTCTTGCTCCTCTGTTGCTCCTCTGGCTTCTCTCTCTCTGTATGTATTCCCTCTCTGACTATGGGGGAAAGTCTCTCTGTATATATGTATTTTTTTCTCTGAAATCGTATATATCGCAAAGGAATGGCACCCTGCTATTTATAATAGTAGAATCTGATCATTAGGGTTGCCAATGATTAGCTTTTGGAGATGGCGGCAGCTTGGAGATTGGTCTATCTTGGCCATTCGTTTTAATTATGATGAATCTGGGCCATTAGGTATAGATTACACCAAATCCTATGAGCAATTAATGCTAATTGAAATAAATCTTCCTTATAATAATCTTCTGATATTTGCGAATAAATCAGATCTATCCTTCTGCCATGTGTCCCAGATTATTGGAATTTGACCCAATCTTTAATGGCAGCCAATTTGAGGAATCAATCGATTTAGGACACGCGTCCTAGAAGCTGCTGGGGGGAATATGGACCGCATGACTAGTGAGCCGCATATGAATGTGAGCCCACATGTCAGGGCTGCATGGGCAGTGGCCCTCACTTGAGTCCTCCAACCACAGAGGAGTAATCCTTGTGGGCCGTATAGGTATATATCCGCCTGGACTGCATGGATATGATCTTCTTGAACCGCATGAGAAGTCCTCGCTCGAGCCGTATGAGGCTTTCGTGGCCTGAGCCGCATAGGATGGATTCACTTCTGAACCGCATGGGAAGTCCTTTGCTCGAGCCGCATGAGGCTCCTAAGGCCTGAGCCGCATAGGATTTATTCTGAGCCGCATGAAAAGCGAGCCGCATACGAACGCCCACGTGGCAAGGCCACGTGGCATTCTTACGGCTCTCGGGGGATTTGTATCAGAGATTTCTCTCCTCTTTCCTAGAGATTCATCATTATGGCAGAGCCATAATTACTTGCCTTTGGTGTCAGGGCTGTCAACTTTTCAGAGGGGTCAGCCGTCATAGCAATTAATGCAGTGTGGGTGGAGGAGAGCACTATCAGGTCACGTGTCTTCTGAGCCGCATATAATGCCCTGGGCCGCATAGCTTCCTATGCCGCATGACTCCCTGAGCCGCATGCGTTTTCTGAACTGCATGGATCTTTCCTGGCCGCATGAGTCATTTTCTTTAGTATTTTCCATGCTTCTACAGGACCCCCTTCAAAGTTTTCAATTTGTAAAATTGAAATACTTTGAATAAGAAGCATGGCCGTGTTCTTCTAGCCGCATATGGAATTCTGACTGTATAGAAGTCTCGGCCGCATGAATTATTCAGCCGCATAAGTGACTTAGCCGCAAGAGACTGTTCAGCCGCATAGCTGCTTGCCACGTGTGCAGGTCTTTAATTGCCTCAAATTTGTTTCAGTGCCGTCTTTGTAGGAGGGAATCCCAAGAGTCAGCTCATTAAATCTTTCGGATTTGACGCCTTGGGTGAATCTTGGAGACGAAACTCAAGGAGTCGGTTGTGCTCTTCATGAGTCGGTCATTGGCCCACGTGTCCTCCTTCTCCCGTCTTCTTATAAATAGAAAGAGTTCGAAGAGAGAGAAGGCTTCTTTGTTTTCCTTCTTCTTCCTCAGACCTTCCCTATCTCGATCGCTCTTCCCCTTTTTTGATAGTTAATGGCTCCCAAGAAGACCGTGGCAGTAAAGGGCAAGAAGGCGGCCTCCACTTCCACCTCGGCTGCGGCTGCGGCTGCTACTCCGCCTGTCGCCGTACCTGATGTTCATCCTAACGTTCTCCCCTCATTATTGGTAAGGACAATTCATGAGTTAAAGAACCCCAACCGCCATGGTTATGTTGCATACTTTATGCACGAGCCTTTGTAAATCGCATGTTTGCCCTATGGCTGAGCTGCGAGCCGCATAAGAGAACTATCGCGTCTGTATGTGTACCTTGCTGGCGAAGCCGCATAAGTGATGCTAAACCACGTAGACCTTTTATTGTACGGAGCCGCATGAGATTTCTGAGAGCTTCATGGGGGCCGCATGGATGTCTTCTTGAGCCGCATGGGGTTTGAGAACACCCAATCGGCTCTCTCTTGTTTTATCCCTCCGTTTAACTTACTTTTCTCTGTTTGTTCTTCAGTGAACCTGCCGGTTAATGCCGCTGGAGAACTCTTGGTGGGTAGCGTTCAAGCCGCTCTCGGCTATAGGTATGACCATATTGTCCAGTATCTGGCTGACCAGTTCCCGAGAGATGAGCCCACGGTTAGATTGAATGCCATCAAGAATCAGTCTTTTCACTTCTTTAATGCTATGATGAACTCCGGAAAATTTGAAGGGGAGTATTTGAAGCCTGCGTTCTTTTTTGGAGACGCCTTGACCGTGGAGAACGATCATGTCCTGGAGGCGTTGGAGGACTGGAACTTTGTTTCTAACGGGATAGCGATTCGCATCCCTCAAATGGAGCGACACTTCCCATTATCTTGGTTTAATATGCTCCCATTAGATCGGAAGATGGGAGAGACTTTAACCCCTACCAGAGGTGGGATGTTTGTGGGGAACATTCATTATAATAACAATATGAAGTCTGTGATTGCCGGCAAAGTGCACACTAGTTGTTCTGTGACGGGGTTGGTCCCAGGTTCTTTCTTGAATGTGGCGGGCCCTAATTTCTCATTCTCTACCGCCGACACTTTTATAAATCAGCTTGCTCGGAAAGGCTCCTATCCCGTTGGTCGGCTGACATTCCCTGGTTGGGTGCACTCTGTTCCTTCGTGGATCAATTTTTCTACTTGGATCTTGCAGAAATATGAGGCTTTTTTGTGCGAGATTGGCCTGTACTACGCTATCTGAGGTACCAGTCATGGCTTGTCCATAAACAAGAAGCTGTTCATGTCTCTGCTGGAAATGTATAATTGCCGTACGGGGACCTTTTATACACCAGTGGGGGAGATGGGACTCGCGCTCCATGAGATGCACGCGGTTTCCAAGCTTCCTTGGGGGGACGAAGCGTTTGAAGCGTATACTCCCACTAATGAGGAACTCGAAGATCTGGAACGACGGTATCCTGGCTTTGCGGCCCTTTACCAGGAGATATTGTGCCATTATAACACATGTTATCAGATGACTCGAAAGGATAGTAACCTGGAAGGGAATGCTCCCTTCACCAGAGATTGGGTGCACTATCTCTTCTCGACAGATGCCTTAGGTAGAGTCACCTCTCGTCGCCCTCGACCTCGGGAAACGGTTGAGGACTCGGTGTCGTTGGCTAAGGGAGTGGCCACTACCAGCGACAGATTCGGGAACCAGACTGATACTTTCGATTACTTTTACCAGGATACTCAGGAGCTGTCTGAGAAAGCGCTTCTGGCAGGATTTTTGATGATCTGGCTACGAAACTGTGTAGTCCGGGAGGAGCCGGTTCCATTGAAAGAATTAGTTGTAACTTCATCCTTCCGGCTGTGAAGTTAGTTTTACGAATCAAGCTAGCTCTCCTCCCGGCCATGGTGTGCAGCATACACCGTGGCCTACGTACTTTCACATCCAAACTAATTGCTCGCGACGTGACCAAGGATTTTGAATGAACTGAGTTGCCCTATCACTATTTGATGGGGTGGCTGCTGATACATTACCCATCTTTGATGAGGCCGGGCTCTGGAGACGGTGTGACTGATGATGACGCATTTATCTTCCGCTGTCGTGACGAGCCTTGGGAGTGTGAAACCATGCGGACTTGCCGGATGGCATTGGCGAGGGCAGATAAGTATCATATCTTCGTATCCGTCCCTCGCTTTACTGCCAGGGACATAGAGGCTGTACATATTGACGGTATCGCGCCCCCTCAGCTTCTGGATGGCCAGATGCTCTTATGGTTGCGTAACATTCGTCCCGCACATCTAGTATACCGTAATCGCAATGCTTTTTTTCTAGAGCCTTATCTGCCTAGCAGGTTTGCCCGGCAGTTTGGATACAGCCAACTTTGTCTGGACAGCCCCAGTCCTTGCCTGGGTTATGAGGGTAGTCTTCTTGACGGTATCAGAGCTTGGCAATATTATGATTCGTTCCACACTCGTACCATTTTCTCGGTCCCTGCCATTAAGGAGTCAGTGGAGATCTTGTACATGGCAGCTCTGTATCATGTCATGGCGAACAAGCCCCCAGTTGGTTTTAACCCGGGTACCAGTTTTATTGTTGGCACCGGTCTGGTGGAAGGCTCTCAAGGGGCCAAGAAAAGAAAGGTTAGAGCCAAAGTGCCAGATTTGGGTTTCGCTGCTGAGGGTGGCGAAGGCAACCAGTGTAATGAAGATGACTCTATCCTTCCAGTGGTAGGCGCAGAGGTAGGTCAGTCGCATGTTTTGTCAGATGAGGTGCTGAGGGATCAATCTCTTGTTGCGCCTGGTCCTATTCCGAAGCGTAGCAGGCAAGTTTCTCCTATAGGCAGTGTTTCTCGATCCCGGAAGCTGGTTGCGACTAGGCACCGTCCGTTAGCCATAACAGAGGGTGGCGAAGAAGCCAACCCTGCATTAGAGGTAACAAAATTGCTTTCGATCCCTTCTTCCTCCTTCTTTTTGAGTTTCAATCCTGACAATCTCCGTCCCCTCTTCTAGGTGTCGGAAGAAGAAGAAGAGTTTCAGGATGTCGAGGTGGTGACCCCGAATGATGGGGACTCCTATGAGCCTGCTCATATTCAAGAGAACGCGGATCAATCTGTATCCTCCTTCAAAGTGACGGGGACAGGGGATGTGACTGAGTTTAACTTGGGGATCGCGGGTGAGGGGACTATGCTAGTTGTGGATGAGCCGTGGCCTTTATGCCCCTCCCCTGGTAAGATTAGCCGAATCTTAACCCATGAGGAAGCCTATCTACTCTATCATCATATCCTTCGGGTTACGTCGATTGATCGTTATTCTGGACATTCAGGTCCTGTCCCTCCAGTGCCGAGGATGGACGTCGCTGAGACAACCCCAACCGAGGGGGCATCGGTGGAAAGTGGCGTACCTCCTTATTGCCCGACTCGTCTTGAGGGGCCTTCTGGGGGCCCGAGTTTCACGGGCCAATTCTCGGAGCAGTCGGGGCAGGGGATGATGGTCCTTGCATCATCCTCTGTTTCGATGGCTTCGTGAGTCGACCTTTCTTCCCTGCCGAGCATCCAAGCTCTCCGGACGGCGGAAGACGAGTTGGCCGCTATTCATGCATCGTTCTTCTTGGAATCTGTTCCCTCGATGGCGACCTCTAGCGTTACTCCTCCGACGTTGTCGCTCCGGCTTCCCCTGACGCCCTCTTCTGCTGAGGTTTTGGACGACGCGTTGCAGGACGTGGTTGCCAGTTTTTATCGTCATTTGAAGAGGAGAATCGAGGCCGCTGTAGACAGAGGGACCTCTTTTACCTTGGCCCGACAATGTGCCCATGGTCAAATAAATATCCTTAGGGATCTTCCTGATGATGCAGGGATGGCTTCGTTTCTGGAGGCGAAATTATTGGAGGCTGATCAGCTGGTGTCCGAACTTCGAGTATTGCGACAGGCTGATCTGCCTACTGTTATAAACGAGGAGCGGATTTCCCTTATTGCCGTCATAGAGAGGACCAGAACGGCTCGAGATAAGACAAGACCGGACGTGCTGAAGGATCTCAGTGACTTAGCTGACCGGTATGATCAATTGAGTTATGCAACTGAAAACGTCGTGGCTCGGGAGAAGTCTGTCTCTCGTGAGATTACTGAGACACGGGAGCAGATCCTTGCACTTCAGAAGAAGTTGGCTTTCTTAGAGTCTGAACTCGAGACTACCCGCAATGACAGGGAACTAATTGTTCAGGAGGCTGACAGGGTTACTCAAGCTTCGACTGACCTGGAGACTGCCTTGAAGAAATTGGAAGATAACTGTCAAGCGTTCTTAGGCTTGGATAATGAGGAGCATTTATTCCAAGAGGCCGAGCGTCGCGCTCGGCAACGGATTGAACGAAGGACCACCTCAGTAAGGAATCGTCTCCTAGAATTGAGTGATGCTGAAATGTAGTCGGCTTTTTCTTCTTGTTTTGTTTCTGTTTTCTTTCTTTCTGAAGAGGGCATAATCCCGAAGTATGTAATGCTTTTTCTTCCTTCAAATAAAGAGTACTTTTAATTCTACCCTTCATTTGTATTGCTTGCTGCGCCTATGATATTGTGGTGATGTTCTCCCCCGCATAGGGGATATATTTGTGGACCTGTTACCCATGGCATACCTTGGTTTTAGGTACAGATAACAAGTTTTGGTCAGGATACCTGAAGCAGTTATGGCAAAGTGGTCATGGGTGCTCTTGGTATTGGGAACGGGAACGCCGTAAAGCAGCTGGGCTTCTGGGGCATGATGAGATGGTATGTTTGTGCTAAGAAACTTAGCTGAGGATATTTGTGGGCCTATTATCCTTGGCGTACCTTGGTTTAAGATACGGATAATAGGATGAAGGAGAACCGACATACTTGCTCAGAGGTAATGAGGACATGGCAAGCAGGCAAGTTATTAGAACGTAGAGTCTTCCTACTCAGAGGTAACGAGTACATGGCAAGAGTGAACTCAACGGAAGATATTGGTGGTCAATAGAGGACATTTGTGGACCTATTACCCTTGGCGTACTCCGATCGTGGGTACAGATAATAGGTCGAAAGGGGATCATCATACTTACTCAGAGGTAATAAGGACATGGTAGGTATGAAGGTTTCTTCGACGGAGCCTTCCCATTCAGAGGTAATGAGGACATGACAGGAGTGGGCTCAATGAAGGAGGGCACATAGAATAACTCAGAGGTAATAAGGACATGGAAGTTCTATGTAGGGGGTGATTTATTTTTGGCGGAAGTGGAACGGCTCAGAGGTAATGAGGACATGGCCGTCTCGAAAGTTTGTGGACCCGTTTACCCTTTTTGTGCACCGGGAGTGCGGGTAGTGGATCATGAGGGAGGATCTCTTCCAGGAAGAAAGTTCAGAGGTATAATAATACGTGACTTACTACCTAAAAAAGTAACCGAAATATGAGTTCAGAGGCACCAGCGGGTACATGACTCGGTAATTTAGAATATTTGAAAAGGTGTGAGTTCAGCGGTACCAGCGGGTACGTGACTCGGGAATCTGGAGAATGGTGAGTGTGAGTTCAGCGGCACCGATGGGTACATGACTCGAAAATCTGACAAACGATGAGGGTGAGTTCAGTGGTATCAGCGGATACATGACTCGAAAATCTGGAAATTTATGGGGTGAGTTCAGCGGTACCAGCGGGTACGTGACTCGAAAATCTGGAAATTTATGGGATGAGTTCAGTGGTACCAGCGGGTACGTGACTCAATAATCTGACATGTTGTGGATGTGAGTTCAGCGGTACCAGCGGGTACGTGACTCGGTAATCTGGAATGTCATTTAGACATAATATTTCTTCAGGAACTTGCCGTTGACGGGCAACATGAGCAAGTCTCTGTTTTGTTTTACGAGGCGGTAAGCACCGTTGGAGAATACTGTCTCTATGATAAACGGGCCTTCCCATTTTGGTTGGAACTTGCCGACGGTCTTGTGAGTCATGACCATCGGCCTCCGGACTGCCAAGACGAGCTCGCCTACCTAGAATGTTCTGATTTTGACCTTCTTGTTGAAGGCTCCAGAGATGCGTGCTTGGTATAGCTCAATTCGCTGCTGAGCTAAGAGGCGCTTTTCATCTAATGCCTCCAATTCTTGCAGTCGACGTCGGTAGTTATTATCCGTTGTCAACTGATAGGTGAGGGTGACACGGAGTGAGGGTATTTGAGTCTCTAATGGGAGAACTGCCTCACTTCCGTATACTAGAGAGAATGGTGTATTCCCGGTGGCGGTCCGTACTGTGGTACGATAAGCCCATAAGCACTCGCCGAGCTTCTCGTTCCAGTCGCGCTTGTTGGAGGAGACGAACTTCTTGAGGAGTTTGATGATTGTTTTGTTGAACGCCTCTGCTAACCCGTTTGCTGTCGGGTTGTACGGCGTCGAAGCGATATTCTGAATACGGAGTTTATCGCAAAACCGATAGAATGCGTGGCTTGCGAACTGTGGTCCATTATCATGGATGATCCTTTGGGGCAGTCCAAAGCGGTAGATGACGTGATGCTTAAGGAAGCTGATCACGTTCGAAGTTTTCACTTCTGCAAGCGGAACAGCTTCCGCCCATTTGGAGAAGTAATCAGTGATCGCAAGTATGAAGCGATGTCCTCGGGAGGAAGATGGGGTGATTGGACCAATGATATCTATTCTCCATGCTTCGAATGGCCAGGACGCCACTGTTGGATATAGAAATTCTGATGGTTGGTGGATGAAGTCCGCGTGGACTTGGCAGGCTTTGCATTTTCTAGCATAATCTATCGCATCTGCCACCATCGTGGGCCAATAGTAGCCCATTCGGCGAAGGCGATCTTATAGTTTTGGGCCAGGCTGGTGGGCCCTGCAGACACCGTCATGAGCTTCTCGGACTGCTTCTTTGGCTTCTGCGTTTGACAGACACCGAAGCAGTAATCCGTCGTAGGAGCGGCGATACAGCATCTTCGTCTCTGTGTCGTAGAAGAATCTAAGAGATCGCCTTCTGATGGAAGTGGCTTCCTTCGGGTTCTCGGACAGGATGTCGTAGACGACGAAGTCGATGAATGGTTATCTCCAGTCTGGTATTTCGTCGACCGTCTGTACGGAATAACTTGCCACGAATTGCACATTGTTTTTGGGACAGACCAGTTCGTGGCCTATCACATCCACTGATTGGCGATCATAATTAGGAACTGCTAGGAAAACGGTAGGACCAGCTAGGGCATCAGCTTCAATATTTCGGAGTCTGGGGACGTGCTCGATAAAGAACCCCTCAAATGATGAGATGATATCGATCACTATTTGGTGATAGGGGATCATGTCTTTATGACGGACTTCGTACGAACCCCGGATCTGATTGACGATTAGTTGGGAATCGTCGTATGCTTCCAGATATTCTACCTCCAGCTCTCTTGCAAGTTGGAGGCCAATGACCAGAGCGTTGTACTCGGCCACATTGTTGGAGCAGGGTTCTGTGAGGGAATAAGCACGGTTGATCACCAATCCGGAAAGGGAGACCAGCACTACCCCGACTCCGACGACTATATTGCCTTTAGGTCCGGTCCTCGAAGCACCGTCGAAGAATATTCGCCATATATTCTCGTGGGAGGTTGCATGCGAGTCGGCAACCTCGTCTGGGATCTCTTCATATATCCTAGAGGACTCCGAGCCTGGGTAGGCTGCTAAAAAGTCCGCCAGGGCTTGACCTTTGACTGCCTTTTGGGGGACAAAGATCATATGATAAGGGGACAGCAATATTGTCTATTTAGCGAGGCGAGAGCTGAGTGCCCCTGGTTTAGTCATGAGGACTCTGAGAGGGTTGACTCATGAGATCACATGTATTGTTTGTCCAGTGACATAGTGTCGCATCTTCTGAATGGCAAACACCAGGGCGAGGCATTCCTTCTCCACACAGTGTATCGGTGCTCTGGCCCAATCATCATTCGACTGAGGTAATATATAGCTTGCTCATGGCCTGTATCGTTGTTTTGTGCTAGCAGGGCGCCGAGGGAATGTTCCATTGCTCGCACGTAGAGCATAAATGATTTTCCAGCAACCGGGGCCACTAGGACTGGAGGGTTCAACAAATATTCTTTGATGCTGTCGAAAGCACACTGACATTCTTCATCCCATACGAATGAGACGCCTTTCTTCATGAGATGGGTGAATGGTTGACATCGCCCGGAGAGGTTAGAAATGAACCTCCTGATGTAAGCTAGCCTCCCTTGAAGGCCTCGGAGTTCACGGAGATTTTTCGGAGGACCCATCTCCATGATTGCCTTTGTCTTCTCAGGGTCTACATGGATACCCTGGGAGGTGATGATGAAACCCAAGAACTTCCCGCTGGATACGCCCAGGAAAGACTTCGTAGGGTTCATTTTCAAATTGTGCGCTCGCATCAGGTCGAATACCGTCCTCAGATCCTGTAGGTGGTCTCCCTTACAGCGACTCTTGACGGCGATGTCATCAATATAGCACTCCACCGTCTTGCGTAAGTGGTCTCTAAAGATGATACTCATGGCTCTTTGATATGTGGCACCGGCATTCTTCAAACCGAAAGGCATGACTGTGTAACAGTATGTGCCAATTGGTGTTCGGAACGATGTATGCTTTTCATCGTCAGGAGACATCTTGATTTGGTTGTACCCCGAGAAGCCATCCATGAATGACATACGTTCGAAGCCGCAGGTGTTGTCAATCATAATATCTGTGATAGGGAGGGGGAATTCATCTTTAGGGCATGCCTCGTTCAGATTGCAAAAGTTGATGCAGATTCGAATCTTTTCATTCTTCTTGAGGACGGGTACTATGTTGGTGACCCAGTCAGGATGTTGCTCCTCACGAATGAAGTCGCTGGCTATCAGTTTATTGACTTTGTCTTCGATCGCATCCATGATGCCCGGGCAAAAGCGTCGCTGTTGTGCTTGACTGGCTTTGCATCCGACCGAATGTTGAGTTTGTGAAGAGCAATATCGGGATTTAGCCCCGGTATGTTTTCATAGCTCCAGGCGAACACATCAATGTATTCTCTGACAAGTTCTAGCAGCGACTCCCGGTCTTCGTCTGTTAGGCTTTTACTGACGAAGATTGGTTTTGGAGAAGATTCGCTGCCGAGATCCACTTGTATGACCTCATCTTCAGTAGAAGGTTCTCTCAGTTCGAACCGCTTTTCCCATTGTTCGTCTAATTGCTGGGCCCATGGCTCTAGCTCGAGGATTTCGGGGATGTCTTCGTCTTTCTCGTAAGCATCGGCGAATGCCATGTTGACTGACATGACTCGTCTGAACACATCTCCGATGCTGGTGTCTGAGTCGGAAGTCGGTGATCCGATTGAATGTGACTGCCAGTCACATTCTTCATCTGAACTTTCAGGGGTCGTAGTAGGCGTTACATACCCTAACCCGCATCGAGTTTTGTTATAGTAGTTTCGTGGTTTGCCTGCCGGGACTGGCGGCTTTAAAGGTAATCGTCTCCCAGTGCCGTAGTTCAATCCTGGTGTCATCTCTAGATCATACCCCTGTTTCTGCATGAGATATTTGGATTGAGGGCTATAGAGATACAGAGGCAGTCTCCCGGCAACTGACCCGAGGTCGACTTCTTCTATGGTGAGGGGATACGGGTTGTTCGTTCGGCCAGAGATGATCGGATGATCTCCTCCCTCGAATATTCGGTAAGCGTCTTCTACTGGAGTAAGCTGGATCGCGGTGTGCACATTTGTCACCTGTGTGTGTAGGTGAGCACCTATACCGTATTCCATAGCATATATTGTACATAGCTTATTGAGCTCGGTGTAATTCAAAGATAAACCTTTATTGATGAAGTAAGGTATCTTTTCTAGAGGGATTACATCATCAGCGGAGGGAACATTCGTGTGGGCAGCCACATACTTGGCTAACTCCGATTCCTCTTCGGCTACCCCCTGTGTAAATGAAGACTGAGAGAACGACCTGGGGAGCTTGATCGTCAGTGGTTCGGTTGACGGGGCAAAACGTGGGGTTGTTGGCAGACTAGCGACCCCCAGTTTGGTACTCGAGATGGAGCGAGGAGTGGCCGGTTCGCTAGAAGTGTCAGACCTTGCATTAGGGTGACGACCCTTCTTGGGAAGGCGTATCGTCAATGGCTTTTCGGAGGGATTGAGCTTCCCTATTTGGGGTTGACTTAGTCTTGGCAGTCTGATTGTCAGTGGCCCCGTTGTGGGTCTCGGCACTTGGCCGGACCTTGGCAGCCGGATTATTATCTGCTCCTCTTGCGCTGAGAGGCTGATCACATCCATCCGCAGAGTAGCGGTAAGGGGTACGAACTTGCCCGGTTTGCGAGCTTGGAGGTGGATCGTCAGGGGTCTTTCGGATCCCGTAGCCGTTTCGGTACTATCTTGTTCATTTCCTTCATCAAGGTGCCTCTTCGACTTTTCGTATAGGCAGGAGTTTGAGTAGTAGGATTCGACCCCCTTGATGGGATCGATATCAGCAAATTCTGTCTTCACGAAGCCATGTTTGTCGACATATTTGTAGCACTGTTGTAGCGTGGAAGGCACGATCATATAATCGTGTATCCATGGGCGCCCCAAGAGGATATTATAAGAAGTGTCTGCATCTATGACGTAGCAGGTGACTTCGGATTGGAGATCGCCAATCTGACACTTCAGACGAATCTTCTCGATAGGGTAGCTCCTGCCCGAATTGAAACCGCTGATGGCGGTGCTTGTAGGTGTCAGGCGATGCATTGGGATACGGAGATGATGTAGCAGACCCTTCGGGATGATGCTTATGGAAGAGCCAGGATTAATATGCATCCGATCCACCTTCACGTCATCGATGTATCCCGTGTAGTATAGCGGGCGATCATGTAGGTTGGTTTTGATGAGCATGTCCTGCGGAGTGAAGACGATGTTGGACATTGCTCCTGTACAGGCACTATCCTGGAGATCCACAGGTGAGTCTTCCCCGGTGAGGTTGGATTGAGCCAGATAGGCATCGGCATTTTGGAGCGCTTCGCTCAATGCAATACGAACGTCCTTGGAGAGCCTTAGGAGTTCGTACAGTGATAGTTTGGCCGGAGTGTTAGCCAATTGTGCTAAGATGTCAAAGTTGTAGGGCCTCTCTAGCCCTTGGGCTGCGTCCTTTCGGAGAGATTTGTCGAAGCGAGTCTCCTTTGGCCTAGGCTTGTCAGTCGTCGAAGGCTGAGCCGGTCCCAGAGCATCAGTTATAGTGGGTTGATGATTTTCGGCTGGGTTGTCAACCACAGGTTGGGATTGCGCTCCGGACCGCGTGACGATGGCTGTAGCTTTCTCGTTGTCTGCTGAGATTGTGTGGCAGGTCCTGATTTTTCCATTCTTCCTTTTGTTGGTGGAAGAGGGTGTGGGCCAAGTTACTTCTGATACTAAGTCTGGATGGACCCACATGACCTCCCCTCGTGAGGTGGTGAGAGGTACTAGACCAGCAGCATGTTCCCGGGGAGGGAGAAGATTGGTAATCTCCATTATGGCCAGAGGGACGGGGATCACCCCGTCTTGAGTCTCCGTTGGAGGGAAGCTGCCGAATTGTACGGATACCATATTGGCTGCTACGGTTACCTCTTCGAAGTCGATGGCCAGAGCGTTCGAATCGATGAGGCTTTGGATGTACCGTTTTAGTTGGTAGCAGTCGTGTGTAGCATGGTGTACATAACGGTGATAATGGCAGAACTTTGGGTTCCCTAGATCAGCCGGCCGAGGCTCTCGTCTTGGTGGAGGAAGCTGAATTCTACCTCCTTGTATGAGCATGTCTAAGATAGGCCTGACGGGGCCATCTTCGAAGGAGTAATAAATTTACGGCCATTGTTTGTCTGCTGGTTGTGACTCGAGCTTTTGCGTCGTGTCAGCCACCATAGCCTGCTTTCCCTTGCTGTCCCGATTATTAGAGGAGTTACCCCCATTATCGCTGTTGGGACGCTTGCCCTTGTTTTCTCCTACCGAGATGTGCAACCCCAGTTGGCGAGCCTTCTTTAGTCGTTCTTCGATGCTTGTGGCGCTGATGATGAATGCCTTCCAATCATTGAATTGACTTTTGCCCATCCAAAGACTAATCGTAGGAAGCAGTCTCTTTTGGCAGATCTCAATCAAAGAGGAATCTGGATTTTCGGAGGGCAGTTTCATGGCGGTCTGGCGGAACCGCTCGATGTAGTTCCTTGTCAACTCCTTCTCCCCTTGGACGACGTCCATGAGAGTGGACATAGTGACGTCCTGTCCTACTTCGTAGAATCGCTCCAAGAACAGGCGCTTGAAGCCGGCGAAGGAGTGGATGCAGTTGTCCGGTAGATTGCGGTACCAATCGAAGGCGACCCCTTCTAACGCCCCAATGAATAACCGTGTGAGGATAGCATCATCGTGGGGCAGATGGTCGGTGGTAACCTCGAAGTAAGTGATGTACCGACTTGCTGAGATTTTGCCATCATACGGGTTGATATTGAACGGCTTATATCTTGGTGGGAATGGAACATCCCTCCATTTAGCAGGGTATGGTTGTCGTATTCTGAGCTCTTGAGCGTTTTCTCGGGCATGGAACATAGCTCGGAGCTCCTGGACCTCTCTCCTTACTTCTCGGGTCTCATCTGTCGCGGTAGGGGCTGTTATTTTGGGAGGATTATTGCCCGGGTTTGGTGCCGCTGAGTTCGAATATATATTAACCGCAGGGCCCGTGCTTGTTTGTCCAGGCGTTCCTCCCTGTAGAGTGGGCAGGGCTGCCTTAATTACGTCTGCAGATTTGACCAAAGCAAGTAATATGGCTTCGAGATTGTCGATGCGCTGGCGATCATTGGAACCTCCTTGATTGCTGTCCGTCATAAAAACCGTCCTTATATGAGGAGGGATGGAAGAAACGGGGGAAGATGTGCCCTCCGAGTCGTACACATGCACCGAGAAGTCATCGGAATAGGTGGGAATGTTCTCTTCGGGCTCAGACTCGGAGGGAATGGTACCCCCAGCTTCAGAGCTTGCTTCGTCTTGAGAATCATGGATGTCCTCAGGGACATCGATGTTTGTCGTACCTGAAGGGAGAGTCGTTTCCCCGGGCTCGGCTCCTTGAAACATTAGATTGTTGCGGATATTCGGAGGAGTACTACCCCCAACTTCCAACGGTGCGGATGATGAACTTCCCACTGCAGCAGATTTCATTTTTGAACGGGTGTGTTGGAATACTCCGGTGGAAGACAACCGTTTAGACGACAGTTTCATAGCTGTAGTGGTTGATATCTTGGGACTGGAGATGCTTGTCTTTTTCCCCCTCCTTTCGGTGGGGACCTTTCGAGCTGAATGGCAGGAGACAACAGGAGGTGGCTTATCTTCTGAGCTCGGGTGCCGTAGCCTTTGGAAGACGGACGGCTGATCTTCCGTCACTGCCGCGTTGTTGCAGCAGCAATTGACGATGATTTGGGTACAGCGATGTCCAAGCGAGGACTTTTTGTAGGCCGACACTCTTTCTCTTTCCTTGCGTTTGTAGAAGATTGCCTCCCGCAGGTCAGAGGAACTATTCTGTCCGTTTGCCGCCGGGGGCTGGACTCGAACGGTTGCATATAACTTCCCATCCGAGGCCCGTGTGATAGTCAACGGGACGTCCCGATAGTCAGAGGTTGGGACAGCTGAC
The DNA here is from genome assembly GCA_029216955.1 of Iris pallida. Lineage (NCBI taxonomy): Eukaryota > Viridiplantae > Streptophyta > Magnoliopsida > Asparagales > Iridaceae > Iris > Iris pallida. The sequence continues at coordinate 2,150,949 of JANAVB010027196.1, forward strand.
TGGACCCGATGAGTCCGCGCTGTCTTAGACTTCCTCCTTTTAGCACCTGCGGGTGCGTAATAGGAGGAGTCCAAGTTGAATAACAGAGAGTCTGGCTTATCATTCAGAGAAGCATCAGGGTCAGGACCGCATGAGAGACGGTCGAAAACTGATCGAGAGAAGCGTGAAACGGATGCTATGCGGCTAGGGTTGGGTACCGTGCAGGCTGTCTGCATGCGGTTGTCTTCTGCCGTCGGATGAATTATTTTGGTGTGGCTAGGAGTCACGACCGTACAGGCTGGCCGCATGCGGTTGGCGATTATGGCCGCATAGGTTTTCTGCAAGCAGTTGACTCCCATAGCCGCATGAATTTTATCCGTGTGGTTGGCAACTGTAGCCGCATAAGCTATACGGCTGACAGATATGGCCGCATGAGTTTTCTTCATGCGGCTGGAGGATGTAGCCGCATGAGCTTTTCCCCTGCGGCCGATGCCCTTATGCAGCTCGGATCTCATAGAGTTCCTCTTTGCCCCTGCAAGTCTAGCATCATAGTGTTTTCTTCTGCCAGACTTGGGGACAGCAGAGTTGTCTACGATCTGATGTGGGGCCGCAGGGGAATCTTGCTCGCCGTTTTGAACAACGGAGGATGTCTCCGTCAGAGCTTCAGTAGGAACGAAGGATCGGGGTCTCCACTCCTTACGGGCCTTCTTCGTGCGGGTTCGCTTCTGGACCGGGCCAGTGCTCTTGTCGGAGAGCATCTCTTCGAACGCCTGTTGGTTAAACCGGGCAACCATCTTTTGTTGAGTGGAGCCAAACTTGGCTGCATCCGATTGCGTCACCAACTCCTCAGCCGTGGAGAAGTTAGTCCCCAGCAGAGTCGCCATCGTGTTTGCCATGAAATATAAAAGAACAGAACAATTATCGGAGGATCGAACTTTTACTTCACGTTACAAACTCGCTTGTACAAAGAAAGCCTAGGGACGAAAACCTAGGTACAGCAGTCTAAGTATAATTGTTTATTTTAGATTCTGGGGGGTGACGATAGAGGCTCGGGAAGGCGACGGCAGCCCTGCCTTACTCCTTGGACGATCGGTATGCAGCCTTGGCTCCTTGTGAAAAGATGGTAGGCATTGACGAAGAAATGCACTTCTTGCTCCTCTGTTGCTCCTCTGGCTTCTCTCTCTCTCTGTATGTATTCCCTCTCTGACTATGGGGGGAAGTCTCTCTGTATATATGTATTTTTTTCTCTGAAATCGTATATATCGCAAGGGAATGGCACCCTGCTATTTATAATAGTGGGATCTGATCATTAGGGTTGCCAATGATTAGCTTTTGGAGATGGCGGCGGCTTGGAGATTGGTCTATCTTGGCCATTCGTTTTAATTATGATGAATCTGGGCCATTAGGTATAGATTACACCAAATCCCATGAGCAATTAATGCTAATTGAAATAAATCTTTCTTATAATAATCTTCTGATATTTGCGAATAAATCAGATCTATCCTTCTGCCATGTGTCCCAGATTATTGGGATTTGACCCAATCTTTAATGGCAGCCAATTAGAGGAATCAATCGGTTTAGGACACGCGTCCTAGAAGCTGCTGGGGGGAATATGGACCGCATGACTAGTGAGTCGCATATGAATGTGAGCCGCATATGAATGTGAGCCCACGTGTCAGGGCTGCGTGGGCAGTGGCCCTCACTTGAGTCCTCCAACCACAGAGGAGTAATCCTTGTGGGCCGCATAGGTATATATCCGCCTGGGCCGCATGGATATGATCTTCTTGAACCGCATGAGAAGTCCTCGCTCGAGCCGCATGAGGCTTTCGTGGCCTGAGCCGCATAGGATAGATTCACTTCTGAACCGCATGGGAAGTCCTTTGCTCGAGCCGCATGAGGCTCCTAAGGCCTGAGCCACATAGGATTTATTCTGAGCCGCATGAAAAGCGAGCCGCATACGAACGCCCACGTGGCAAGGCCACGTGGCATTCTTACGGCTCTCGGGGGATTTGTATCAGAGATTTCTCTCCTCTTCCCTAGAGATTCATCATTATGGCAGAGCCATAATTACCTGCCTTTGGTGTCAGGGCTGTCAACTTTTCAGAGGGGTCAGCCGTCATAGCAATTAATGTAGCATGGGTGGAGGGGAGCACTATCAGGCCACGTGTATTCTGAGCCGCATGTAATGCCCTGGGCCGCATAGCTTCCTATGCCGCATGACTCCCTGAGCCGCATGCGTTTTCTGAACCGCTTGGATCTTTCCTGGCCGCATGAGTCATTTTTTTAGTATTTTCTATGCTTCTACATATATATTCTTTCATCTGAGACCTTGTACTATTGGATATTGCTGGGATTATCTTAGATTACTTTCATCTATTTATTTCCTTGAGTTCTATTTCATATCGTGCTGTCTCTTCCTTAGTTGTGATTGAGTTTATTATTGCTATGTCACCCCCACTCGGGGAGTATAAACTATTTAGATATATATTGTAGATGTATGTTGACCTAGGACAGCGCTCTACCGCCGATACTGCGGCGTAGGCTGGGCGTTGTTACGTTCTCGTATCCTCACAGTGGGTGCGGGTCGTGACATGGGAGGCAACGTCTGAGGCGGCTTCCCTTTGAGTCGAATTTTTAGAGGAGCGGCAGGAATCGTCTCTGGCTCCATGTCGGGCTCTGCTGTCATTTCTGCTTCATCGTCAGCATCATTGGCTTCCTCCTCGTCAGGTGATTTGTACAAGTTAGAATCAGTGAAGTAGGCTTCAACCCCCTTGAAAGGGTCGATGCCCGCGAACTCCGTCCGGATGATGTCATTGGTGGACACATATTTCATACATTGGTGGAGTATGGATAGCACCACCATGTACTCATGCAGCCACGGACGACCCAGTAGGAGGTTATAGTTGACATCGGCGTCCAAGACATAGCAAGTGACCTCAGTTCTGAGGTTACCAATATTGCACTTCAGCCATATTTTGCCCAGCGGCTCACTCTTGCTGGCATTGAAGCCACTGATTGTAGTGTTGGAAGGCGCCAATCGGTACATTGGGATCCCCAGTGTTGAGAGAAGCGTCTTCGGAATGATGCTAAGGGAAGACCCCGGATCTATCTGAATCCGCTTCACCTTGACGGAACCGATATACCCGGTATAATACAGCGGCCTGTTGTGTCGGTTGTGCTTAAGCAGCATGTCTTGTTGGGTGAAGGTTATATTAGGGATAATTTTATCCGCACAATGATAGTGCGCACATGTAGTTGGGAGATCTTCAGGCTGCTTGACCTGACTGATGAAGGACTCAGCATCCTTCAGGACTTCACAGAGAGCTTCGCGAGTGTCCTTAGAAAGACGAAGGAGCTCAAACAGAGAAAGGCGGGCAGGAGTACTGGCAAGTTGTGCCAGTATGTCGAAGTTGTGGGGCTTGGCTAGCCCCGAAGCATTCTCCTTTCGCAGAGGCCTGTCGAAACGAGCCTCTACATTCTTCTGCTTATTGGCTGATGGGTGTTTAGATGGGCCCTCTTCCTGGACAGCAGGGACAGTGCAAGGAGGCACCACCTCGACGGCAACTTCGTCAGGTTGGACGTTCTGTTGTGAACGCATCTGCACAGGAAGTGCCTCTTCCGCAGAGGAAGAGACCATACGATAAGACTTGATCTTCCTGCCTTTAGTTTTGATTCTGGAGGCAGAGCGTATCTCCGGTTGAGTAACCTCGAAAACAAAATCAGGATGAATCCATAAGATCTCTCCCCGAGATGTGGTGAGTGGGATGAGTCCACTCACGTTGTCACGAGTAGGTGGTAAGTTAACCACCTCCATTGTCACCTTAGGGATGGGGATGACCATCTTGTGTTGTAGTTGGCGGCAAGGTGCCGAACTGGACTGACACCACGTTGGCCGAAACCGTCTTCTCTTCGTAGTCGACGGAGATAACATCAGCATTGATCATGTGTTGGATGTAGTTTTTGAGGACGTAGCAGTACTTGGTTGGATGTCCGACAAAATAATGGTAGTGACAATACCTCGGATTGTCCACTTTCCCAACCTCGTCGGGACGCTTTGGGTCCAGCAACTTGATCTTATCACCCTGCTTCAGTATCTCGAAGAGTTGCAGGGTGTCTTCATCGTTGAAAGAGTACACCTCCTTTGGCCTTGGTGCAAATGGAGGCTTCTGAGTAGGCGCTGATACACCTTTTGAGGCATTGACAGTCAATGCTTGTTTCCCCTTCGACTCTCATCCGAGATTGTTGGCTACAGGCCGCTTTCCCTTGTCCTCAAAGGCAGGGAAACTGACTCCTAGAAGGCGAGCTTTGGATGCCTTCTTCTCTGCTGCTTCGACTTCGATGATCAAGGAACTCCAGTCGGAATGAGGAGTAGAATTGAGCCAGAGTTTGACTGCGGGCAGCATGTTCATGCTGCAGGAGGAGAGGAGTGCATGTTCTGGCATGCCTGGGGGCAGTCTGAAGCAGGTCTGTCGGAAGCGTTCGATGAATACCCGAACTGTTTTCTTCTCCTTCTGGCGTATCTCTATGAGGGACGCCATTGTCATGTCCTTTCCGCCGTCGTAGAAACGGTCGAGGAAAAGGCGCGTTAAATCGTCGAAGGAAGATATAGAATTGTCAGGGAGGCTGCAGTACCAGTCGTACGCCACTCCTTTCAGTGCCCCGACAAATATGCTGGTGAGTAGCGCGTCCTCCTTCGAAAGATATCCTATTTGGGACTGGATGTACGTCAAATAGCGACATGGAGAGTCCTTCCCGTCATATAGCGTTAATGTTTGTAGTTTATATTTGGGATGATAAACCACTTTGTTCCATTCGAGGGGATAAGGTTGGAGGATGCCCATCTTTTGGCGCTCCTCTTGTCTATTCTTGGACTCAAAGCATTCGTCCAGGTCCCTGATCATCTCGACCACGTCTTCCGTAGAGCTGGGAGTCGGGGAAGGTGGTACCACCTGGAGTTGAGCATTTGAGGGCTCCGATGTCCGAGGGGCTTCGCGACGATCCGTATCCAAGGATACCCGTTGAGGGGGTACACTTGACTCTCCATTGGCCCCTGGGTCGAGACCGGTAGAAGGTGTCCTGGCCAAAGCTGACAGTATCTCAAATACTGCTTGAGTCAGTGTTTGCATGGAGACAGAGAGGGTTTTGAGTCCTCCCTCCAGGGTATCCATACGCTGGACAAGGTCCGCTGGTGGCGCATCCGACTCGGTGTCACCCCCAGTCATGTAGACTGTCATGACACAGCAGGAGTCGGATGGCTCGGTTGAGGCTTCGCTTTCAGCCCCACTCTCCTATAGAGGAGTTGTTGTTCCCGGAGCTTCGTCTTGGCTACCTCCAGCTATGTTCCTGAGGACTTCTTCGTCTTCGAGACTCGGATCCGCAGGGGCTAGACTACCCCCAGCTAAGTTTTGGAGGACGCCTTCATCTTCAGGAGAAGTATCCTTGAGGGCCCGATTACCCCCAGTCCTGTCTTGAAGGACTTCTTCATCTTCGAGATGCAGATCCACAGGGGCTAGACGACCCCCAGCTATGTCGGGGAGGCTAACTTCGTCTTGAGGATGAAGATCCACCCCAGCTGTGCTTTAGAGGGCACCCTCATTTTCGGAAGGAGGATCAACAAGGGCTTGACTTCCCCCAGCTTTCTCCAAGATCTTTTTCCTCTTCCGAGTGCCTTCGAAAACTCCGGAGGACGAGACAGTTGTCTTGGTTTTCCTCGGCTGGCTCTTGGACGAGGAATTGCCAGTCGCCTTTCGGACTGACGAGGAGTTAGAGATTATATTGCAAGAAGCAACCCTTAGTTCTGTCTCCTCTTTTGTTGACACTTTCTTCCCGAGGCGACGTCAGAGGGGTGTTGATGATTGCTGCTGCTGGAACACCGACTGTCTTGGTGGGACTGCTGACTTGCAACAGCAGTTGATGGTGACTATAGCACAAGTGTGCCCTGTGGGGGGCACATCGTGCTTGTCAGTCGACTCTTCTGACCGGTGTTTATGAGTGATCACGTTACGCAGATCGTTGGAGGAGTGCGCCACCTTCATACCCCCTTTAGGCGCATGGCAAGGCCAAACGCCGGGGTGGTCAAGTGAATATTGTGCCCCCTGATCCAACACCAAACTGGCGCTCAGATCAGTAGTGGGGGAACAACATTTAGAGTGACTTGAACGAACCTCAGACGCACAACCAGAGAAGGCGCGGGAGTTCAAGACCACTGGGTTTGTCCTGCTCGACTTGGTTGCAAATACAACAGGTGCGCCCAAGTGAGACAAGGACTTTGAAGGTCAGCTCGTTTCTGGCGCAGAAGTACCTGAGTCGACCATATACAGCTTACCATCAGCAGCGTGCATGATTGTGAGCACATGCTTCTGGTTTGCTGCTGGCATAGCACGTTTGGGGCGCATGGCCCGTGCTGCCTTGGACTTCTTCGTATTAGGCCGCTGGGGCGCATAGTACTCAGAATCCAAATTCTTCTCGCCACTACAGCGAGTGAGTCTTTCAAAAATAGAGAACTTCTGTGGCGCATCGGAGGTGATGCGCGGGGCATTAGCTGTGCCCCTGCTCCGTCGACGCATCTTCCTCGCTTGAGAGGGAGATGGCTGGGGAATGTGGTCAGCCGTACGTTTCCCCGAGAGATGCGCTGCACCAGTGTGCGCATCTTGGTTGTTGAGGACGTCAGCAGAAAGGGAAGGCTGGATCGGCGCATCCCCTTCGGTGGTGGTGCCAGAGGCGTCGACCTTGCGCACCCAGATTTGGCGAGTCTTCTTCGGCTTCGGCAGCCGCTTCGAAGGGCTCGCACTGCCTTCAGAGATGAACTCCTCATACGCCTGTTGATTGAGGCATACGACCAGCATCTTGTGGGAGGAGCCCACCTTCACCTCGTCGGATTGTGACACAGCTTTCTCGGTGGAGGAGAAAGAGGTCCCCAGCAGAGTCGCCAGCTTGTTTGCCATTAAAATCTTTTGATGGAAATTTTAATACAAACAGAACAGAGTCACAATGTAGGACTTCGACGTAGTCCTAGGAGTACACTTTTGTTTATCTGGGTCCCTTGTGCCGATGGAGCGAGTGGTAATATATTGACTCCGTTGACGATCTGATGACGGTTATCGGTTCTCTGAAGGTCTGAGTTGCTCTGGGTACTGGAGCTTGCAGAGAGGAAGAAGACGTTGAGTGTCTGTATCTGCCTCGGTGGTTGTGCGATGTCTCTGTCTGTCTATGTATGTTCGTGTATATCTCTGGAAGAAGGAAATGATCCCTCTATTTATAATCTGCAGGCTGGCTGCTCATGCGCGCATATGTAGGATGCGCCTGGACGCGAGGACGCCACGTGGTGATTGCTGATGGAGGCGCATGGATGATGCGCCCTGATTGAGGAGTTGAATTCTTCATGCTGTTGTTGTGGGATGGCACGTAGCAGGGGGGAGAATCTTTCTGTTGTTGAGATCTTGGGTGAATCGAGTCAAATGACACATGTCGTAGGCCCATGGCTTGAAGATCTCGGATTTGGTGGAGAATGATCTGGTAGGTTGCGCCTGGGATTGGGCGCATAAGGAGACTTTGGCTCGTAACCTTTGGGAGTCACGAACCATTCGGGGCACATAGCTTTTGAGACACATGCGAGGCTTCAGTAGAGACTTTACTTCTGTCTTTAGGTATCAGAGAAAAGTCCGAGGTGCATGGCTTTTGAGGCACATGCAGAGCTTCGGCCATATGGCTGTGGAGGCGCATGCGACATGGTTGGACGGCCACGTGGCTTGTAACCGCCGAAGGGGAGTAATGATGATGCTGACATCGGCGACGCTTCGTTTTCTGAAAAAGCTGTCAACTGCAGTCTTCGGGGGATGTGCTGCCCACTCTGTCAGACTTCAGCATTTAATGTTCTTTGACAGATGATGGATTGTTGAATGGGCGCATCGATCGGCGTTCCACTAGGTGCGTGGGGCCGCATGGGGGCGCATGCTTGTGAAGCGCTTGGTGCTTAGGGGCGCGTCTGTGTGATGCGCGGTCTATCCGGCGCATCCGCTCTGCTTGACACGTCTTTATTGGTACGACTGTCACGTTCTTCGAGTGCTTTAAATAGCCATTTTTGACTTGGCTGAATTCAAAGCGTCAGGTTCATCCATTTAATGCAAATTCATTGCACGGGATTCAGAGAGCCATCCACTTGGCGCATGGGTTTGATTTGCCCGGCCTATAAATAGTAGCATGGAGAGGGTTTGCTTCTCGTTCTCTCACGTCCTCCCGAAATGAACTTGTTTACTCGAGCACATTCTGCTGACGAGATGCTCCCGAGGGTGAAGATGCGACGCAATGTCTTCATTGATGCACTTGAAGGTGACTGTTACATCCAAAAGTCGGAGTCGAGGGCTTCTGAGGCAGACGGAAGGTGCCTGTTGCATCCAAAGATCAGGATGCTCGAGCCTCGTATCCGTTATATGGGAATAGCCGCAGATCGGAATTGCGGTGCTGCGGCTTTGGGGGCTCTTTCTTCTGTCAGAGTGGGTGTACCCCATTCTGGTTATGTTGAAAGCTGCTCCTTTAGCCGTGGTTTCGATTGCGGTCTTCCTTGGTCTTTGGAGGCTCTTTCGAAGCCTCCACTGGCCACAGGTTGACTTCCTTGGTTTGGGGAGCTCTTCCTCCAGCTAGAGGGTTGATTGCCATCCTCGTTCTGCTCAATTAGGTGAGCCTGGCTGGAAGGGTAGCACGTAACTGAGCTGCTGAAGGGATAAACATAACTGAGGATGCGCATAAATGAGCTGCTGAAAGGATGTGCCTTGCTGGGAACGCATGGTGGGATGCGCCAGTTCAAGAGCGCATGATGACTGCTGTGCCTGGCTGTAGACTTAGGGTCTTTTCTTTTTGTAGAAGTTCTCTTTTGTACAGCCCTTTTTAAGACATGTAATATACTTTTATATGAAATAAAAATCTTCTTTTAATGTCTATATTCTTGTTTTGCTGTGTCAAGTCTGAGCTCCCTGGCGCATGTAGTGTTTGGCGCATTGGATTTCTGATCGTGAAAAAGAGTCCCTGATCACTCGCATCAGGAAAAAGATCGAAGGCAGGCACAACGCTACTCTATCCCCGGGAGGCAAGATAATCCTCATCAACCACGTCCTCACTTTCATTCCCATCTACACCCTTGCTGCGTGCTCCACCCCAAGAAAGTCCTATCCTACATTGAGAGCATCTTCAACAACTTTCTCTGGGTCACAGCGGAGGTCACGACAACAACCATTGGGCCAGCTGGGACACCATGGCTCGTCCCACCGTGGAGGGGGTCTAGGCTTCACTAAACATTCCCACATTGTCAATGCTTTCTCCATGAAATTATGGTGGTCGCTTTGCACGAGCAAGAACTTGTGGTCTAGGTTCATGAAGGCCAGATACTTCAAACACACTCACCCGTCTACGGCCATCGCTAACAGCAAATCATCCATGGCCTGGAGGCACATTCTCATCGGGCGATCCCTCGCCGAACCCGCGATTTGCCTTAAGGTAGGAAATGGTGAGGCATCGCCATTTTGGGAATGCTGGGTTGGCGATACCTTGCTCCCCAACAATTCAACGGCTCCTAGGAACAACTCTATCAAGGACATGTGGGACTATCCAAATAACACCTGGAATTGGGACAATGTGTGGTTATGGGCTGGACCCGAGACAGTCGATTTCATTTGCCGTAACGATTTGAGGATCGGACAGGACGCAGACAAGCTTGAGTGGACGCCCGATAATTGTGGCGCATTCTCGGTCAAATCGGCCAGAATAGTCATCCGCGGCAACGCGAACCCGTCTCCTACCATAGCTTCATTCTGGCAGACTTGCCTCCCCAAGAAGTGGTCCTTCCTCATCTGGCGTGCCCTTCGTAGTTTCCTTCCCACCGACGACACTCTCAACACAATCGGCTTCAGTCTTACTTCAGCATGTACATGCTGCTCTGACCGTTAAACGGAAACAGTCAACCACATTCTCAGTCAAGGGGACCTATCGGTCCAGGTCTGGAGATCTTTTTTCCAGCGTTGCAGACTGCCTATTGAGGGCGATAACTTCTACCAGCTTATGGCGACCTGTGCTTCAGCATCCCATGGCCACCAAATCGTCGATGTAACCGCTAATTGGGTTATCTGGAAAAATCGGAACAAGGAGAGATACGAAGGCCACCAGTACAACGCCAATCAACTGATATGGGAGGCCATTCTTCAGTGCCGCCAACGAAGAGCCCTCTGTAAGCACGGTCAAACGGCCCTCTGGACCTCCCTCCTTTTCTCGGCTTAGCCGTTTTATTTAGCGTTCGCCTGTTCTTTTGCCTCTACTTTGTCAGTATACGTGTATAGGCATCGCCATTTTGCGCCTTCTGGTATACTTGTAAAGGTTCGGTCTTTTCGGCCTTAATGAATAAAATGGGTAGTTCCAAAAATAAAATTATATATATAATATATATATATATATATATATATATATATATATATATATATATAAGAACGAATATATATATATATATATATATATATATATATATATATATATATATGAGAACGAACACACACACACACACACACACACACACACACACACACACATATATATATATATATATATATATATATATATATATATATATATAAGAACGAACAAACACACACACACACACACACACACACACACACACATATACATATATATATATATATATATATATATATATATATATATATATATATATATATATATATATATATATATATATATATATATTATTTATTTTTGTGTATGTGTGTGTGTTCGTTCTTATATATATATATATATATATATATATATATATATATATATATATAGTCCAAAAAAAAAAAAAAATATATATATATATATATATATATATATATATATATATATATATATATATAGTCCCCGTGGTCGTATCTCGTTAGGAACGGTGGAGCACCCTAACGCAGTGGCGCGGGTTCGAGCCCCCTTGCAGGCATGCCTCCAAGCACCATTAAGAAGTGGACACCTCAATATATATATATATATATATATATATATATATATATATATATATATATATATATATATATATATATATATATATATATATATATATATATATATAGTCATAACCCCTGCCCATAGGGCATGGTTCATTTAAGGTATTCCCCCTCAAAATCTTGGACCCCCAATAATAATTATGAGGCCCCCATCAAAATATTAAATTCCAACCACTGCTGGATGTGAATTTTTATTGGATTCCCCATCAAACCCTACTTTCAATAATGCTCATCCACAACCATTAGGAGTGCAAACCCCACTCTTTGGATTTTCCATAAAACCCCACTCTCAATAATGCTCATTCTCCATAAAACCCCCACTCTCAATAATGCTCATCCACAACCATTATGAGTGCAAACCACACTCTTTGGATTCCCCATAAAACCCTGCAACCGTTGATTCACCAAGATTAAATCCCAACCACTCTTTATCTTGGCACAGTCAGCCCTAGGATTCAAAAACCTTTGTGTTTTGTATAAGAATATAAACATGTTAACAGTTCAACAATAATTAATATATAAACTATTAACAATAAACAAAATAAAGTTCAACTCTTAGATTGTTAGAAATATTTGCTTTCTTGTCTTGAATTTCTATAAATAAAAATAAATAAAATTAAGATTATCGGCCACTGAGAAAGTCGCACACGAAGCACTGCCTTAAAAGTTGATTCGCGTCTATATGCAAACTTGTTCTGAATGCTCGGTAAAACTCCTACTCTACCGGTATCTTCTCGTGGCACTCAACACGGAGAGATGGACCCCAACTTAGCTCTGCCCAGAGTAAGGATCTGAAGAAGAGAAAGAGCTTTGGAGAACATAATTTTAGAGGGATATCACGTAGGAATTTTCTGTGTAGAGATCATGTCACGTCCCGCTCCCAGATAACTGGATACGAGTCGGACACGTCCAGTCTATGATTTCTTTAACAGGGGGGTTTAAGCTGTCTAAACCTTAATGATCACAAGATCAACTCATCACAATGCTAACGCGTACTATCATAAAACACATCACAACTCAATGTTCCACTATGCTTTAGGAGTACACCTTTGTAATAGGTTTCCAAAAATATATCCGATAAAAGATAAAGTACATCATATGCTATTATTTAAGTTACCCAACTACACAATACAATACTGAACAATACAAAACAAACAATCTAAAACACTATAATAACATAACGCTCAAGATTAAAAAAAAACCCCGCTCTAGATCTCCTGACTAGAAGTTGGCTCCACCTCCTAAGCTAGGTCATCCCTGGTCAACTCATCTGTGGGACCATTGTAGCTAGTATACAAGTCAGCATCTAACTCACCTGCAACACATCCAGTCAAGAAAGGAGCAAAGTACAACCCTACGATATGAATCATACTAATAAACTGTAAATTAATGCTACTGATCACTAATCATGTAAATGCAGTAGTGGCAGTACAACAATGGAATGTCTAAGTACCATAATGATTTGGAAATCATAATTCTACATATGATCGGGTTAGGAAGTATAATAGAACAATAGTACAATCAGTACGGTACGGCTTAGGCACACATGTACGATGTGCGATTAAGCTATCAACAATCAGTATAATGGGTATGATCACATGTAAACTATGAATTTTCCTCCAAATCCTCGGCAATGAGCAATAAGTATAATAAGAACAATGGTACAATCAATATCTTCGTGTAGCCTACGTGTCCAATATGAAATACCATGCAAGACAGTTAATTAAGTATGGAATTCAAACCATAGCGTACTTGCCTAGATTGTCGTAGGGATCAAGTCCAATTTCTAAAGAAGAGTGTATCAAAGAGACACAATAGTTATTTTAGAAACAATTTAAATCTATAACTATATCCTAATACTCAAATTTATTGTTTAGGACTAGACCTTATATTAATCAATCACTTACTCCTTAAATCCCTTTTTAACTACACTATGTTAGTAAACCTTTATATAAAACACTAACCTAACTATTGTTCTATCGGCTAAGCCCATGATATGAGCCCAACTATCAAGCCAATTCCATTGTTCAAGTGGATCTTTATTACTAACTTATGTGTTATAAAGTCTGTTATAAACTCAACCCAAAATAACTCTACAGGCCCAGGGTCCAAATCTCTAACAATTAAAACTATGACAAAATATTTATATCTATTCCTTAACCCCAGCCCATGTAGGGCCCAAATCTGTATGGATCATCACCTAAAATGAACCATTGCTATTTTTCACGACCCGCACCAAGTGTAGGGGCACAAAAAGTGGGTACGTCCAGCCTACGCCGCAGTATCGGTGGTAGAACGTTGTTCTATGTCGTTATCACAACTAACCACAATATGATATACTCTCCAAACGGAGGCCAAATCACAGAAGGTACAACTCAATCACAAGTCTAAAGATGGAAATAGCACAATATGATAGATATGAAATCCTCAAATGAAGATACAAATGGAAGGGAAATAAATCCAAGTTTAACAACATCAAGTCTCAACATCTCAAAATAATACAAATTCTGAATCCACAACACAAATGACATAAAAAATAAGATAAGCAGTCTAGCTATCTAATCTAGACAATGGTAACATCCTCAGCAGCTGCCTGAACCTCCAGGGGTCTAGGCTGCAAGTGTCATCTAGGCCTGCTCCGTAGTAGGTAGGGCAGAACTCCTCCTCATCCTCTGTAATATTTTCAACAGGTCCAGTTAGGACATAAACGAGCACATATCTCTCAAACAGTTCATATCATGGCAGAAAATGTAAAACAAGCAATATAGTAGATACATGAACTATAAGAAAGTACAGGAAAGATAAGAGAGATATTTGTAAACTAAAAATATCTATATGTAAGTTACAACTGTAAGTGACTAAGTGATTTAGAGCACAAGATGGTTTGTAATCGTCTTGGGTTTGCACATGAATAACACAGTTGCACATGAGAGCTGTGTTGCACATGAATAACATAATTTCACACGAATAAGTAACAGAGTTGCACATGATGGAAAAGATCACATAACCATTTATACTCACCCCTGCCCCAATCAATACACAAGGATCTAGTCAAGTTACGTTACGCACATGATGGTTTGGTTATTCATGAAACACATGGGAAAATATGGCCGTACATGAGAACTCATGAAAGTACATGAGCGTACATGAGTGCACATAAGAGTACATGAATAACGCAAGAGCAAAGAATACGTGATGTACATGAAATATGTGACATTAAGTACCCGATGCGTCCGCTAAGGGGGATAACATCTCGTGAAAAGATCCATATAGTACCAACCCGTTATAACAAGTGTCAGCATCAAGTAACGTAATCTAAAGCAAGAATATAAATTCTGACAAGTATGAAACGATCAGAGAATGTACTCGCCTGATATCCTATATAGCTGATGAGAAAAGATGTCCAAATCGGAGTAACTGAGTCCTATTTAGGGCAACACAGGTTATAGTATATTCACAATGGTAATAATGAAGTTTACAATGCATCCTATATAATTCCAGGTCATTTTAGGCCAAAGTCAACTATTGGTCAACTCTGGTCAACAATTTAGTTAACTAGGTCATCTATAGTCAACTAGTCTAGGGTTTAGCTAAACTCAAGTCCTCTAGGCCAATTAGGACTATCTAGTCAATCTAAGGTCAAACTAGTCAACTATTCTAGGTTAGTCAACAACAAGCCTAGCCAAAATCCTATACCAATACATATACCATATAAAAATATCATATCTACAATCAATATATATATATATATATATATATATATATATATATATATATATATATATATATATATATATACATGCACATCTATGTATCCATATATATATATACTTATCTATATACATGCATACATTCATACTTGCATTCCTACATACATACATACATATATATACATTCAATCATACTTATATACATATAAGTTATCAATATATGTACATTATATATATATATATATATATATATATATATATATATAAAAAAATAAAAATAAAAAAAAAAATATATATATATATATATATATATATATATATATATAGAGAGAGAGAGAGAGAGATAGAGAGAGAGAGAGAGAAAGGAGGGAAACAACTAAAATATGAGTTTGTGTGTGTGTGTGTCTATACATGAATAGTGTGAGTGCTAGCAGTTCAGTTAAGGTATGTGTATGGGGGGGTGGGTTTCAGTCATGGGTTTACAGTCAACATACCATTCACAGTTTACATATAGTTAAGCCAAAATCTCAGTTTTCATATTCACATATAAAACTCAGTTTTCATACATTAATATCTCATGTACAATTCAAGGTAAACATCCAATACAATTAAACCAATGACCCAACTCAGTTGCATTCAAACTTAGTCTCAGTTTACAGTGTATATGTCAAAACCTAATATCAGTTTACATATTAACAAACCCAGGTTTCAGTTTATAGTATATATAAACAAAATCCCAGTTTCACAAACAAACTAAACACAGTTTTCATGTTATCCCAACAACAGTATACATGTATATATTCAATCCCAACAAAACCCATATCCTATTTCAAAACACAATCATATCAACCCAAAATCTCAGTATACAGTCAAAGCCCAACATCTCAATTTCAGTTTACATTCAATCCCAAGTTCAATTTAAATCTCATAATATAATGAATAGTAAGATATAATATGAGTATACATATACACATATGTACATACAAGGATACATTCGAAAATACCTATAAATACTCATTTAAATTTAGGGAAAAGTATGTGCAGAGGTTAACATATATGTGTACGTGTCAAGGGGGTGTTCACGTGTCCACAAAACTGGAAACGAGTGTCCAAAACAAATGCAAACACAGTATCAGAATCGTGCGTGCACACAGGCTCGTGCAGTCATCCCGAGTCGTGTCAGACACGACACAGTACACGTGACACCTCATGCACATGTACACGTGTAGCTAGGGTACCAGTCTAGGTATTCGACACCTCACTTGGTGTCCATGACATGTCTGTGCAAGATAGGAACCGCGTATCAGTCGAAGGAATTCGATTGAGCACGTTCAGAGCAAAATGCGTGCACACGCGATATCGTGTCCGATACGAAACCAATGGACACAAAACTTGGGGGCTGACTTTTCAGTCCTGGCCCCACCTCTATGCCAAATGGGAAGTGTCCATGTGTCGAATACATGGAAAAATTGTGCACGAGTAGCAGGGCACGCATGCGACTGTGTCGTGCTACGATTTGTGTCCAGTTTTGGACACGAATTCGACACAGAAATGTTCTCGGTGCTTAGGGAAATCAAAACATACATGAAGGGCTACTGAAATACGAAATTAGATTTAGAAAATAACAATAAACAGTTCATAGAGGCTTTTTATCAAACACGTTCAGTAGCACTCCGATACTCAAGCGATACGCATATCAAATGAATCCTAATTCCTACCAAACTTGGTCTACAGGGCCTTAGTACCTAGATGCATATATCTAAGAAGAGAAAACAGAAATCTAATTGAGTTTTAGGACTATTACCTATTGAGAGTTAGATCTCAATGAAAAGCCTTACGAATGTGGTCCTTCTCCAACTTGCAATGGTCCAAAGCCTCCAAATCCTTGCTAGCTAGCTTCTATAGACGTCCTTTACACTAGGGAAGTGTGATGCAAAAGATTAGGCTCAATTTGGAGTTGATTTGGAGAAAGGAGATAATTTTTGGGGAATAACACTATTAGGGTTTAAGGATGCTATGTAAAAGAGGCAAGGGGGTGTCAATATGTTTTTATATAGGGGTGGGGATCCCTTGATGGCAGCCAAAAATCATTTCTAGGGTTAGGGTTAAGTTTTAAGAGGTTTGAAGGCCTCTAGCTAGTTTAATTCAAGACTTTCTAGTAAAGGCCTATAGCTAAAATATCTATTCTTTACAAATATCCTACTTTAACTAATATCTAGATATTCCTAACCTTGTCATGATGGAAACTTTTAATCTAATATCTAGGCTAATGGATAATATACAGATTAGGGCAATTCTAGGTTAAGGCCTAATTTAACACTTAGCACATTTCCAATGATCAAAGTCCTAATTAAATAAAAGTCCCAAAATGACCAAAATACCCATAGACTAAAAAGCGACAATTAGTCAATCTAATCACCTGGTTAGGTCCCCATGGTCATGGTTAGTCTCTAGGTCAAGTAGTCTCTAGGATTACACTAGCAAAACACCAAAATCATATTTCATTAATTTAAATAGTACTAAATTAATTAAAAAATCACCAAAAATCTCTAACATGATTTAAATCCTATTATTCAATGGCCAATTTTACAAAAGTTCAAAATTACCCTCATTTTAGAAAAGTGGTGGTTGCAAGTCTACCCTCCTTAGAATAATTTCGTCCTCAAAATTTAAAGTGGTCGTACTCCTTCTAGGTCAAACCCCCAACAATCATAGTCTCAGATACCTTATTTAAATCATACAATTCGATAATCATATACGTCTATCCAAAATTATGATACTCAGAATCTTCGTCATACTAGTAAGCAACGCTATGATAACCTCGCCTTGCCAGCTAATATGACTATAGAAGACTCTAGATTCCATAACTGAGGCGACCTAGCCCATACGATTTATCTTGGTAAAAAATTAAATCAATAATGAACGCCAAGATTCAAATTCATCAACGAACAAGAAAGGTGAACAGGAACAGTTGGAATCGAATTTCAAGATAGATTATAATGAAGCAAAAGCGGGAATGGAATCGAAAAAAATAGAACCTGCAATCAGCTCTCCTACTACCTGTGCATCCTCGGCTGTCATGGCGTAAGCTCGCCCCTGCTGGCCTCCTCTAGCCTGCTGCTGGTGCTGCATGAACCTCTGCTGCTAGGTCTACAATGGTGGTCCCTTCTGCTGGCCCACCGGAGCCCTAGCTCCTGCTCCTTGAGCTATCCGTCCCAAAGACTTGGGACACTCCCTCAACTGATGATTTGATACCCCAAAAAGTAGGCACCTGCCTAGCCTCTTCCGGCAGTCGCTCCACTCGTGTCCTGGTTTCTTACAGAAGAGGCAAATGATAACCTGCTGCCTCTGCTGATAAGGTGCACGGTCCTGACCCTGAAACTGCTGCAGCTGGAAGCGCCTCTGCTGCTGATACTACTATTGAATCTGTATTTGAGGCCTCTTGGTCGGGCCTGCACTACCACTAGCTCCATGAATATCCCGTGTCCTCTTTTCCTTCAGCTCAAGATCGTCCTCCGCTACCATGGCTCCAATCAAAATCTCCTCAAAAGTGCATCATGGCTGCTCTTGGTAAATGGCTTGATCTTCTTGATCAAGCCCTTGCGGAACCTCCTCGCCTTTGCGGCCTCAGTAAGATCCTCCACAAATCTGCCCAGATGGCAGAACTCACCTACGTACTCCTCAATGGCCTGGATCCCGTGAACCAAGTTCTCGAACTGTGTCTCCAGTACGCCGAGTATGGTGTCCGGGAAGAACTTCTCTTTGAAGAGTTTCTTGAAGGCTCCCCATGTCTGTCCCTCAGTACCCACTCGGGGATCGGCTGGTACCATGTCCTGGCAAGGTCCTGCATCTGACTAACAGCTGCCTCTACCTAAATCCCAACTGGTATCAATACGAGGCAGAAGATCTCATCAACGTGCTCAATCCATGCGTCGGCATATACGACATCCTCGGTACCTCTAAAGTCCATCGGACGCATCTTCTGGAAGTCCTGGACGTTCGGGGTCCTCGAATGGTATTGGTGTATCTAGCCTCCCTGCGGCTGGGCGGTAACCCTCTCCACTATCATCCTGGCCAGCTGGTGGGCATCATCTATGCCCTGTCGAAAGTCAGCAGACTGGCGCTGCTGCTGTGCCTCCATAAACTGCTGGAAGAAGGCAAAGAGGTGTGCAGCGTCCACTGACCCTGAAGGTGGCTACTGCTGGAACACATCTGGGATGATATGGGAAGGCTTTCAAACAGGTGGAGGTGTACCCCCGAATACGGCAGAAGCTCCAACATGAGAAGTAATAAGAGGAGATACGGTCCCAGGGTCCTGCTGAACCGGACGAGAGGTGGCAGACCTCTCGACAGTATCCCCCGGGCCAGAGCGATGAGATCGTGTCTCCATCACCATCCTGAAGACAGATCAAACAATGAAATCAATACTGAGAAAGAAGCGATATTATCAAAGGAGGACAGTTTATTTCAAGAGAAAGAAATTATCAATAAGAATTTAGATGGCAGAATTTAGATAAGATTTTTTCCTAACGTGATTGAGTACCCCAAAACTTATATCCTATATCCTACTGCAGGATGTAGTGATACTCTAGTTCGAGTACCACTACAAAATCGTACTAGTTGCGACTCTCGAGATCTACATGGGCCACCACTAAAAATATGTTACGATCCGTACCCAGTGTAGGGGCACGAAAAGTGGGTACGCTGTAACACCCACTTTTCCAAAATAAGGGTAAATTTGAACTTTTGTATTTTAAATCATTAAAATATTGATTTTAGTCATGAGATGATTTTTGGTGATTTTTAGTTATTTTAAAACTATTTAATTGAGTGAAATATGAAATTGGTGTTTTGCTAGTGTAACATTAGTCATACATGACCTAGAAGACTAATCATGACCAATGAGACCTAATCATGTGTTTAGGATTTCAAATTTCTACTTTTAAGCCTAGGGGTATTTTAGTCATTTTGACACTTTTGTGAAATTATGAATTATATTAATTAAATATGTGTTAGTTAAATTGTTGAGACTTGACCTAGAAGTTAGCCTAATCTAGATTGTTAATCATGACCCTAGAGACTAAGTTAGAGGGTTTCATTAAGTAATTACATTAGTGAAATATCTAGATATTTGTTAAAAGATATTTTAGGCTAAAGGTTAAAGGATGTTACTTTAATTGTGAGCCCTTAGATTAGCTAGAAATTGTTGGAGAAACCTTAGCCCCTCATCCTAAACCCTAACCCTAACTTAATGGCAGCCAACACACATCCCCACCCCCTATAAATACATCCCATTAATCATTTGCACCAATTTTAATTTATTTTATGTGCCTCTTTTGTGTTCTTCCCTAAACTTCTCCCCAAATATCCAAATCACCTCCAAATTGAGCCAAACTTCTTGCATTGGGATCCCCTACCATTGAGGATACTAAGGGAAGCTAGCTAGCAAGGTTGCACAAGCTTTTGGCATCATCATTTGAAGAGGACACCCCCCCTATTCTAGGTTTTTATTGAGTTTTCACTCAATAGGTAAATACCCTCATAAATAGTTAAATTTCTGTTTTCTCTTCATGAATAGATGCATCTAGGTACCAGGGACCTATAGGCTAAGTTTGGTAGGAATTAGATTGGGTTTGGTGTCCGTATCGGACACGTATCTAGGTTAATATTAAAGTGTTTGGTGTATTGCCACAGTGAATTAAATGTTATTGTTTTCGAAAACAAATTGCATCATCTTCTAGCCCTATAGGTGTAGATCTAGGAACCCTAGCTCTGAGAACGAATCCGTGCTGTTTTCGTATCAAAAATCGACACGGACACGCTGTACGACGCTGTCGTGCAGTGCCCTGCTACCCGACCTCTTTTTCTCCCCACACAGGACACGTGGACACTTCAAACTTGACATGGGGGAAGGGGCAATGTCTGTCATGCCTCCCCCAAAGTTTGGTGTCGAATCGTGTCGTGTCGAGGGAGCACGGACACGTGCACTGGTTTTACACTGCACAGTGCGTGCAGTAGATCGCGTTCTGATACGCATCTCGTGTCCTTTCTACACGACACATGGACACGTATCAGGGTATGGAACACGTAGCCTGACCCTAGGTGAACCTACACACGTGACCACGAGACACGTGGATGCCTGTGTCGTGTCCTAGACCTAGGTGAACACGTGCACGAGGCCATACTGAATACTGTATTTCCTGACATTTGTATTTTAGTTTTGGACACATTCGTGTCCACTTTTGTGGACACGAACTACTTTCTAGGCACGAGTACATGTATACCTAGTGTCTGCACACCCTGCTTTAGGGTTACACCTAGTTAATTGATTCAATTTGATGTTTGTATAGGTTTCCTGATACATGTTACAGAGGTTCATATATGACTGGTACTGTGTTCATAGGGATTTAGGTATTTCCTGAGATTAATTGTTTAAATATAATTTTTACATGTTATGGATGCATTGATAGGATGTGTAGATAACAGGGTTTCATTTGGGTTTTGTTCGAATTTGATTTTGAGGTGTTAAAAAGAATTTGGATATCAATGTGAAGAAAACCTGAGATTTCCTATTGAGTTAAAAACTGAGTTGAACTCATCTTGAGAAACTGAGATTTTCAAACAAGAAAACTGAGAATGTGATAACAGGATTACTCTGAGATTTCCTTATGTGTATGAAACTGAGATTGTTCATGTTTATAAAATCTGAGTTTGGGTTTTTGCCTTAAGGCTAAATCTGGAAAACAGTGTACTATAGTACACTGGTTTTCCTTGACATTTTTGAACTTTGATTTGGTGTTTCCCATATAGAATAAAACTGAGAATTCCTGTGCTGTAAACTGAATTTGGCAAAACCTGAGAACTGTGTTAAGAAATCTAAGTTTTTTCATTTCTGAAACTGAGATGTGATAACATGAATATCTGATTTTAGGTATAGGTAATAACTGAGATATATGTTAGGATAGTTTAGAATTTAGGTTGTGTATATATATGTTGGTTGTTAATTCCATTTGAATGATGTCCTATTAGCAGAGAATTGTGGAGAACCTGAGATGGTTCAACCTACATTTCATGAATCTGAGAATTTCCTATGTGTAATTACTGTGGTTCAATTCTTGGGGTTTTTTGGTGAGTATTTGAATTCAGAATTTTAGTTGAGATTGGAGTTATGGCTTGGCTTGATTTGACAAGGGAGGTTGGTTGTATACTGTTGTCCTCTTAATGTCCACACACACTACACACACAGCCCACTCTTTACATATATGTACACCATTTTGTTGACTTAGTTCACATGAACACTCCCACACACATTGCACACTGTCACTTGAGTCCACCTAGGAACAGTACTGCTTTTTCCTGTTTTCTGTTTTTTCTGTTTTCTGTTTTCTCACATTCCTATACACACGCACACATGCTCACACACACTCTAATGTCCACACACTCTTTCCATTCTCTCTTTCCTTCACTCTCTTTCACTACACACACACCCATTCCTGAACCCAAGCTCTCATATACACACCCACATACACATGTAAACCCCTTAACCCTCTCTCTATATCTCTTTGTATATATGTATATATGTAAATATGTATGTAGGCATATGTGTTAGCTAGAAGTTCTACTTTACCTAATGACCACAATGTTATACACACACACACAACCTATATATATACACCCGTATATGAATGTGTGTGAAATATCTATGTATATGTGTACACATATGTACCTATGTGTTATAAGATATCTCATGGATAGCCTCTAGGTATATTCCTAGATTAGATGATAAATCCTAATCTATGAGTGTATGTATATGTATTTCTGTGTTTAGCTTAAGTATTATATAAGTTGTGTGAAGTTGGTTGACTTGTGTTATATAGGTTGTAAGGACTTGGTATGCTAGCATAGGCTAGTTTAGCCTTGATTAGACTAGTATGGTCTTGTTAGACCTAGTTTGACTATAGTTGACCTAGTTTGACTTCTAGGGTTGACCAGAGTTGACCAGGAGTTGACTTTGGCCTAGTTTGACCTAGAATCATGTAGAATGCATAGTAGGACCTCATTTTACTATTTTGGACTTGTTGTGACTTGTGCTGTTCTGTTTAGGAGCCAGACACCACTCTTCGAGCAGTACTTTTCATATTAGACATTCAGATACAGGCGAGTACATTCTCTGATCGTTTCATACTTGTCACGATTTATATTCTCGCTCTAGATTACTTTTACTTGATGCTGTCACGTTATCATCACGGATTGGTACTATATGGATCTCTTCTTGGGATGTTATCCCCCTTAGCGGGCGCATCGGATACTTTATGACATGTGTTTCATGTACATCATGTATTCCTTGTTTCTGCGTTATTCATGTACACTCATGTTCTTTTATGTTCTTTCATGTACGTTCATGTACTTTCATGTTCTTTCATGTACGCTCATGTTTCCTCATGTGTTTCCTGTGAAACTAAAACATCATGTACGTAACATAACTTGAATAGATCCTTGTGTATTGATTGTGGGTAGGGGTGAGTATAAATGGTCATGTGATTTACCTATCATGTTCACTTTGTTACTTTTCATGTTTTATCATGTACACATCAGCCTTATTGGCTGATGTCCCACATGTTCACTCATGTACATCATGTTCAACCTAAGCCAATTACATGCCATCTCGTACTCTAAATCACTAGTCACTTACAGTTCTTACTTATCATGTATATATTTCCAGTTATCAAATATCTCTCATGTTTTATGTACATCTTCTTACAACGTTTCATGTATCTTACTCTATTGCCTGCTTTATATTTCCTGTCTTGATATGAACTGCATGAGATGTACTGTGCTCGCTCCTGTCCTGACTGGACCTGTTGAAAATATTACAGAGGATGAGGATGAGGCCCTTTGTACCACCTATTACGGAGCAGGCTTAGACGACACCTGCGACCTGGCTCCTCTGGAGGACCCAGCTGCATTTCAGGATACTACTCCCATAGTCTAGGCTAGTCAGCTAGGCTTTATCTTTCTTTTCAGTATTGTTTTTGACTTTCAGTTGTTGTTTTGAGATGTATATATTCTTTCATATTCTGTAGTTGAGACTTGTACTCGGGATGTTTGCTGAGATGTTATCTTAGACACTAGATTCTTCTGATTATCTGTACTTTGTTTTGAGTTCTATGTCATAACATACTTTTCTTCCTTAGTTGTGATTGAGTTTACATTCTGATATGTCACCCCCATTCGGGGAGTATAAACTGTTTAGTCTTATACTGTTAGATGCATTGTGACCTAAGACAGCGTTCTACCGCCGACACTGCGGTGTAGGCTGGGCGTTGTTACGTTCTCGTGCCCTAACTCTAGGGTGCGGGTCGTGACACGTTTTTAGTGGTGGCCCATGCAGGTCGAGTTTATGTAGTGGTATTCGAACAAGAGTATCACTACAGCCTGCAGTAGGAGTAGAATATTTTGGGGTACTCAATCACATTAGGAAAAGCTCTTAACTTGATTCTTGTTATCAAATTCTTGCTACTTGAATACTTTCTTTTGAAAATAAACTATCCTCCCTTAATTTATCGCTTCTTTCTCAGCAATTGATATCCTTGTTTGATCTGTCTTCAGGATGGTGGAGACGCGATTACAGCGTGCCATTCAGGGAGATACTGTAGAGGGGACTGCTACCTCTCAGCCAGTTCGGCAGGGATGGGAGGCTACAGCTCCTGCCACCTCTGCCCATATTGGGACTTCAGTAGCAGCTGAAGGTATGCCTCCACGAGTTCGGAGGCAGGACCCAGTCACTCCAGAGATGTCTTTCCGGCAGCCGCCGCCTACAGGACACGTGGACGCGGCGCAGATGTTTGCCTACTTCCAGCAGTTCATGGAAAGACAGCAGGCTCGACAGGATAGAGGCATGGAGTTGGCCGTCACGACAGCCGCGGCTCGACCAGTGGTGCAGCAGCCGAAGACACCTGGGATCGAACAGTTCCAGAAGATGAGCCCCAGAGACTTCTTGGGGACAGAGGGGATTATATATGCTGACGAGTGGATCGAGCATATGGAGGAGATCTTTAGCTTGGCCAGGATTCCAGCAAATCTCCAGATAGAGGCTGCAGCTAGCCGGATGCGAGATCTTGCTCGCACCTGGTATCAGTCGGACCCCAGGATGGGGGTACCAGGGCAGACTTGGGAGCAGTTCAGGGGCTTCTTCAAGAAGAAGTTCTTCCCAGATTCAGCAGTCAGAGCCTTGGAGACGAAGTTTGAGAGCTTGGTCGAGGGGAGCCTCTCAGTAGAGGAGTATGCAGGAGAATTTGGCTGTCTCGGCAGGTTTGTTGAGGGATTGAGCGAGACGGCGAAGGCCCAGAGGTTCCGGAAGGGTCTGGTCAGGGAGGTCAAGTCCTTGACCAAGGGCAACAGGGATGCCACATTCGAGAAGATTCTGACAGGAGCCTTATTGGCAGAGGATGATCTTGAGCTTAGGCTCAAGAGGGGATGAGACCCAGTTGGAGGAAGCAGTAGCGGAGGCTAGGCCAAGAGGCCTCACGTTCAGCACCAGCAGCCGAGGCAGTTCCAGCCGCAGCCGTTCCAGCAGAGGCAGCAGCAGCAGCAGAGACAACAGCAGGCTCCTAGAGAGCAGCAGGTTACCTTTTGTCCTTTCTGTAAGAAACCAGGGCATGATTGGGGTGAGTGCCGGATGAGGCTAGGCAAGTGCCTACTCTGCGGATCATCAGATCATCAGTTGAGAGAGTGTCCCAAGTCTGCGGGACGGACAGCTCAGGGAGCAGAAGCCAGGGCTCCAGTAGGCCAGCAGCAGGCTAGAGGAGGCCAGCAGGGGCGAGCTTACGCCATGACGTTTGAGGATGCTCAGGCAGTAGGAGAGGCGCTTGCAGGTTCTGTTCTTTTCGATTCCATTCCTACCTTGCCTCGTTGTTTCCATCTTGAAATTCAATTCCATCTGTTCCTATCTTTCCTATTTGTTGATAATTTAGAATCTGTATGTTTTGTTGATTGATTTAACCTTTTACCGAATCATATGGGCTAGGTCGCCTAAATTATGAAATCTAGAGTCTCCTATAGTTATATTAGTTGGTACGGCGAGGGCATAGTCTGTGCTGCAGACTCCATGGGTGCCGTAGCCTTACTTACTAATATGGCAAGGAAATTCTGATTATCATGATTCTGGATAGACGCATATGATTATCTAATTATATTAAAATAATTTCAAAAACCTACTATTTTCATCTTTCGTTTCAGTCTTTCAAAATATATATATATAAATAGATTGGTAAAATTTTTGATACTATTCTGAGACTTTGAATTGATTAGGGGTGTTTAACCTAGGAGGAGTACGACCATTTTAATTTCGAGGACGAAATTCTTTTAAGGGGGGTAGACTTGTAACACCCACTTTTACAAAATAAGGGTAAATTTGAACTTTTGTATTTTAAATCATTAAAATATTGATTTTAGTCATGAGATGATTTTTGGTGATTTTTAGTTATTTTAAAACTATTTAATTGAGTGAAATGTGAAATTGGTGTTTTGCTAGTGTAACATTAATCATACATGACCTAGAAGACTAATCATGACCAATGAGACCTAATCATGTGTTTAGGATTTCAAATTTCTACTTTTAAGCCTAGGGGTATTTTAGTCATTTTGACACTTTTGTGAAATTGTGAATTATATTAATTAAATATGTGTTAGTTAAATTGTTGAGACTTGACCTAGAAGTTAGCCTAATCTATATTGTTAATCATGACCCTAGAGACTAAGTTAGAGGGTTTCATTAAGTAATTACATTAGTGAAATATCTAGATATTTGTTAAAAGATATTTTAGGCTAAAGGTTAAAGGATGTTACTTTAATTGTGAGCCCTTAGATTAGCTAGAAATTGTTGGAGAAACCTTAGCCCCTCATCCTAAACCCTAACCCTAACTTAATGGCAGCCAACACACATCCCCACCCCCTATAAATACATCCCATTAATTATTTGCACCAATTTTAATTCATTTTATTTGCCTCTTTTGTGTTCTTCCCTAAACTTCTCCCCAAATATCCAAATCACCTCCAAATTGAGCCAAACTTCTTGCATTGGGATCCCCTACCATTGAGGATGCTAAGGGAAGCTAGCTAGCAAGGTTGCACAAGCTTTTGGCTTCATCATTTGAAGAGGACACCCCCCCTATTCTAGGTTTTCATTGAGTTTTCACTCAATAGGTAAATACCCTCATAAATAGTTAAATTTCTGTTTTCTCTTCATGAATAGATGCATCTAGGTACCAGGGACCTATAGGCTATGTTTGGTAGGAATTAGATTGGGTTTGGTGTCTGTATCGGACACGTATCTAGGTTAATATTAAAGTGTTTGGTGTATTGCCACAGTAAATTAAATGTTATTGTTTTCGAAAACAAATTGCATCATCTTCTAGCCCTATAGGTGTAGATCTAGGAACCCTAGCTCTGAGCACAAATTTGTGCTGTTTTCGTGTCAAAAATTGACACGGACACGCTGCACGACGCTGTCGTGCAGTGCCCAGATACCCGACCTCTTTTTCTCCCCACACAGGACATGTGGACACTTCAAACTTGACATGGGGGAAGGGGCAATGTCTGTCATGCCTCCCCCGAAGTTTGGTGTCGAATCGTGTCGTGTCGAGGGAGCACGGACACGTGCACTGGTTTTACACTCCACAGTGCGCACAGTAGATCGCGTTCTGATACGCGTCTCGTGTCCTTTCTACACGACACGTGGACACGTATCAGGGTGTGGAACACGTAGCCTGACCCTAGGTGAACCTACACACGTGACCACGAGACACGTGGACGCCTGTGTCGTGTCCTAGACCTAGGTGAACACGTGCACGAGGCCATACTGAACACTGTGTTTCCTGACATTTGTATTTTAGTTTTGGACACATTCGTATCCACTTTTGTGGACACAAACTACTTTCTAGACACGAGTACATGTATACCTAGTGTCTGCACACCCTGCTTTAGGGTTACACCTAGTTAATTGATTCAATTTGATGTTTGTATAGGTTTCCTGATACATGTTATAAAGGTTCATATATGACTGGTACTGTGTTTATAGGGATTTAGGTATTTCTTGAGATTAATTGTTTAAATACAATTTTTACATGTTATGGATGCATTGATAGGATGTGTAGATAATAGGGTTTCATTTGGGTTTTGTTCGAATTTGATTTTGGGGTGTTAAAAAGAATTTGGATATCAATGTGAAGAAAACCTGAGATTTCCCATTGAGTTAAAAACTGAGTTGAACTCATCTTGAGAAACTGAGATTTTCAAACAAGAAAACTGAGAATGTGATAACAGGATTACTCTGAGATTTCCTTATGTGTATGAAACTGAGATTGTTCATGTTTATAAAATCTGAGTTTGGGTTTTTGCCTTAAGGCTAAATCTGGAAATTAGTGTACTATAGTACACTGGTTTTCCTTGACATTTTTGAACTTTGATTTGGTGCTTCCCATATAGAATAAAACTGAGAATTCCTGTGCTGTAAACTGAATTTGGCAAAACCTGATAACTGTGTTAAGAAATCTGAGTTTTCCCATTTCTGAAACTGAGATGTGATAACATGAATATCTGATTTTAGGTATAGGTAATAACTGAGATATATGTTAGGATAGTTTAGAATTTAGGTTGTGTATATATATGTTGGTTGTTAATTCCATTTGAATGATGTCCTATTAGCAGAGAATTGTGGAGAACCTGAGATGGTTCAACCTACATTTCATGAATCTGAGAATTTCCTATGTGTAATTACTGTGGTTCAATTCTTGGGGTTTTTTGGTGAGTATTTGAATTCAGAATTTTAGTTGAGATTGGAGTTATGGCTTGGCTTGATTTGACAAGGGAGGTTGGTTGTATACTGTTGTCCTCTTAATATCCACACACTACACACACAGCCCACTCTTTACATATATGCACACCATTTTGTTGACTTAGTTCACATGAACACTCCCACACACATTGCACACTGTCACTTGAGTCCACCTAGGAACAGTACTGATTTTTCCTGTTTTTTGTTTTTTCTGTTTTCTGTTTTCTCACATTCCTAAACACACACACACATGCTCATACACACTCTAATGTCCACACACTCTTTCCATTCTCTTTTTTCCTCACTCTCTTTCACTACACACACACCCATTCCTGAACCCAAGCTCTCATATACACACCCACATACACATGTAAACCCCTTAACCCTCTCTCTATATCTCTTTGTATATATATATATATGTAAATATGTATGTAGGCATATGTGTTAGCTAGAAGTTCTACTTTACCTAATGACCACAATGTTATACACACACACACAACCTATATATATATACCCATATATGAATGTGTGTGAAATATCTATGTATATGTGTACACATATGTACCTATGTGTTATGAGATGTCTCATGGATAGCCTCTAGGTATATTCCTAGATTAGATGATAAATCCTAATCTATGAGTGTATGTATATGTATTTCTGTGTTTAGCTTAAGTGTTATATAAGTTGTGTGAAGTTGGTTGACTTGTGTTATATAGGTTGTAAGGACTTGGTATGCTAGCATAGGCTAGTTTAGCCTTGATTAGACTAGTATGGTCTTGTTAGACCTAGTTTGACTATAGTTGACCTAGTTTGACTTCTAGGGTTGACCAGAGTTGACCAAGAGTTGACTTTGGCCTAGTTTGACCTAGAATCTTGTAGAATGCATAGTAGGACCTCATTTTACTATTTTGGACTTGTTGTGACTTGTGCTGTTCTGTTTAGGAGCCAGACACCACTCCTCGGGCAGTACTTTTCATATTGGACATTCAGATACAGGCGAGTACATTCTCTGATCGTTTCATACTTGTCACGATTTATATTCTCGCTCTAGATTACTTTTACTTGATGCTGTCACGTTATCATCACGGATTGGTACTATATGGATCTCTTCTTGGGATGTTATCCCCCTTAGCGGGAGCATCGGATACTTTATGACATGTATTTTATGTACATCATGTATTCCTTATTTCTGCGTTATTCATGTACACTCATGTTCTTTCATGTTCTTTTATGTACGTTCATGTACTTTCATGTTCTTTCATCTACGCTCATGTTTCCTCATGTGTTTCCTGTGTAACCAAAACATCATATACGTAATGTAACTTGAATAGATCCTTGTGTATTGATTGTGGGTAGGGGTGAGTATAAATGGTCATGTGATTTACCCATCATGTTCACTCTGTTACTTTTCATGTTTTATCATGTACACATCAGCCTTATTGGCTGATGTCCCACATGTTCACTCATGTACATCATGTTCAACCTAAGCCAATTACATGCCATCTCGTACTTTAAATCACTAGTCACTTACAGTTCTTACTTATCATGTATATATTTCCAGTTATCAAATATCTCTCATGTTTCATGTACATCTTCTTATAGCGTTTCATGTATCTTACTCTATTGCCTGCTTTATATTTTCTGCCTTGATATGAACTGCATGAGATGTACTATGCTCGCTCCTGTCCTGACTGGACCTGTTGAAAATATTATAGAGGATGAGGATGAGGCCCTTTGTACCACCTATTACGGAGCAGGCTAAGACGACACCTGCGACCTAGCTCCTCTGGAGGACCCAGCTGCAGTTCAGGATACTACTCCCATAGTCTATGCTAGTCAGCTAGGCTTTATCTTTCTTTTCAGCATTGTTTTTGACTTTTAGTTGTTGTTTTGAGATGTATATATTCTTTCATATTATGTAGTTGAGACTTGTACTCGGAATGTTTGCTGAGATGTTATCTTAGACACTAGATTCTTCTGATTATCTGTACTTCGTTTTGAGTTCTATGTCATATCGTACTTTTCTTCCTTAGTTGTGATTGAGTTTACATTCTGATATGTCATCCCCATTCGGGGAGTATAAACTGTTTAGGCATATACTGTTAGATGCATTGTGATCTAAGACAGCGTTCTACCGCCGACACTGCGGCGTAGGCTGGGCGTTGTTACGTTCTCGTGCCCTAACTCTAGGGTGCGGGTCGTGACATACGTCCAGCCTATGCCCTAGTGTTGGCGGTAGAATACTGTTCTAGGTCGTTATCACAACTAACCACAATATGATATACTCTCCAAACGGAGGCCATATCACAGAAGGTACAACTCAATCACAAGTCTAAAGATAAAAATATCACAATATGATAGATATGAAATCTTCAATTAGAAACCCTAGAGGGGGGTGAATAGGGTCAAGCTAACTAGTCAAGCACTTAGCACAAGCTAATGGGCAATTTAAAAAATATAAGTGCAAGAGAAGAAGCAACAACAATACCGACACACGATATATCCTGGTATTCTCCCAAGGGGCACTCCAGTCCCGAAACTCTCTCCGACTTTAATCCACTATTTGAGTAAATAGTTACACACGAGTTTGGATCCGAAGAACTCGCCAACTTCTTACACGAGAGCTTTAGTCCGAAGGCCTCTCTGACTTCAACCGGGAGTTTGGATACGAAGACTCTCCAACTTCAACCGAGAGTTTGGATACGAAGACTCT
This sequence comes from Iris pallida, assembly GCA_029216955.1. NCBI lineage: Eukaryota > Viridiplantae > Streptophyta > Magnoliopsida > Asparagales > Iridaceae > Iris > Iris pallida. Next base: position 2,182,221 of record JANAVB010027196.1, read on the forward strand.
CCAACTTCAACCGAGAGTTTGGATCCGAAGACTCTCCAACTTCAACCTTTCACAATAGGTTTTGATCTCCTTATACGACAAGATGAAGATCTTACTTTTCAACTCAAAAACTCTAACACAATTTGTGGATGACAAATGAAAGCTTTGTAGAATTATTTGTAGATAGGCTTTGGTGGTTTAGAAATTTTTAGACTCAAAGTATCAACCTTGAATAAAGGGGTTCAAGGCTATTTATAACCAAAGCATTGAAAAGAGCTTAAAGGCAACTTTTCAGTCAGCGATCGGTATACCGTCGGTACGAATCGGTATACCGTCGGAATACCGGTCTGGAATTACAACGGCTACAAATATAGCCGTTGGGATCATTAAATGTTACAAATTCGACCGTTGGATTTTCAACGTTACTATATCGGTATACCGTTGGTATAGATCGGTATTCCGTCGGTATGCCGATTTTGTAGACAGAAACTTTTTGTGAACAAAATCGGTATACCGTCGGTATAGACCGGTATAACGTCGGTATGCCGATTTTCATCCGAAAATGATCCTGGGCTAATTTTTACCCTAGCTTTCAATTTTGCCATCCATTTCTTGTGTTTACAATTATTCAAAAGACTCATTACAGAATCCAGAAATACTGTAGCAGGTGCAGGCTTCTTCAGAGTCTTGAAATGATCATGGCATGGCTTGGCTTCTTCCTTTGATAGGTGCTGGCTTTTTTCTTTGGCGACAGCTATCCAAAGATATCTAGTTTGTGAAAACTGAATACCTTTCGGGGGCTTCGCCCCCGAACCCCCGATGAGGGGCACTGCCCTCTCGACCCCCGTCCGCTGATCGGGCAGCGGAACCCCCGAGTGCGTGGCTCTGGAGATGCCATCGGGTGGTTTAGAGAAATCTTGTGGGATCCGTCGTCTTTGGCCCACCATGATTTTTTCATTGCATATGTCCACATTGATCTTGCTTATTGCTTTTGTACATGTACATGTTAGACGAACAAAGCAATATACATAGTAGCAAGTATGATAAGTTTAATGCTTATTAGAACAATATTGAGTTTAAGTATAAGTACTAAGGTGATAAAATAAATTTTAGTGATATCATAATGATTAAAGTTAATTGAATGACCACAATCAAAAATATAGTTTTGATTTTGGCAATCCGATTAAATTTAAGATAGATAAGCTCATATCACTAATATGTAAACCAATAGGCACATATCACCAAAGGTATAAGTATAAGTAGAAATGCTATAGCGATAGTATGAAGATTAGTGATAATGAAATGCTAAACTTAACATATTAACCATATTCAAAAACATGATACAATCATTGGTCAACAATCTCTCCATTTTTTATTATGGCAAATCGGTTAAGTTTAGTATGGACACAATAGATGCATGTATCACAAATATACAAAAGACATAAGCAATATCACTAAAAGCATACTACTTCTATTACTTATAAATACATACTTAAACTTACTTCTCCCCCTTTGACATGATCAAAATAGGCTCTCCCGTACTGAGAGATAAAATAAAATCAATCTCAAGCATAGAAATCATAGCATGGGAAAGTCATAGACAATCATGATCAAGATATACGAATGAAAAACAATAGGAGAAGGGTGTAATGACAAGTTTATAAAGCTACATTGCCAATGTAGAACATCAAATTTTTAAAAGAAGCATGTCATAACACAATATAGTTGGTAAAACAAATAAAATTGATAAACAGTCAAAAAATAGTTTTACCAACTTGAAATCCAAGAAAGAAACTCCAAAACATACTATTATATGAATTAAAACTCTAGTTTTGGAAGGAAGCGATATACCAATTGAAATAAAAAAATTTAATCAAGAATTTCAGTCAAAAGCCCATGAGGATTCGATAATTGCAAAGTAATTGATATTAAAAAAATACCAATTGAGATAGTTGGAAGATATAAACTTAATACCAATTGAAATATAAACTTGAAACATTGATCAAAAAGCCATTTGAAAGTCAAAATTGTCCATAAATAAATAGTGGAACAAATAATGAATGATCAGTGAAATAGAGCAATTGATATAAAATAATCTCTTTATTTGCAAAATCTATTTGCTTACCCAAGTTAATGCATTTGAACTCAATTACCTTATCATATTATGTGAATATCCTTTAAATAAACATGAAGGTAAAGAAAAAAAATACTTGAGAAAGAGACATTCAGTCGACTTGAATGCTCCCCCTCAAAGTATTACCAATATAGATAAACATAAATTTTAGGTAAGTCCTCAATAAGAAAAGCCAAATCAATTAAGCATATAAGGAAAGCCAAAAACAATGAAAGCACAATAGTCATCAAGATAAGATATGAAAGTTAATATTAACAAGATGACTTATTTAACCCATATAAAAGATAGATAAATAATAAAGACACTTGCATACACTCTCATAAATCCTTCACAAATAAAAAACATCATGACCTCAATCAATAGGATATGAAATTGAAGAAAATATGGGTGCATTATGAACTAGGTATATGACATATTACAGGGTATAAATGAATTAAATAAATTAATTTGCTCTCCCTCAAAATATGTGTATCTAGTTTCAAAGCACTTATAGCATAAAATAGATAACTACAAAGTATATGGGTAAATCAACTATTGATTTCTCCGCCTTGCTCAATGCATATAAGGCTATAAAATCGTTATAAAATGAATAATATTATCTTTAGTCAAGAAGAGATATCCAATTAATAGCCACTAAAGATGAAAGATCAAAAGAATATTCCAATTAAGCACATTTGAGAAAAAGATCATCATGTAAAGAAATAAGGTCAATTAAAACAATCATGATGAGAATCATAATATAGCTAAAAAAATATAATTCAAATTCAAATATCATGTCCATGATTATCTAATTAAGAAAGAATCAACCAATTTATTACTTTGCATGGACTAGGTATATTTTACCATATATGTACTCATCAACGGATAAAATACAAACCTTGCAAATGGTAAATTAATAACCCATAAAGTTCAAATAGCAAAGGTCCATATGTGGCAATCCATGAGTAGTCAAAGTAGACTAATAAATTAGCTTGATAATCGCATAATAAGATAATATAGGACTACTCAACCATTAGGATCTTTTATCAATAAAAATAAACAAATTAAACATGATCCAACAAATCTCATCAAAAAGAATCCCAAATCTATAGTTTTAATAAAATCTCATAAATCAATAGAAAATATGGAAAAGAGTTATTCTCATTTAAATAATTAGAAATTTAATAAAAAAGAGATGTAAATGATAGTACGATGAAATCATGACTCAAAATTAGAGAAATTCAAGAGATACTTGCTAATGACTAATATAGAAGGAGACATAAAGAAACGAATCACAAACCTCCAAGAGAAACAAGATCTAATCAAGAATTTGTAAGACTAGTTTTAGAGACAAACATATGAATTTAAAATAGGATGCAAATTAGATCTAGGAGAATCATAAATCTTCTTTATGTAAACTAGCATATCATATATAGATTGAAAATAATAAAAAATAGCTAGTTGAGTGAAAGTGGACCAAATTATATAGCTTAATAATATATCATAAATAAGCAAGCCACATAACTAATTAAGATTAATGTGGTAGGCCATTAACAAGATAAATGCACTCATTAACTCTTAAGTCACTAACAACAACAACAAAAATACTTGCCTAAGTATAGAGTTCATAATGTGAGTAATGCATTTTAAAAGAACAAAATGATTTATAGACACCTTACTAAGCAAGGATAAGAGCATAAAATGACAAATAAATTAATTAATCTCTTATCAAGTATAGGCCAAAAGAGATATTCATGAAAACATACTAAAATAAATTTCTTTGCCAAGTATTGAGATTAACCCAAGATAATAAAATGATAGATCGATCTAGAGAATGCAAAATATTATAGCCATTATGAAATAAGTGTATTCTCTAGAAATGAAAAATCTCAACACAAAAAGCTCAAACAATAGTAGCTAAAGTCATAAGAAATATGATGTATCAATTACATGTATTCTCATGTGCTACAAAAACCATTGGACAAAAATAATTCAAAAGGAAGCATAAATCCAAGGAATGAGCAAAGAAAGATCATTAGGATCAAGAAAGCAAAAGAGAGCTAAAGATAGAAAGAAACATATTTTTCAAAAAGCTTTCATAGTGCGCTATAGAAATATAAATATAATATATAGTTTAGAAAATATGCACTAATAGAGGAGGTAGTTCTAAAATGCAAGATAAAGTACAAAAGCGTGTGATTCATTAAAACAATATCCATAAATAGTCGTGTGCAAGACATAAACAAATATTTTCTTTCACCATCCCAACTTAAAGATATAAAACAAATAAATATCAAAAGCTAGGAATCTTATATATATATATATATATATATATATATATATATATATATATATATATATATATATATATATATATATGAAACTATATATATCACAAATGGACATACATGAAAAAAAGATCAAAAATCAATTAAGAACATGCATCCATAATGCCAACCAAAAAGTCAAGAAGATATCATCAAAAGAAGAATTTAAGGAAGAAGCTAATTGATTCAAGAAGCACAAATTTGGTCAAAGGAATCAATAGCTAAAGTATGAGATAAGCACAAGTTTGAAGATAACAAGTATAATTAAATACTCTTCAAGTCAATATAAAACTTTAGCTTAACTCATATGCCCACAAAAAGATATTTATAAAAAAAATATATCAACATAAGAAATACATGATCTACATGTAAATAGAAATTTAATGAATATAGTCATGTATCATTAATGAATGTTTGAAAAACTATCACAAATTCAAAACACATATAAATATGCTATACTAAACAAAGACATAATTGATTCATAAGAGGTTTAATCAAAATAAATTATGAGAATCAATAATGAATATATTATATAAGCACAAGGTTAAAATGGAAGTATAAGTGTATACTTGTCAAGTGATAAGAAGCTTGTGCTAAACACATATATTCACAAATACCGATTAATGTAAATATGACATTAAAAACAAATCGACAAAAAAGTAACTATCTCAAAAACTTTAAAGACGGAGAGGTAAAATCATACTAACTCAAATCAAAACCAAGCTCCTACGGACTAGAGTGATATGCATGCTTTATAAATAAAGATTAAGAATAACGAGCATGCATATATAAATGTGTCACACTAATAGAAAATGAGTGATAAACTACATAGTGAGAACTAATCATTTAAGCCGAGTAACTAGTCATGCTAGATAAAAAAATTAATAAGAAAATTAACTAAGCATGCTAGTATTATATCTCACATTGATTTATATAAAAGACAACTAAAGGATATCAATGTGAGCTAGTAGCAAGACATCAAGAGAAACATGCTAGATTCTACAAATATAAATAATTTAAAGAGAACCGTTTAGCATGTTACCAAAGTGGCTCTAATGGCCACGCTTGTGTTGGTGCAATTGCTTGGAAGATGACCTTTGAGCTTTGCAACCACCAACACGCTCCTTGGTGGTATGTCCCGATATAAGAAGCTCCACCTACAATATTATAAGACGAAGACTTTGGTATCCAAATAAACTTGGATCCACATTTGTTAGCTTTAGGGACCCATATACTATTTACTCTAGCATTCGTAAAATTACTCCTACGAATAGGACAAGTTAAGCTCATGTGTCCAATACGAGAGAAATAGAAGCACCTAATACTAGTGTGTGCACATGTATCGAAATGAGTATGATTATGAACATGTGACATACTAGAATGATGAATATCTCTAGAGTGAGCATGCATGAATTTGGTCTTAAGAATATCATGTTCTAATAGCAAATCATTATGCAAACAAGTAAGAGAATCAAATTTAGCATTTAAAACATAATTCTCTTTTTCAAATAAAGCAATTCTAGGAATAAAATCATCATTTTGTTTCTTTAAAGAGTCAATAGAAGAATCATGCAAATAATTTAGCTCATGTGTTTGCCTCTTAAGATCTTCTATTGATTAGAAAAGAGATTTGATTTTCAAAATTAAAGCATCATTCAAACTCTTTAAAGAAATACACTACAAAAAAACAGGCTTTTAGCGACGGCGGGATCCGTCGCTAAAAGTCATTTTTTCGTCGCTAAAGCCAAATAGCGACATATCAGCAACAAAAATGGTTTGTCGGGAAATCACGTGTCGCTAATTTAAATCAGTCGCTAGTTTGTCGAAAATAGCGACTGATTAGTGACGTATTTAGCGACACGCTATTTATTAGAAAATGTGAGGTAATAGCGACGTAAACTCTGTCGCTATAGTTACCGACGAACTATCGACGTCGCAGCGACATAATTCAGCATGAGAGTAGTGACGGGCTAGCGACGAAAAATTACGTCGCTAAGATGTTTTCGATATTCTTTTGGTGTCGGACAGGAACATAGCGACGGAATAGTTAGTAAAATTTATGTCGCTATTCAGTCGCTATACTGGAATATAATATTTTCCAGAACCTTAGCGACGGAAACTACAGTCGCTATTCCGTCGGTAGCCTGCAAAGTAAATTTTCCAGGCATGTAGCGACAAAAAAATTGTCGCTGTTTCGTCGCTAGCCTACAATGTTCCAGGTTTTCTGTCGTTGTTCCGTCGCCATTTCGTCGCTAAATACAATATTGTATGTCAGTATTTGTGTTTCCTGCACTCCACATCCCTGTCGACAGTTACACACACAATACACAGTCATATAAACAGTTTCAAAATACAATATCAATATTCGTGTTTCCAGCAGTCCTTATCTCTATCGACAGTTTTACAGTAGGCACACGTATCAGTATTTGTGTTTCCTGTAAATTCTCAGTTTCATGCACACGTATCCCAAATGTTTTAATACAATACATACACACATATCCAAAATTAGCTTCATACACACATACGAATAATATTTTAATATAAGAAATATTAATACACATATCCAAAATATTTTAATACAAGAAAGTAATGGTACAGTAAATCTAGGTCGTCGGGCGTCATGGAAGCCTCTCGGCGGGCATGATGAAGACCTCTCGGCGGACTTAATGACGATCCAAGCTACAAACGTGAACGTCGACCTCTCGACGCCATAGAAAAATCTGAAAGAAATAATAAGTGATGTTGTGTTAAAAATAAAAACTACAGTCATGTCATTATAGTAATGGAACTCGTATATTAAATTAAAACATATGTACTAGTCAGATTCATCTTTCCAAGAGTCTTCTGAATCATCGCTTGATTCCGAAGTGTCTTCTTCTGCTTCTTTATTTTCACTATCACTATCACTATGATCTTCATCTTCATCTTCCAATACTTCTTTCTCAACATCTTCCAATTCTTCATCGACGTTAACCTCCATAACGTCATCTACCGCAACCTCCATATCTTCTAAATCCTCTTCCTCAACACCAGCCAAACTTATATATGTTGGTTGAGGCTTGACCACCTCTTCCTCTTGGTAGGCTACGTCCCCAACATTATATGTATTTCTTGCTTTGCTTTTACATACAGCCCTCCAATCCAGGGTACTGCGCCGTCGGCTAGGATAACTCGTATAGTACACTTGAACGGTTTGACAAGCCAACACAAATGGTTCAAAACCTCCATATCTTTTTCCATGTTTTATATCAACAAAGCCAAATTGATTGTTAATCTTCCATCCTTGCTTGGGTGTTTTGTCGAACCAACGACATTTAAAAAGCACAATCTTCGTATCAACAGAATATTCAATCTCTACGATATCTCTTAGAACACCGTAGTAATCGAATTCGGGATCGGTATCGTAGACTGAGGCTCTTACACAAACTCCTAAATTTTTGGTATAATTAGCCTCCTCATCGACAAATGAATGATTGATAGGCTTATCAGTAGTTCTAAAGTTAAAGCCATTGATTTTATATCTGCTTCAACACTTCGCCTTCTTGCTCGGTCCAATAGCAATTGCTCTTAGCCCTTTGTTATGTAACTGTGAACCAGGACGGAAAACCTAGTGTGGGTAGTATCAGAAAAGTCATTAGACAAAGTGTGGGTAGTAACATATCGAATTTAGAATGGCTAATGATTATAATCCTTACATAATTTCGGAACCACGACGGAAACTTCATATCGACCTCTCTAGCAAGATCATCATCATCAATATCAGGTCTTTCCATTCTAATCTCAGCTCTAAAAGTACTGTAATAATAGGCAGAAACGTTAGCACACTTCTAAATATCGAATTTAGAATGACTAAATGTTGTCGCTTACTTTTCAATATCTTCCATCTCTTGGATAGCACTATTGAGGCATATATACCGATATGCGGCTTCAAACTCATCGTCATCCAACCACCGTAATTTAGTCGCACTTGTCGGCTTGCCCCCCACATTGAAGATTGTACGGATCCCTTCGTTCGGTGCATTGAAATCACCTTCATCATTCCTCGGCGCTCTATTCCGATTTGTTCGGACATGAGTATCGAAGTAGATTGAGCAGAAGTTAGAAACCTCCTCAATGATGTACGCTTCGCATATTGAAGCTTCTATATGAGCCTTATTGCCCACTTTCTTCTTCAGGTGACCTAGATATTTATAAGAAATATATTGAATATTAGAATTATTTAAATAAAAAAAATTATAAATTAGAAGATTATTTTATACCTCTCAAATGGGTACATCTATCGATAATGGACGGGAGCACCGACACGTACTCCGTATGCAAGATAAATCGATAAATGTTCCATACTATTAAAGAAGCCGGGAGGGAACACCCTTTCTAACTTGCACTCAAGTTCTTACATATGTTGCACCGTCAACTTACTTGAACACAAATCTCTAAAGAAGATAGATAACTCGGCCAGCGGAGTCCACACATGAGAAGGTAGCATCTCTCTAAAAGCGATAGGAAGTAATCGCTCCATAAAAATGTGACAATCATGACTCTTCATCCCTATCAACCTGCATTCGTTGAGATCGACACATCTCGCCAGATTTGATACGTAACCGTCAGAAAATCTCAACTTTGAAATCCATTTAAATATTATCAGTTTATTATCTCTACTCAATGTAAATGGTGCTGGAAGCTTCACCCAGTTGCCATTGGACCTTTGCGATGGATGGAACTCTGGACGCTTACAAATAATTTCTAAGTCCTTCCTTGCTTTAATATTGTCTTTCGTTTTTTTCTTAATATCCATCACAGTATTAAATATGTTGTCAAATATTTTTTTCAATATGCATGACATCAAGATTGTTTTTTATGAGATTGTCCAGCCAATAAGGCAAATCCCAAACGATACTCCATTTCGTCCAATTGTGATGTTGTCCGAAGCCTTCAATGTGATGGCCCGATCCTGGATTTTCCATGACAGTCGATAAATCTCAGAACTCTTCCCAAAATACATCTCCTGTTAATCTCAACGGAGGAAGAGATACTTTCCATTTACCAACCCTGAAGTCATCTCTGTTCCTTCTCCACGAATGTGACGAAGGAAGAAACTGGTGATGGCAATAAAAAAACACGCCTTTCCTCCATTCTGAAGGCGAAATGCCTTACTCTTTCCCATGCATATCGGACATGACATAATACCATGAGTACTCCACCCCAATAACATCCCGTAAGCTGGAAGTCCACATGAGCATCACCCTCATCTGAAAGTTCTGTTCCATCAATATATCAAACGTCTGGACGCCAAACTGCCATAATTATTTCAACTCATCCACCAACGGTTGCAAGTAGATATCGATGTTCTTCTTTAGATTTCTTGGACCGGATATGATAAGTGTGAGGAACATGTAAGGAGTTTTCAGGCACATCCACGGTGGTAGATTGTACGGGGTTAAAATCATCGGCCAACAACAGTATTACGTCCCCGACTATCCGAATGGAGTGAATCCATCAGAACATAAAGCCAATCGAACATTCCTAGGCTTCGCAGCAAAATCAGGATGATATCGATCAAAATGGTTCCATGCTTCTCCATCGGCAGGATGAGATAATTCTTCTTCATCCATCTTACGTTCTTTGTTATGCCATGTCATGTGTTGTGCAGTATTTGCAGACATATACATCCTCTGTAGCCGCTTTGTGATTTGCAAGAACTGTATGTACTTGTGCGAGCGCATTCGCGTCATGGCAATTAATTTTCCTTTGCCCCGGATTAGCTTGTACCGGTCCTCGTCATAGAAAATGTATTTATCTTTATCACTATTCTCCTTGTAGTATAGCATGCAACCATTTCGATAGCAGTCTATCTTCTGGTAGCCTAATCCGAGTTTCTGTATCATCATCTTCGACTTATAGAAGCTTTCAGGCAAATCATTTGATCATTTTGGCAACAACTCTCTTACAAGCTAAATTATCCGGTCATAGCATTCTTGCGGTAACTTAAAAACAGATTTAAGGTTCAACAACCGCATCACCACCGACAATACCGAATAAGAATCACAACCCGGATATAACGGAGTATCAGCATGCTTGAACATATCGTATAACTCCTTTGCATCAGGATTCGGATCCTCACGTGCCAAAACAAAATCTAATACATCTCACGTGCCAAGTTTGTTGGTTGCCGATATTCAAAATGATCTCCGGGAGTAGAATCTTTCACCTCGGTATTGAAGAAGGACTGAGATTGCGAAGCCGAAGATTCTTCTTGATTAATTCACACGTTGTAGTTCGGCATAAAACCCTTCTTGTAAAGGTGCTCTCTCACGAGTAACACCTCTCGAAATAGTATATTCTTATATTTGACACAAGGGAACTTTATGTGCCTTCCATCCATGAAATCGGCATGGCTACTTGCATGTATGAGAAATTGCTCGACGCCCGTCTTGAAATCGTCCGTCAAGCCAATCATACTCTCATGTTGCCGATTGTACAACCACGAACGATCAAGTATCGATGTACTGTTCTAATCCACGTGAATTAATCTGCACCCAGAATTAAGATGCTATATATCACTTGGTATCATAAAACAAATCTAGTATAACTTGGTATGACGTACCCCTCACGTACATTCACTCATAAAACAAACCTAGTATAATTAGGTATCACGTTGATACTCAAGTATCAAATTGATACTCAAGTATATATCGCATTAATCAATCAATTACATTAGTAATCTAAAACAACTACACCTATTTATTTCGTGTCCGTGTCTCATCAAATTTCTAAAACTATTATACCGATAAATTTCTATTTATCTACTATACCCACTACTATACCGATAAATTTCAAACACGAAATTGAAATTGAAACCCTAGAACATGTTGAGAAAACACAAATAAAGCATAAATAAAAATAAATACAAATTAGGGTTTAGGGTTTCGGACCTTGAAGAGGTTGGTCACGGAGAGGATCTCAGAGAAAGGAGGACGTCGGAGGAGGGCACCGGAGGGGGGACGCCGGAGGGGGTGGTCGCCGGAGGGGGGTCACTGGAGGGGCACGACGGAGGAGGAGAAGAGGGAGGGTGTACGGGGTTTCGAAGTAGGAAAATAGGGGGGACGGAGTGTGGGAGCACGCCGGAGGGAGGTGGGAGCTCGACAGAGGAGGAGAAGAGGGGGTGGTTAGGGGGTTCGATCGGAGGAGGAGAAGAGAGAGGGGGCCGGAGTGGGGGAGGGTGCCAGAGGGGGCCGCCGGAGGGGGCCGCAGTCGGAGGGGGGTGATCGCCGGTCGGGGGGGAGAGGGGAGGAGAGAGAAGGATTTTGAGAGTGAGAGAGAGATTGGAAAATTTTCGAAATTTAAGTAACTTTCGAATTTTCACATCAAATTAGCGACGAAAATTTTTTGTCTCTACGTCATTGCTACATGGAAATGTCACTAAGTAGTCACTCGTTAGTCGCTACATTTATGAAAAAAATTTAGAATAAAAATTAATCCTTCTTTTTCGACATTTACGGCAGCTTAGCGACGTATATATCTGTCGCTAATCAGTCGGTTGACATATTCCGTCGCTAAATGGTCGCTGATCCGTCGCTAAACTTATAAAAAATTTAAGTGAAAAAATCTGTCGCCCGTAAGTCGCTTGTCGGTCGCTAATTGGCGACTGATTACGCCATCGCTAATTTTCAGTCGCTATTTGCATGTATTTTTGTAGTGACACAAGATGAGTTTTGACAATCAAGTCTAGATAATAAATCATTGTTTTCATTTCTCAAAAACTCATAAGATTCTTCTAAATGAATAACCTTTTCTGAAAGTTCTTCATTTGTAGAATGAAGGTCATCAAGAATCTCTAAGGATTGGTTAGCCATGGCTTTCCACTTAGAGCATTTTTGCATTTAGAAGAAACATGTTGGTCCATGCTACTAGAAGTAAAATCCTCTTTATCGAAGGAGGAAGAATACAATGCCATAGAAAAATTAACAAGGATCTACTCTAAGGATATTAAGCCTAACAATAGAGTTCTTGCTCTGATACCAATTTTAGAAGCCCTAGAGGGGGGTGAATAGGGTCAAGCTAACTAGTCAAGCACTTAGCACAAGGTAATGGGCAATTTAAAAAATATAAGTGCAAGAGAAGAAGCAACAACAATACCGACATACGATATATCCTGGTATCCTCCCAAGGGGCACTCTAGTCCCGGAACTCTCTCCGACTTTAATCTACTATTTGAGTAAATAGTTACACACGAGTTTGGAATCATTAAATGTTAGAAATTCGACCATTGGATTTTCAATGTTACTAAATCGGTATACCGTCGGTATAGATCGGTATTTCGTCGGTATGCCGATTTTGTAGGCAGAAACTTTCTGTGAACAAAATCGATATACCGTCGGTATAGACCTGTCACGCCCCAGAACCAGAATACTGGAGAGCGGGGGTAGACATAGCCAGCTACGTATATTGAAGTACAACCCACCTCGCTATACGGTCACGGCTGTCTAGATCCATGAGGGTTTAACTACAAGCCAACAGTCTCCTATGGTCAAGAACAAGCCTAGTGTCTCAATCACAAGCTAGTAAGTAAATGTTACAAGATGTAAGATCACCAAATATACAATAGTAAGGCATCCCAAACATTACATATTCAGCTGATCATGAAGCTACTCGTTATAAAATGTCAGGACTAGCAAGAGTTTGGTCATACATGATCAACCCTAAGATTTGCCAATCATGTTACAGCCCGTAGACAGACAGTAAATAAAGGTGCAACCGAGCTAACAAGTGCTCGTCGGCTAAACGCCTCAAAAGAATAATTTTACAATAAAGTAGGAGAACAAAAAAACCCACTCGTTGCCAGGGTTACGCCTAGTGGTCACCATCTGGCTGGAAGGTCGGTAGATCCTTTGGTGCTGCTCCGATATCTGGCCACACAAAACTAGCTGGATCAGACCCCAGAAAGAGCAAGTGCCACAAAGGAGGCTTCACTTAGGAACTAAAACCAGTATATCACAATAGAATATTAAAGATAATAAATAAAGAACTGATAATAATAGAGATAACAACAGTAAACTGAGTACGAAGAAACCATTCAAGTAGCCAGGTCACAACCCTTAAACCAAACAAGGACCGGGATTGTAAACCTTCACCTGAATAGAAACCCGTCTCAAATACTATTGGTACAGTATAGACAATAAACGAAGAGAGGACACAGAAATGTTCTGGGAGCCAGGTTACAACCCTTAAACCAAACAAGGACCGGGGTTGTAACCCTTCACCTGAACAGAACTGGACCCCTGATCATTATTGCTAAGGCCAGTATAAATAATCATGGTATTAAGGTAAGGTAAAACATGGCGAACGTGGCATGGGGTTGCAATAAGACAATAAACGAAGAGAGGACACAGAACCGCTCCGGAAGCCAGGTTACAACCCTTAAACCAAACAAGGACCGGGGTTGTAACCCTTCGCCTGAACAGAACTGGACCCCCGATCATTATTGTTAAGGCAAGCATCAATAATCATGTCATATCACCATCTTACACAGGATCAGGATAAGACTAAGCTGGAATAAACTCCATCCAATCAATCACGGCCAAGCAAGAGTACGGCTTGATACTTTTAACTAACTAGGGTTATCACAGGCCTTGTTACTAACAAGATGTAATGAGATTATCCTAACAGCCACAAGCCCTGCAGACCATCCGGTTATCCAGGTCGAATGTCCGTTTATGAAGAATGCAACACGTGACTGTGTGCTAGAAATGTGCCCTACTCGTCGGTAGGCTACAAGTCCACTTAATGCGTCCAGATAACGGGATTGCCTGTAGCTGGGAATCTCTTTATGTCTACTGAATTATTCTAGTTTATTAGCCTTAGTCAATTACTGTAGGTATCCCTGACCGTGGTACTCAAAGATTTCCTATCCTAGACATGATACAAGACAGTACTGGTTTATTTATACAAACGTAATCGCCCACGGTGTCCAGGTCATTCATACTTGTCATGTCAGACTAGCTGTCGTAACAGCATGTAATGGTTTATTATGTCAATTTACTGGTCAAGAGTGTGCCACGAAGGGCCACTTATCATGTTCACGGAATATGTGCAAATCTTCATAGTACGAGCCTTCTATCCAGAGACCCAAATTATATAAGCATTATGTAACATTCTAACATAAGAACAAGAATAATAATAATAATAATAATAATAATAGAGGAGAAGACTGTGGTGGGAGCCATGCATCTAAGAGAATAGAGCTCATGCGGCCAGGGATAATAGAGCTTATGCGGCTCGGGGTTCAGGAGTCCATACGGTTGAGGGAAGATAGGATCTTATGCAGCTCGAATAATACAAGTCCATGCGGCCGGGAAGGAGTGGACGCATGCGGCTGGGGAGTGCAGGGCGCATGCGGCAAAGGGTTCGGGTTATATACAGCTGAGCAAGGGAACAACCCATGCGGCTGGGAAAGGAGTGATCCCATGCGGCTGAGACGAAAGGTCTTATGCGGCTGGAAAGGAATCAGTCCATGCGGCTGGGGGTATGGCAGGGGCGCATACGACTAGGTAAAAACAGGACTCATGCGGCTAGGATTGGCAACCCTATGCGGCTGAGAGTGAAGGCGGCTTATGCGGCTAGAGATGCAAGTGCTCATGCGGCTGCGGACATGCAATTGCTTATGCGGCTGAGGGCCAAGCCATCTCATGTGGCTGAATCAAAGGCAGAGCTATGTGGCTGGAAAGAGTCTTACAGTATGAACGTTCATGCGGTCAAGTACTTCATGCGGCAGAGAGACTGTGCTTTTTCTCAACTGATCCGAGAAGAATATCCATGAAGTCCATGGCTTCAAAGCTCATAAATCCTTCATCCGAAGTCAGAATTCAGACTTCTATAGGTCAAAATGGGGGAGAACAAGATTCTCTAAAACATGAAACCATCAAAACTTGGAAATAACAATATTAAGTAGATTAAAACCCAATAAATCCAAAAATACAATAAACTTAGATCTACACAAATTGAGCCATGGAAATTATAAATGCCAAATACTAGAGTGTGTTAGAATCTCGTGAAAAAGAGAATGGAATAATAAAATTTGGGTTCCTCCATGAAGCAAGCTGCACTTGCCTAAGCTCTCTCTTCCTCTTTCTGGTAGGTGAAGAAGTAATAGTGGAGAAAAAGAAGTAAAGAAGAGAATTAATGAAGAGAGAGAGAGTAGGGTAGAAATATAAATGAGGGTGGTGGTGGTAGGTGGGGGTTCGGTCCATCTAAAGCCAAGCCAAGCCGAACCAGCAACAAGTTGAACCGAACCGAGAAGGAAATGCCAAAATAACCATGCAAGGAAATACGCAATACGAGTCAAGAATACGTACATGTATACCAAGATACGTAATACGAACCACAAGCATTACAACTCTACCCACCTTAAAAGAATTATGTCCTCAGAATTTAATTAAGAGACTAGAGGAACAAGGAAAAGCTATCACAAGCAAGCTATAACTAGGCAATCAATCAATCATTCAAGCAAGAAAATTAAAGCATAAGGTATAAGAAAGACATTATACCTTACGAGTCAAACAGGTCGGGATATCGCGATCGGATATTATCATCACGCTCCCACGTTGACTCACCAAAAGAGTGATGACCCCAAGCAACTCGGACTAACTTGATAGTCTTGTTCTTGAGTGCCTTCTCTCTTTGGTCCAATATAGACACGGGCCGCTCCTTATACGAAAGGTTGGTACCAACAACCAATTCTGAATGATCTAGGATATAGCTCAGGTCCGGGATATACCGTCATAGTTGGGATACATGGAATACATCATGCACCTCACGTAGCGACGGCGGAAGAGCGAGACGATAGGATACATCTCCTACTCGCTCTAGAATGTCGAACGGCCCTATATATCTATTTCCAAGCTTTTTTCGTACACCAAAATGAATGATGCCACGGTTAGGCGAAATCCTCAGGAATATATGGTCGTCGATAGGGAACTCAAGAGGACGCCGATGAGAATCAGCCCAATGACGCTGACGATCTTGTGCAACTCGAAGATGATCTCGGACTCTTCTGACCACCTCAACTGTCTGAGCAATCATTTCTGGACCGAGCATCTACCTCTCCCAAACATCATCCCAAGCTAGCGAAGATCTGCACTTCCTTCCATACAGTGCCATCTGGATACTAGATAGGAAACTATTGTTGTACGAGAACTCCACCAGGTTCAGGTGATCTTCCCACGAACCACCGAAGTCGAGTGTACATGACCGCAACATATCTTCAAGAGTCTGGATCGTGCATTCCGACTGGCCATCTATCTGCGGGTGATAAGCTGAGCTAAACTGGAGGTGAGTTTCCAAACTCTCTTGCAAGCTGCACCAAAAGTGTGACGTAAACCTTGAATCTCGGTCCGAGGTGATACTGACCGGTACTCCATGCATCCTGACTACCTATCTGAGGTATATCTCTGCCAGCTGAGCCGTCGACTGACCAAATCTGAATGGAAGAAAGTGGGCCACCTTCGTGAGCCGGTCAATTATAACCCAAATAGCAATTCGACCAGCTGGGGATCTAGGTAATCCGATCACAAAATCTATGGTTACATGCTCCCACTTCCATTCTGGAATTGGTAAGGGCTGAAGAAGTGCAGCCGACCTCTGATGTTCAGCTTTAACTTGTTGACAAACCAAACATTGAGAGACAAATCGGGCTATCTCCATCTTTATGCCATTCCACCAAAAGTGCTGACGAATATCATGGTACATCTTCGTACCACCGAGATGAATAGAATATTGCGAACAGTGAGCTTCCGCCATGATCTCCTGTCTGATATCTCCGCTGGGTACACAAAGTTGCTTACCATGCCTAAGTGTACCATCTTCATGAATGCATAATTCTGGTCTACGTCCTGCCTCACACTCTGCTCTGAGTTACTGAAGCTTGGAATCGGTTGACTGCACCATCCGGATCCTCTCGACTATACTGGACTGAACTCGCATACTAGCTATCAATGCCACACTGGTAGGAAGGATAACTTCGATACCCATCTTTTGAAGATCTGCTAATAGCTCTGGTTGTGTTGTTATGAAATATACTCCGGCTCTCCTGCTCAACGCAACTGCGACCACGTTAGCTTTCCCAGGATGATAGTGCAAGTTGACATCATAATCCACAAGAAGCTCCAGCCATCTTCTCTGACGCATATTAAGATCCTTCTGGGTAAAAATATACTTCAGGCTCTTGTGGTCGGTAAAAATCTCCACCCTATCTCCGTGCAAGTAGTGCCTCCACAACTTAAGCACAAACACTACTACTGCCAGCTCCAAGTCATGGGTTGGGTCCTCTCATGATCACGAAGTTGT
This sequence comes from Iris pallida, assembly GCA_029216955.1. NCBI lineage: Eukaryota > Viridiplantae > Streptophyta > Magnoliopsida > Asparagales > Iridaceae > Iris > Iris pallida. The sequence goes on from JANAVB010027196.1 coordinate 2,199,981, forward strand.
CGTGACGCGTAAGCTATTACCTTCTCATGCTGCATCAGAACACATCCTAAACCTCTGCCTGAAGCATCACAATATACTGAGAATCTTCCAGTTCCATCTGGAAGCGTGAGAATAGGAGCCGTTATCAAGCCTATCTTCAACTTCTCAAAAGAATCCTGACACTCTGTTGTCCAAGCAAACTGTACATCCTTGCGGGTTAACTGGTCAATGGTGCAAAAATTCGAGCAAAGTCTGAAATAAATCGCCGGTAGTAGCCAGCCAAGCCAAGAAAACTGCGAATTTCTGCCACTGTGCTCAGCACTGGCAATGTTTTGATAGCCACGATCTTCTGGGGATCCACTTATAGTCCTCCTCTGGTGATGATATGATCCAAGTAGGAAATGTGATCGAGTCAGAACTCGTATTTACTGAACTTGGCATAGAACTGATGCTCTCTGAGAATTTGAAGAACCAATCGGAGATGCTGCTCATGCTCCGCCTCACTCGTGCTGTAGACCAGGATGTCGTCTAGGAACACAATCACGAACTGAGCCAAATAAGGCATGAAGATACGATTCATGAGGTCCATAAAGACGGTCGGTGCATTGGTTGCTCGAAATGGCATCACAAGGAACTCACAATGCCCATACCTTGATCTGAAAGCTGTCTTCGGGATGTCCTGCTCTCTGACTCTGATCTGGTAGTATCCTGACCGCAAGTCAATCTTCGAAAATACTGATGCCCCTTTGAGTTGATCAAATAAGTCATCTATCCTTGAAAGAGGGTATCTGTTCTTGATTGTCACTGAGTTCAATGTACGATAATCTACATATAATCTGGACGTACCATCCTTCTTTTTCACAAGAAGCATCGGGGCTCCCCAAGGCGATCCACTAGCACGAATGAATTCCTTGGTTCTGAGTTCTTCAATCATCTTGTACAATATCTCTAGCTCTGACGGCGCCATCCTGTAGACTCTTTCTGACACTGGGGCTGTCCCGGGAATCAAGTCGATGGTAAACTCGATCTCTCGCTCTGGCGGCATCCTTGAAAGCTCTTCTGGGAAAACATCTGGAAACTCTTCAACTATCCGGAGTAACTGCATTACTGCTACTGCCATCCGCAACACTGGAGGAGAAAGTTCAACTTCGCCTCGGGAGAAGGAAAACTCCGGCTCGCCTGGAATGCTAAAAATAACCCTGCCGATATGGCAGTCTATCCTAGCATACTGGTCCCTCAACCAATCCATCCCTAAGACCACATCATATTCGGCCATTGAAAACTCTATCAATCTAGCGGGGAACTCTCTACCACTAACTACGATCCGATACGAGAAAAATACTCTATCTACTCCCACAAGTCCATTACCAGTAAGTATATTGAGCCTTACTGATAATGACTCGGGCTCCAATCCTACCCGTATCGTAAATCGTGCAGACATAAATGAATGCGAGGCACCAGAATCAAATAATACTGAAGCTGGAAAAGTATTGACGAGAATAGTACCTGCCACCACCTCACCTGGTGCTATTCCTTCTTCTTCCATGGTCAAAGCCAGCAATTGACCATGCCCTCTGGGTGCGGATCCCGTCTGCTAAAATTTCTCTGCCTACTCTGGATCAGGGCTTGGCCTTGGGCATACTGTTGTAGTCTCTGCTACTGGAATGCCTGGGCCTGCGTCAGCAATGGCCTCGGAACGGGTACTTCAGCTGTTGTAGCTGATCGACTGGTGTTGGTCCTCTAACTGAAGGACAAGAGAAGGCCGATGAACTCCCCCTGTTCGGACAATTCCTAATCTTGTGGTCCGGGGCACCACAAATCAAGCATAAACCCTGTGCTCTGCGACACTCTGATACCACATGCCCTGGCTTCCTGTACTGTGAACATCCCATTACGAAAGACTACTTCTGCTTCTGCTACTGAGGGTACATCGGGGTGGAATGCTGAACCGACGTCACTGAGGCCGTCCGCCTCGGAGCTCTAATGGTCAAAGCCCTGGCTGCCAGGGCTGGTGCTGAAGACTGATTCATCTGGCTGTGGGATCGCTTCCGACCTCCGGTCATATCCACGATCCTCTGGGAGGTATATTCATGCCTCCGGGCTGCTCTCAATACTGCATCAAAAGTCTGATGCTCAAACTGCTCCACTGCCAACAGAATCTCCAGATGAAGCCCCTGCTGGAACTGATGGGCTCTATCGAACTCGATTGCTACCAAGGTGGAAGCAAACCGACTAAGCCTGGAGAACTCGACTGCATATCCATCGACCATCCTGTCCATCTGCTTCAGATTGGTGAACCACGTCTGTAGATCGTACAGAGCTGCAGCATCAAAATACTTGGTCTGGAATCTCTCCCTGAATACTGTCCATGAAATAGGGGCCACTAATCCATCAGCCTGTGCCGTCCACCAGCTGCGGGCAAGATCTAACAACTGTAGGCACACTATGGCCACCTTCTCGACTTTTGGAGTCCTGGCTACTTCTAGAATCACCTCTGTGCCCTGAAGCCATGCATCTGCAGCGATCGTATCTTCACTGCCGTCGAAGAAGGGAGGGTTCAAGCGCTTGAAGCTGTTGGCCGCACTATTACCCTGATGACCTCCTTTGGTCAAAGCATCTGCCACCGCCTGGTGCAAGGCATCTCCCCAACGATCCTAGAAAGCTAACAATGACCTGATGAGACCCACCAAAGTGCCATCATCAGGCTCTGCAGGCTGGACGGGCTGAACTGGTGGCTCTCCTCCAGTAGGCATGACTCTGGAGGCTACTACTGAATGCTGGGCTTGATCTCCGGGCTGCTACTGGTCCGCGGGAGGTGTTCCGCCTTGCTGATCGACAGGTCCAGGAACAATGCCGCTGAAAAAGATGACATAGGAAACAATAAGGAAGGACCAGGACAGATCAACGATACAAGCATGTGATCAGGTCAAGATTTTTAGGGATCAAGAGGATACGCAGAGATCAAGGGAGAGTACTGATTGAGACATCTATTCGGTAAACCCTCACATATCTTGATTTACAAGACCTGTATGGGCCACCACTTAAACCATGTCACGCCCCTGAACCAGAATACTGGAGAGCGGGGGCAGACATAGCCAGCTACGTATATTAAAGTACAACCCACCTCGCTATACGGTCACGGCTTTCTAGATACATGAGGGTTTAACTACAAGCCAACAGTCTTCTATGGTCAAGAACAAGCCTAGTTTCTCAATCACAAGCAAGTAAGTAAATATTACAAGATGTAAGATCACCAAATATACAATAGTAAGGCGTCCCAAACATAAAATATTCAACTGATCATGAAGCTAGTCGTTACAAAATGTCAAGACTAGCAAGAGTTTAGTCATACATGATCAACCCTAGGATTTGCCAATCATGTTACAGCCCGTAGGCAGACAGTAAATAAAGGTGCAACGGAGCTAACAAGTGCTCGTCGGCTAAAAAGCCTCAAAAGAATAATTTTACAATAAAGTGGGAGAACAAAAGGAAACCCACTCGTTGCCAGGGTTATGCCTGGTGGTCACCATCTGGCAGGAAGGTCGGTAGATCCTCTGGTACTGCTCCGATATCTGGCCACACAAAACCAGCTGGGTCAGACCCCAGAAAGAACAAGTGTCACAAAGGTGGCTTCACTTAAGAACTAAAACCAGCATATCACAATAGAATATTAAAGACAATAAATAAAAAACTGATAATAATAGAGATAACAACAGTAAACTAAGTACGAGGAAACCATTCAAGTATCCAGGTCACAACCCTTAAATCAAATAAGGACCGGGATTGTAACCCTTCACCTGAATAGAAACCGGTCTCAAATACTATTGGTACAGTATAGACAATAAACGAAAAGAGGACACAGAAATGCTCCGGGAGCCAGGTTACAACCTTTAAACCAAATAAGGACCGGGGTTGTAACCCTTCACCTGAACAGAACTAGACCCCTGATTTTTGTTGCTATGACCTGTATAAATAATCATGGTATTATGGTATGGTAAAACATGGCGAACATGGCATAGGGTTGCAATAAGATAATAAACGAAGAGAGGACACAGAACTGCTCCGGGAGCTACGTTACAACCCTTAAACCAAACAAGGACCGGGATTGTAACCCTTCGCCTGAACCGAACTGGACCTCCGATCGTTATTGTTAAGGCAAGCATCAATAATCATGTTATGTCACCATCTTGCACAGGATCAGGATAAGACTAAGCTAGAATAAACTCCATCCAATCAATCACGGCCAAGTAAGAGTACGGCTTGATACTTTTAACTAACTAGGGTTATCACAGGCCTAGTTACTAGCAAGATGCAAAGAGATTATTCCAACAGCCATAAGCCCTGTAGACCATCCTGTTATCCAGGTCGAATGTCCATTTATGAAGAATGCAACACGTGACTGTGTGCTGGAAATGTGTCCTACTCGTCGGTAGGCTACAAGTCCACTTAATGCGCCCAGATAATGGGATTGCTTGTAGTTGGAAATATCTTCATGTCTACTGAATTATTCTAGTTTATTAGCCTTAGTCAATTACTGTAGGTATCCCTGACCGTGGTACTCAGGGATCCTTATCCTAGACATGATGCAAGACAGTACTGGTTTATTTATACAAACGCAATCGCCCACGGTGTCCAGGCCATTCATACTTGTCATGTTAGGCTAGCTGTCGTAACAGCATATCATGGTATATCATGTCAGTTTACTGGTCAAGAGTGCGCCACGAAGGGCCACTTATCATGTTCAGGAAATATGTGCAAATCTTCATAGTACGAGCCTTCTATCCAGAGACCCAAGTTATATAAGCATTATGTAACATTCTAACATAAGAACAAGAATAATAATAATAATAATAATAATAATAATAATAAAGGAGAAGACTGTGGAGGGAGTCTTGCAGCTAAGAGAATAGAGCTCATGCGGCCACGGATAATAGAGCTTATGCGGCTCGGGGTTCAGGAGTCCATGCGGCTGGGGGAAGACAGGATCTTATGCGGCTCGAATAATACAAGTCCATGCGGCCAGGAAGGAGTGGGCGTATGCGACTGGGGAGTGCAGGGCACATGCGGCTAAGGGTTCGGGTTTATACGGCAGAGCAAGGAAACAACCCATACGGCTGGGAAAGGAGTGATCCCATGCGGCTTAGACGAAAGTCTTATGCGGCTGGAAAGGAATCATTCCATACGGCTGGGGGTATGGCAGGGGCGCATGCGGTTGGGTAAAAACAGGACTCGTGCGACTCGGGGGTGGCAACCCTATACGGCTGAGAGTGAAGGCGGCTTATGCGGCAAGAGATGCAAGTGCTCATGCGGCTGCGGACATGCAAGTGCTTATACGGTTGAGGGCCAAGCCATCTCATGCGGCTGAATCAAAGGTAAAGCTATGCGGCTAGAAAGGGACTTGCCGCATGAATATTCATGCGGTCAAGTACTTCATGCGACTGAGAGACTGTGCTGCTTCTCCACTGATCCGAGAAGAATAGCCATGAAGTCCATGTCTTCAAAGCTCATAAATCCTTCATCCGAAGTCGGAATTCAGACTTCCATAGGTCAAAATGGGCCAGAACGAGATTCTCTACAACATGGAACCATCCAAACTTGGAAATAACAATGTTAAGTAGATCAAAACCCAAGAAATTCGAAAATATAATAAACTTAGATCCACACAAATTGAGCCATGGAAATTAGAAATGCCAAATACTAAAGTGTGTTAGAATCTCGTGAAAAAGAGAATGGAATAATAAAATTTGGGTTCCTCCATGAAGCAAGCTGCACTTGCCTAAGCTCTCTCTCCCTCTTTCTAGTAGGTGAAGAAGTAATGGTGGCCAAGAAGAAGTAAATGAAGAGAATTAATGAAGAGAGAGAAAGTGGGGTGGAAATATAAATGAGGGTGGTGGTGGTAGGTGGGGGTTCGGCCCACCTAAAACTAAGCCAAGCCGAACCAGAAACAAGTTAAACTGAACCAAGAAGGAAATGCCAAAATAACCATGCAAGGAAATACGCAATACGAGTCAAGAATATGTACACGTATACCAAGATACGTAATACGAACCACAGGCATTACAAGACCGGTATACCGTCGGTATGCCGATTTTTATCCAGAAATGATCCTGGGCTAATTTCTACCCAAGCTTTCAATTTTGCCATCCATTTCTTGTGTTCACAATTATTTCTAAGAGTCATTACAGACTCCAGAAATACAGTAGCAGGTGTAGGCTTCTTCAGAGTCTTGAAGTGATCATGGCATGGCTTGGCTTCTTCCTTTAATATGTGCTGGCTTTTTTCCTTGGCGGCAGCTGTCCAAAGATATCCAGTTTTTGAAAACTGAATACCTTTCGGGGGCTTCGCCCCCGAACCCCCGATGAGGGGCGTTGCCCCCTCGACCCCCGTCCGTTGACCGGGCAGCGGAACCCCCGAGTGCGTGGCTCCGGAGATGTCGTCGGGTGGTTCAGAGAAATCTTGTGGGATCCGTCATCTTTGGCCCACCATGATTTCTTTATTACATATGTCCACATTGATCTTGCTTATAGCTTTTCTGCATGTACATGTTAGACGAACAAAGCAATATACATAGTAGCAAATATAATAAATTTAATGCACATTAGGATAATGCTGAGTTTAAGTACAAGTGCTAAGGTGATAGCATAAATGTTAGTGATATCATAATGATTAAACTTAATTGAATGACCACAATAAAAAAACATAGTTTTGATTTTGGCAGCCCGATTAAATTTAAGATAAGCTCATATCACTAATATGTAAACCAATAGGCACATATCACCAAAGGTATAAGTATACGTAGAAATGCTATAGCGATAGTATGAAGATTAGTGATAATGAAATGCTAAATTTAACATATTAACCATATTCAAAAGTATGATACAATCATTGGGCCAACACCCCCGAATGCGGCAAAGCTCCGACATGAGAAGTAATAAGGGAATATACGATCCCAGGGTCCTGCTGAACCGGACGAGAGGTGGCAGACCTCTCAATGTTATCCCCCGGGCCAGAGCGATGAGATCGTGTCTCCATCACCATCCTGAAGACAGATCAAAAAATGAAATCAATACTGAGAAAGAAGCGATATTATCAAAGAAGGACAGTTTATTTTGAGAGAAAGAAATTATCAACAAGAATTTAGATGGCAAAATTTAGATAAGAGTTTTTCCTAACGTGATTTAGTACCCCAAAACTTATATCCTATATCCTACTGCAGGCTGTAGTGATACTCTAGTTCGAGTACCACTACGAAATTGTACTAGTTGCGACTCTCGAGACCTGCATGGGCTACCACTAAAAACGTGTTACACCCTGTACCCAGTGTAGGGGCACGAGAAGTGGGTACGTCCATCCTATATTGCAGTGTCGGCGGTAGAACGCTGTTCTAGGTCGTTATCACAACTAACCACAATATGATAGATATAAAATCTTTAAATGAAGATACAAATAGAAGGAAATAAATCCAAGTTTACAACATCATGTCTCAAAATCTTAAAATAATGCAAATTCTGAATCCACAACACAAATGACATAAAGAAATAAGATAAGCAATCTAGCTTTCTAATCTAGACAATGGTAACATCCTCGGCAGCTGCCTGAACCTCCAGGGGGTCCAGGTTATATGTGTCATCTAGGCTTGCTCCGTAGTAGGTAGGGCAGAACTCCTCCCATCCTCTATAATATTTTTAACAGGTCCTGTCAGGACAGGAACGAGCACATATCTCTCAAAAAGTTCATATCATGGCAGAAAATGTAAAACAAACAATAGAGTAGGATACATGAACTGTAAGAAATTTACATGAAAGATAAGTGAGATATTTATAAAGTGGAAATATCTATAAGTAAGTAAGAACTGTAGGTGACTAAGTGATTTAGAGCACAAGATGGTATGTAATCGGCTTGGGTTTGCACATGAATAATCTGAGTTGCACATGAATAACATAGTTGCACATGAGAGCTGTGTTACACATGAATAACACAATTTCACATGAATAAGTAACAGACTTGCACATGATGGGAAAGATCACATAACCATTTGTACTCATCCCTACCCCCAATCAATACATAAGGATCTAGTCAAGTTATGTTACGCACATGATGGTTTGGTTATACACGAAGCACATGGGAAAATATGGCCGTACATGAGAACTCATGAAAGTACATGAGTGCACATGAGAGTACATGAATAATACAAGAGCAAAGAATATGTGATGTACATGAAACATATGACATGAAGTACCCGATGCGCCCGCTAAGGGGGATAACATCTCGTAAAAAAATCCATATAGTACCAACCTGTGATAACAAGTGTCAGCATCAAGTAACGTAATCTAGAGAAAGAATATAAATTATGATTAGTATGAAACGATCAGAGAATGTACTCGCCCGATATCCTGTATAGTTGATAAGAAAAGATGTCCAAATCGGAGTAACTGATTCATATTTAGAGCAACAGAGGTTACAGTGCATTCACAATGGTAATAATGAAGTTTACAATACATCCAATATGATTCTAGGTCATTCCAGGCCAAAGTCAACTATTGGTCAACTTTAGTTAAAAATTTAGCCAACTAGGTCATATATAGTCAACTAGTCTAGGGTTTAGCTAAACTTAAGTCCTCTAGGCCAATTAGGCCTATCTAGTCAATCTAGGTCAAACTAGTCAACAATTCTAGGTTAGTCAACAACAAGCCTAGCCCAAATCCTATACCAATACATATACCATATAAAACTATCATATCTACAATCAATATATACATATGTATATACAAATCAAAATAGATATATATATATATATATATATATATATATATATATATATATATATTGAAAAAAAATTATATATATATATATATATATATATATAGAAAAATATATATATATATATATATAGATATACATGCACATCTCTGTATCCCATATATATATATATACTTATCTATATACATGCATACATTCATACTTGCATTCCTACATACATACATGCATATATACATTCAATCATACTTACATACATATAAGTTATCAATATATATACATTATATATATATACAAATATATATAGAGAAAGGGGGGAAATAACTAAAATGTGAGTGTGTGTGTGTATGTGTGTGTGTGTGTGTGTGTGTGTGTGTGTGTGTGTGCTAGCCGTTCAGTTAAGGTATGTGTGTGTGTGTGTGAGGGTGGGTTTCAGTCATGGGTTTACAGTCAACATACCATTCACAGTTTACATATAGTTAAGCCAAAATCTCAGTTTTCATATTAACATATAAAACTCATTTTTCATACATTAACATCTAATGTACAATTCAAGGTAAACATCCAATGCAATTAAACCAATGACCCAACTCAGTTTCATTCAAACTCAGTCTCAGTTTATAGTATATATGTCAAAACCTATTGTCAGTTTATATTTTAACAAACCCAGCTTTCAGTTTACAGTATATATAAACAAGATCCCTGTTTCACAAACAACCCAAACTGAGTTTTCATGTTATCCCAACAACAGTAAACATGTATATATTCAATCCCAACAAAACTCATATCCTATTTCGAAACACAATCATATGAACCCAAAATCTCAGTATACAGTCAAAGCCCAATATCTCAATTTCAGTTTACAGTCAACCCCAAGTTTAGTTTAAATCTCAGAAAACAATGAATAGTAACATATAATATGAGTATACATATACACATATGTACATATAAGGATACATTCGAAAATACCCATATATACTCATTTAAATTTAGGGGAAAGTGTGTACAGAGGTTAAAATATATGTGTACGTGTCAAGGGGGTGTTCATGTGTCCACAAAACTGGACAAGAATGTCCAAAATAAATGCAAACACAGTATCAGAATCGTGCGTGCATACAGGCTCGTGCAGTCATACCGAGTCATGTCAGACACGACACAGTGCACGTGACACCTCGTGCACATGTACACATATAGCTAGGGTGTTAGTCTAGGTGGTCGACACCTCACTTGGTGTCCACGACGTGTCTGTGCATGACATGAATCGTGTATCAGTCGAAGGAATTCGACTGAGCATGTTTAGTGCAAAACGCGTGCATACGTGATATCGTGTCCGACACGAAACCAATGGACACAAAACTTGGGTGTTTACTTGTCATTTATGGCCCCCACCACTATGCCAAATGTCAAGTTTCTACGTGTCGGATACGAGGAGAAATCGTGCACGAGTAGCAGGGCACGCGTGCGACAGTGTTGTGCTGCAATTCGTGTCCAATTTTGGACACGAATCTGACACAGAAATGTGCTCAGTGCTTAGGGAAATCAAAACATACATGAAGGGCTACTGAAATATGAAATTAGTTTTGAAAAATAACAATAAACAGTTCATAGAGGCATTTCATCAAACACGTTCAGTAGCACTCCGATACACATGCGATATGTCACTACCACTTTTCTAGCTTGGGGGTATTTTGGTCATTTTGGTCATTTTTGAAAATTTGTGAATTAATTGGAATTATTATTAATTATTTGGGTTTAATATATTTAATACGATTTTTAGTGATTTTTGGTGATTTTTAGTAGAATTGATTTTGACCCTATAGAGACTTTGACTTAAGTTGACCTTGTAGACTAACCTAGTGGCTAACCTAGGTCTTGACTACGAGATTAGTATTTGAGAACCTAGGTTGACTTAAGTTCATGAGGATGAACTCATTTGGATTAATTTGGTGTAATTAGGAGTTAGTTTGATTTGGAAATGGCTTGTGAAGTCACAAGTCATTTTATGACTAATAGCCATTGAACCAAGCCCTAACCCTAGAAATTCTGAATAGCCTCTTTAGTTAGCCCCTCCCCTATTTATATGCTCTTAAAACTAGGGTTGTCTCTTTAGGAAACTTGCCATTTGGAAGAGGTGAGTCCCCAACTTGGTAAATCCTTAGAAAATCCATTTCTTCTCCAAATTCCTTCAAATAAATTGCAATAGGACCTAATTCCTGTGTTCTTGCTGTTGGTAATAAATTTTGACAGGGAGAAAACAATTTGGAGAGCTTTTGGTGGTTTGAAGGATCCTTCTCTTTGGAGTTTTTGGGAGATTGAACACCTATAGGTAAAATCCTATCCATTGCTCCTAAAATCTAGTAAAAATCATTTCTAGGTTGCCCTAACCCTAGCCTAACTATAGGAATAGGGTTTCCCAAATTTCTGTGTCGTTTCGTGTCCATTCTGGACACGTATCAGTGTGTGTTGTTAAGTGTTTGATGAAATGCCCCAATGGGCATTTCGTGTGAGATTTTGAAATCCTTTTGAATAGAAAGCTAGCCCTAGGTGTCGTCTAGGGATTTCCAGTGTCTGGTGATGTTTTGTGTGTCGTGTCGTGTCATGGGGACACGGGAACACGTGAGTCGGGGACGTGCGCCCGGTACTGTAGCTCTCCTGCTACTCGGGGGCTACTGTGCGCTCGTTTCTCCACGTAGACACGTGATTTTTGGCCTGAGGTTAGGGGCAGTGACTGACACGAGGCTTGCAAAGTTTTGTGAGTCCTCGTGTTGTGTCGGACACGGTATTCAGGGTGCACGGGGCAGCTGTTGTGTGCGTGCGTGTGCTGTGTATGTTTTTTGTTATTTAATCATTTTTAAATAATTCTAGAATAGGTTTTAATGTTTAACTAGATCCTAAATATGATGTTTAATCTCTGTTACACCATGTCACTTAATGTTTGGGTTTTAGATTGTGTTTTGGCTCGAATTATTGGAAGAACAGTGCAAATTCTGATACACTGTCTGATACTCTGATTCCAGTTTTCTAAACCAATAATTCCCTATTTTGTTATGTTTTTTTTTACTAATTAGGATCCCTACATGTTACAAATTATGTTAACTATGTCTCTAAACTCCATTTTAGACTTTTGGTTATGTATTGAGTTCATTTTCAAATTTGTTGAAACCTGAGATTAGTTCATGAATCCTGGGAATGGGATTTAGCTTGAGTTGGTTTTCCTGTGTACATTGTTAATTGCTTTCCATGTATTCCAGTTACCTATGTTGCATTGAACTTAGTTTAGAAAGGATAGATTCCAGATTTTTTTTTCCCTTTATAACTTGGTATCTTAACAGTTGAATTCCAGAGTAGATGTAAACCTGAGATGGAATGTTCCTGGCATTACAGAACCTGAGTTCCAGTTTTTTTTGAACCATTTTGTCATTGTTAATTGATTTCCTTTCATTATTTCACTGATGTCCATTTCCTCTACAATTGTTTTTCTTTTTGAAATCTGAAACTGATTTCGGAGTTTAAGGGCATGGGTTGGTTATTAACTGATTTTCATTCCTTTTCTTTTCAAGAGCATTAGTTCACATTGTGTTGATTAATGGGTTTGTTCCCAGTTTTGAACATTAACTTAGATTGGGTTTTGCTCCAGTTTTTCTTGATAACCTGGATGCACTGAACATGGTTTTTCCTTTTCATTATTCAATGGTTGTTCAGTCCCTATCTTTGGTTTTATTAACCTGAGTTGTTGGTTGCCTAATTTCCCTTTTGATTAACTGAGTATTGGTTTTAAAAACCTGAAATGGAATGAACACAAAACCTGAGATTCAATGTTTTAACTGAGATTTGCATCAGCCCATAACTGGAATGGAATTTCCATTCTTTCACTGATTTCACTCCTGTTATGTAAACCTGAGAAGCAATTACATAAAACTGAGATTTTGGGACTGTTAGAATTGTGTTTTGATTGGGGGTTTCAATGTGAAATCTGAGCTTTTATTGGACTGCTGTTGGACCCTCACATATCACTCACATTCCTATGATTCACACACCACACCCTCACTCTCTTCACACGCACACACTAGTATTCATGAGTTCCCTCTCTCTTATCCTATGTATATCTATATGTGGTTGAGACATATATATATATATATATAGATATATATAGGTTCCTATAGAAAATATATGTGTGTTAATGTGTATATAGGATATAATGTACTATTTGTTATGATACAATGTATGGGTAATAGGGCTATAGGCTATATACTCTATAATAGATTTTAATCAATATACCAATGTGTGTATTGGTAGGCTTGACATGGTATTGTCTAGATTAGCCTAGAAAACCTAGAATAGTCTTGCTAGACCTAGATTAGACTAGTTTGACCTAGATTAGACTAGTTTGATCTAGTTTGACTTCTAGGGTTGACCAGAGTTGACCAAGAGTTGACTTTGGTCTAAATTGACCTAGTTTCATGTAGAATGCATTAATTTGCATCGTATTATCATTGTAGACTCATAGTGACTTGTACTGTTCTATAGGAGACAGACACCACTCCTCGGACAGTCTATTTTCTCTCAGATTTACCGGTTACAGGCGAGTACATTCTCTGATCATTTCATATCCTGCATTAGGAGTATATTTCCTGCTTTAGATTACTATACATGATACTGACACGTTGGAAACACGGATTAATACTATATAGATCTTGTTCTGTGATGTTATCCCCTTAGCGGATACATCGGGTATGCGTGTTCGTGTACTTTATCGTGAACATCGTGTACTCCTTGTATTTGTGACCTTCGTGTACGAAACGTGTGAATTCGTGTATAATCATGTTTTCACATGACCTTCGTGTACAATAACATAACTTAGCCAGATCCTTGTGTATTGATTGGGGCGGGGGAGTAGAAGTGGTTATGTATTCAATCTAGTAGATTACTCGTGTACAACCTCTGTAGATTACTCGTGTATAACATCGTGCCGTTTACATAACCATCTTGTGCTCTGAATCACTAGACACTGCTAGTTCTCTATATACTGTAGCTATTTATTTACAGTCTTTCCTGTTTATCATATTTCTTCAGTTTCTTGTATTTTACTCTATAGCATGATTATATATCCTGACCTGCTATGATTTGTTGAGATGTACTGTGCTCGCTCCTGTCCTGACTGGACCTGTTGAAATATTACAGAGGACGAGGCTGAGGCATTCTGCCCTACTTACTACGGTGCTATACTAGACGAGTGCCTGGACTTGGACCAACAGCAGGAGCCTCTAGCTGTAGATGACACTCCATTAGACTAGGACTGTCTTTTCTATTCTGGATTACTGTATTAGACTTGAGATATTCTAAAATGTATTTATTTTTTAGACACTTAGAACTCTGGATTGTATCTCTGTGATTCTCTGTTCTGGATATTGTTATCTTTCATTATCAATCTATCTTACCTGTTCTACCTTAGCTGTGGTTGAGTTATATTGTGTTATGTCACCCCCATTCGGGGAGTATAACTGCTATACCTTCAATTGTTAGATGTTGTGACCTAGGACAGCGTTCTACCGCCGACACTGCGGCGTAGGCTGGACGTACCCACGTCTCGTGCCCTTACTCTAGGGTGCGGGTCGTGACACGATACGTATATCAAATGAACCCTAATTCCTACGAAACTTGTTCTATAGGTCCTTGGTACCTAGATGCATGCATCTAAGAAGAGAAAAAAAATCTAATTGAGTTTTAGGGCTATTACCTATTGAGAGTTAGATCTCAATGAAAAGCCTTAGAAAATAGGACCTTCTCCAACTTGCAATGGTCCAAAGCCTCCAAATTCTTGCTAGCTAGCTTCTATATACCTCCTCTACACTAAGGGAGTGTGATGCAAAAGACTAGGCTCAATTTGGAGTTGATTTGAAGAAAGGGGTAATTTTTGGGGAAGAATACTATTAGGGTTTTAGGAGGCTATGTAAAAGAGGCAAGGGGGTGTCAATATGTGTTTATATAGGGGTGGGAATCCTTTGATGGCAGCCAAGAATCATTTCTAGGGTTAGGGTTAAGTTTCATGAGGTTTGAAGGCCTCTAGCTAGTTTAATTCAAGCCTTTCTAGTAAAGGCCTATAGCTAAAATATCTATTCTTAACAAATATCCTACTTTAACTAATGTCTAGATACTGATGGAAACTTCTAATCTAATATCTAGGCTCATGGATAATATCTAGATTAGGGCAATTCTAGGTTAAGGCCTAATTTAACACTTAGCACATTTCCAGTGATCAAAGTCCTAATTAATATCAAAGTCACAAAATGACCAAAATACCCTTAGGCTAAAAAGTGACAATTAGTCAATCTAATCACCTGGTTAAGTCGCCATGGTCATGGTTAGTCTCTAGGTCAAGTAGTCTCTAGGGTTACACTAGCAAAATACCAAAATCATAATTCACTAATTTAAATAGTATTAAATTAATTTAAAAAAATCACCAAAAATCTCTAACATGATTTAAATGCTATTATTCAATGGCCAATTTTACAAAAGTTCAAAATAACCCTTATTTTAGAAAAGTGGTGGTTACACTATTGATGAATTTATTTGAATCAAAATAGTTCCTGCGGTTCTCAAATCCAACCTTATTTGTACAGATTCATATATTAAACCCAAATGTCACATGGTGGCAAGCTATATCCAGTTATTTCTCACTCCCTCCTAGTGTCTGCTTGGACACAGTATCAAACGGCTTGTATCCACCTAAGCCATATGATACATCCCTATTGTGGCACAGGCTCAACTTCGTGTCCCAAAATCGACACATATAGAGCACTCCTATCATAGCTATTCTCAACTAAAAAAAAAGAATAATACAAGAACTCGTACCTGTCTTCACCTGTCTTCTGTGTCCAGTAGAGTGTTAAGTCTCTCAGGCACAAAACATCAAATACATAGGGTTCAATTAAAAGAAAATTGATTTTGCGATCAATTAAAAATTCCTCGAATAATTAAATTCAGAAAGCAAAAATTAGTGATCAAGATTACTTGTCAGAAAATTCTAGATCATATCAACAATAATGGATCGATCAAAATTATAGTTCGTTCGGTCGAACAAAAACTCTCTATCGAATTGATTGTTCCTAACAAAATCCAAATAACGAAAGGAAAGAGTAATCAAATCAGTCCTCACAAACTCAAGAACAAGACGGCTTCGAACTCACCAATTGTCCAAACTCTGGAAACTTGATTCAAACCTTGATCGAGGCAAAGTAGATCCACTGGTTCTCCGATCAAAGATTCTTGAGGTAACTTGTCTTGAATTCGGCTCTCGATTCCCTAGATCATCATAGAGTCATGGATCGAGAATTTGATTAGATTCAATCGACAAGAGAATTGAAAGGATAGATCAAGAACCCATAGATCGTTCGATGATCGGACACTCACCAGAGAAGACGACTTCTACTGTCGATGTTGATCGATCTGTGGCTGGGACGGTGATGTCGTCTATCGAGGAAGAACACCAATCGCCGGGGAAGAATCTTGATTGTCGCCTGCCAACCGTGGCCGAAAACTCGTCGAGAACCCCGAGACTCGTCGTCGATGCTTGATCGGACCGCCAAAGCTTCAATGACAAGACGCGATGCCTATACTACATATAAAGATCACCATCGCCATGGCCGAGCACCACGAAGTTAGCGTTAGGATTTCGAATGAACAAGTAAGGAGGAAGGAGACTTAGGGAAGAGGAGATCGATCTCCAACGAGACAGGGCTTTGTCGCTCTTGGAGGATGAAGAGAATAGCAGAGCCTAGGGTCATACTCTGAGTCTGTCACTGATCAATCTGAACTTGTCTGCTGTATCCATACCATCTTTGTCCCACGAAAGACTCTCTCTCTCCTATATCATCCTAAGATAAAGGTGTCCGACACCGTCGGCCATATAGTGCTTCATAATTTGTGTCATGCCTATACTGGCCTGATAACTGTTGTTATAGGCAAACTCAACAAGGTGCAAATGGTCTTCCCAAGACCCTCCAAAGTCTAAAGCACAAACCCTCAATATTCCTTCTAGGGTCAGAATCGTCCACTCAGACTACCCATCTTTCTGGGGGTGGTAAGCAGTACTGAACTTCAACTGGGTACCCAAACTCCGCTATAGACTCTTCCAGAAGTGTAAAGTAAATCTGCTATCTCTGTCTGAAATAATGATAACTGGAACGCCATGAATCCGGACAATCTGCCTCATGTAGAGCTCCGTTAGCCTCTCAGTCGATAGCCCTACCTTAAATGGAATGAAGTGAGCTAATTTTGTCAGTCTATCCACTATGACCCATATACCGTCTTTTCTGTCGGGTGTTCGTGGTAGGCCTGAGACAAAATCAATGGTGATATGCTCTTACTTCTATTATGGGATAGGCAAAGGCTGGAGTAGTCCCCCTGGTCTTTGACGTTCAGCTTTAATTTGCTGTCATACTAAACTTCTGGAGACAAATCTGCCTACTTCCCTCTTCATCTCATACCACCATAAATGTTCACGAAGATCCTTGTACATTTTTGTTGCTCCTAGATGAATAGAGTATTGTGACTGATAAGCCTCTTACGTGACTTCCTTCCTCAAGCTACCCTTAGGCACACATAATCGAGTACCATGCCTAAGTGAACCACCCTCTGTTATGGTAAAGTCGTCCAATAGTCCTGCATGCACCTGAATCCGAAGGCTGCAAAGACCTTCATGAAGAAACTGGGCCTCCTTAATCTTTTTTTCCAATCCAGACTGAATTTGCATGTTCATCATATGTCCCTCAAATCCTGGAATAACGACCTCAATCCCCAAGCTTTCTAAATCCTATAGAAGATGTCGCTCCATAGTCAAAATCATAGCCATAGGATGTCTGTTAAGTGCATCTGCTACGACATTAGCTTTTCCTGGATGATACTATAGGTTGATGTCAAAGTCCTTCATGAGCTCCAACTACCGTCTCTGTCTCATATTCAATTCCTTCTGAGTGAAGACATATTTCAGACTCTTGTGGTCCGTAAATATCTCCACTATCTCTCCATACAAATAGTGCTTCCAAAGCTTTAAAGCAAAGATGACCGCTGCAAGTTCCAAGTCAAGGGTTTGGTAGTTCTTCTCATGTGACCTCAGCTACCGAGAAGCATATGCTATTTGTTCTGCTCCTATACACACCCCAATCCTTTTTTCTGATGTATCACTATATATAGAAAACCCTCCTGATTCAGACGACAAGGCTAGGATAGGAGCCTTAGTCAATCTCTTCTAAAATTCTTCGAAAGCTACCTGGGAAGCCTCTGTCCAAACAAACTCCTTATCCTTTCATGTGAGCCTGGTCATTGGTTCTGCAAACTTAGCAAAATCTTGCACAAACTTCCTGTAATATCATGCTATGTCCAAGAAGCTTCCGATCTCTACTACCGAACTAGGAGTAGCCCATGACTTCATTGCCTCTATCTTCTTCGGGTCCACTGCTATGCCGTCTTCCGTCACAACAAGCCCCAAAAATTCCACCTATCTAGGAAAAACTCACATTTAGAGAGATTTTTATACAACTTCTTCTCCCTCAAAATACCCAAAACTATCCTCAAGTGCTCTTCGTGCTCCTCTAGGGTCTTAGAATATATCAAGATATCATCTATGAATACCACCATGAACTTGTCTAAGTACTAGTGGAACACCTTATTCATAAGGTTCATGAAGACGGCTGGAGCATTAGTGAGTGCGAAGGGCATGACTAAGAACTTGTACTGTCCATTCCAGGTATTGAATACATTTCTGGGGATATCCTGCTCTCTGACCTTTACCTGGTGATACCACGATCTCAAATCTATCTTGGAGAAGAATTTAGCCCCACTCAACTGACCAAAAAGCTCATCTATCCGAGAAAATGGATATCTATTTTTGATGGTCATATTATTTAGGGCCCGATAATCGATGCACATCCTGACAGTCTCGTCCTTCTTAGGCACAAAATGGACTGGTGCTCCCCAGGATGAAGTGTCACGACCCGCTTCCGAATAATCGGACACGAGTCGGACACGCCCAGCCAACGTTTGAAGACTCAACGTAGTAAGCTGTACCAAACTAGGAAAACTAACAAGTCAATATGAATAAGTACAAATCACAATATCTATAAACGATCCCAGAAAGATCACCATAATCCACAAGTCCATATAACGTAAAGGTACCAGAGTCAACAGGAATGAAATACGCTATGAACTCTAAAAAAACCATATCTAAGAGTAAAGCTAAACATTCTAGACCTGAAGCCTCTAGCTAAGTCATGTCTCCATCCTGCTAAGCTATGATCCCGGGCTCTAGCCCATAAGGTAGAATAATAACCTGCAAGTACACCTGCAACATATCCAGTCAGGAGCGGAGCTAAGTACATCCAAGAAAATAAACAAGAAAAATATGAAGATAAAATATGAACAGGCAATGAATCTTAAAATAAGAAACTAGAACAAGCGTGCTGAAATGAACACAAGAGTATAATAAAATGAACCTGAACTGTAACCTGGTACCTGAGCATGAATATACAAGGAACCTGACATGTGTGATATATTTGAAATACTTTCAGAATATGTGATCGGCTTGGGTAGAACATGGAACATAGAACATGGCACAGGCATGAAGGTACGGATGTTACGACCCGTACCCACCGTGAGGGTACGAGTACATAACAGCACCCAGCCTACGCCGTAGTATCGGCGGTAGAACGATGTTCTAGGTCATGAACTATAACTGCATAACATGAAATACTCTCCCTAAGTAGGCCAAACACAGAGATACAACTCAATCACAATATAAGGTAGAATATAGCACGATAAAAATAGATAAAGAAATCCTCAACTGTGGTACAACAGAAATAAAGTAACATAAGTCTCAATATCTTCAATATAGTACAACTCTGAATCCAGACAACTACTATATAAAAATAAAGAACAGTATAGACTATCTACACTAAGCATGGGTATCATCCTCAGCAGCTGCCTGAACCTCCCCAGGGGTCCAGGTCGCGAGTGTCATCTAGGCAAGCTCCATAGTAAGGGGTACAGGGTTCCTCATCATCCTCTGTAAAATTTTCAACAGGTCCAGTCAGGACGGGAGCGAGCACAATACATCTCACACAAATCATAACAGGTTAGAAAATATAAACATGCAAGAGAGTACGATACGTAAAACTGAAAGAAAGTACATGATGTAAATAGAGAGAGAACTGTAATAGAAATATCTACTATAAGTAGAGAGCTACCAGTGACTAGTGATTTAGAGTACAAAGTCAACATGTGAACGGCTGAATTTGCACATGAATATACTAAAGAGGCGCACATGGTTATACTACTTTGGAATTGTTCACATGACCATTTATACTCTCACATACCCCAATCAATACACAAGGATCCAGACAAGTTATGTTACGTACATGATTTTCACATGAAAGCCCATAGATGGGTGTACATGAAGTATACATGAGGGCTCAGAGACTGAGTGCACATGAATTCCACATGAAAGCCTATGAAGGGTACACATGAAGTATAGTTTATACATGAAATACACGAGAACATGACCGAACATGATAGCACATAAGAGTACACGAGCGAGCATGAACGAGCATGAAGCACATGAGAAACATGAATAACATGAGAGCGAGGAATACACGATGTACATGAAACACACGACATGATGTATCTGATGCTCCCGAGGGGGATAACATCTCAATGTAGGGATCCATATAGTACCAATCCTTGATAATATCGTGACAGCATCAAATAAAGTAAACTAGAGCAGGAATATAACTCTAAGCAAGTTATGAAATGATCAGAGAATGTACTCGCCTGGTATCTGAATAGCTGAAGTAAATATACTATCCGAGATGAGGTACCTGACTCCTAGTTAGAGCAACACAATTCAAGATATATACATGGGATGATTAATGTAATCTATAATGCATATACATGCTGTCTAGGTCAAACTAGGCTAAAGTCAACACTTGGTCAACTCTAGTCAACTATACTAGTCAAGGCTAAGTCAACTAGGTCAAGTCCTAGCCCAACAAGTCTAACCAATCTCACTAAGCCTAACCAAGCCTAGGCTAGCACTCACATACCATCACAATGCTATACAAGCTATCAAACCTACAATTTACACATATATTTCATATACAAGCATCAAACTTATTTATATATTTATATACCACATTATTCATGCCTATATTGTATTACCTATATTACATATCATTTCTGCCTAACTTGCATACATACATTCATTCATATATTCATTTATCACCTTTATACTATATATATGTATCACTACATGTATATATATATAGATACTTACATACATATACCAATACATAAATTATATGCTATAGATATATATATATATATATATATATATATATATATATATATATATATATATACATTACCATGTATCAAAATATATATAGAGAGATATAGAGGGTGATGTGGGTGTCATTGTGTGAGAGAGTGTGGAAAGGTGAGGGTGTGGCATGTGTGTGTGTTTAGTGTTTGTGGTCATGTGAGAGTGTGTGTGTAGCATATATGTGTGTGTGTCTTGCATGTGTAATTTCAAGAATTAGTGTGTCTCAGTGATATGTGTATGGTGACAGTTAGGAGGAAAAACAGGAATAGGTCAGGTAAATTGTAGTGCCAATGTTCAGTTTACATGTTGTCACGCCCCAGAACCAGAATACTGGAGAGCGGGGGCAGACATAGCCAGCTACGTATATGAAATGGAATCCATCTCGCTATACGGTCACGGCTGTCTAGATACATGAGGGTTTATCTACAAGCCAACAGTCTCTTAAGGTCATGAACAAGCCTAGTGTCTCAATCACAAGCAAGTAAGTAAAAGTCACAAGATGTATGATCATTAAATATACAATAGTAAGGCGTCCCAAATATTACATATTCAGTTGATCATGAAGCTAGTCGTTACAAAATGTCAGGACTAGCAAGAGTTTAGTCATACATGATCAACCCTAGGATCTGTTAATCATGTTACAGCCCATAGGCAGACAGTAAGTAAGTACAATTGAGCTAAACAGGTGCTCGTCGGCTAAACGTCTCAAAAGAATATTTTTTCAATAGAGTAGGAGAGCCAAAAATAACCCACTCGTTGCCAGGGTTCCGTCTAGTGGCCTCCATCTGACTTGAAGGTCGGTAGATCCTCTGGAGCTGCTCCGAAATCTGGCCACACAAAACCAGCTGAGTCAGACCCCAGAAAGAGCAAGTGCCACAAAGAAAGCTTCACTTAAGAGCTAAAACTAGCAATCAGCACAAGATATAAATAAGGTAAGAACTGGAAATAAAGAAAATACATCAGGATGATATACGACGAGGTAACCAAGGAACTATTCAGATAACCAGGTTACAACCCGTAAACCAAACAAGGACCGGGGTTGTAACCCTTCGTCTGAACAGAACTTAGAATTCTCACCATTTATCGGTAAAATAAATACAAGCATTCTGGTCATTCAATAATCTGGAACAGGATCAGGGCAAGACTAGACTGGTTAGACTCCATCCAATCACTTTACGGCCAAGCAAGAATTACGGCTTGATACTTTAACTAACTAGGGTTGTCACAAGCCTAATTACTAACAAGATGCAGTAAGATTATTCCACAGCCACAAGCTCTGCAGACCATCCAGGTTACCCGGGTTAAAAGATTAGAGTTGAATTCAGGTGGGTACATCGTCCAGGAAACGAATGTACCCTTAGGTAGCTTGAAGGGTGCAACACATGACAGTGTGCTGGAAATGTGCCCTACTCGACGGCAGGCTACAGATCCCAAGGCGTGTCCAGGTAACGGGATTGCCTGTAGCTGGAAAATCTCGGCATGACTAATGTATTAATCTAGTTATTAGCCTTAGTCCATTTTAGTAGGTACTCCTGACCGTGGTACTCAGGAGTCCCTGTCCTAGACATGATGCAAAATAGGACTGGTTTATTTATACAAACGCAATCGCCCACGGTGTCCAGATTAATTATACAGGTCATGTCATGTCAAGTAGCCGTCGTAACAGCTATTCGAGATACTCATGTCAGGTTATCATGTAAAGTGTACTAGTCAGGAGTGCGCCACGACGGGCCACTATCAGGTCATGTCAGGTTATTATGTCAGGAGTGCACCACTACGGGTCACAATCACGTAGTGCTCAATTATCAATTACAAACATACCAAGTAAATTTGTGATTATCAAGTTCAGGACAAAAGGCGTAAGGATATAAAATAGACGTTAAACATCTAATAAAATATCAATATACAGGGCTATAGAAGATCCAGGGTAATCAGGCTGCGCTCAAGTCAGGCTACGCTCAGGTCAGGCTACGCTCAAGTCAGGCTACGCTCAGGTCAGGCTACGCTCAGGTCAGGCTACGCTCAGGTCGGTCTACGCTCAGGTCAGACTACGCTCAGGTCAGGCTACGCTCAGGTCAGCGTATGCAAGACATACGCTTCCAAAAGGCAGCGTATGTACTCCATACGACTCCTCTTCAAGGCAGCATATGAGGTCCATACGATTCTTTGTCAAGGCAGCGTATGAGGTCCATACGACTCCTTGCCAAGGCAGCGTATAAGGTCCATACGACTCCTCAATAAGGCAGCGTATGCAAGACATACGCTTCCAAAAGGCAGCGTATGAGGTCCATACGACTCCTCATCAAGGCAGCATATGAGGTCCATACGACTCCTCATCAAGGCAGCGTATGTAAGACATATGCTTCCAAAAGGCAGCGTATATGTCCGACTGCGCTGCGCTAAAGAGCGCGCACAGCTCAGTGGCGTAAGCTAAAAAGCTCGCGCACTGCTCACTGTCTTCTCCAAATTAGCAGGAACTCCATGGTTTGAACCCAAAGCTTCAAAAGTCCATAACTTGGTCAAAATAAGTCCAAATCCAACTTTTCAAAGGTCTAAATTGGGTAGAACAAAATTCTCTACAACATAGAACCATCAAAACTTGAAAACAAAGAAGTTTAATAGATCAAAACCACCAAAATCCGAAATAACTAATTTCTAGATCTACAAAAATTTAAGCCTCAAAATGGAAAATGACAAGTTCTAATGTGTCTTAGAAACATGAGGAGAAGCTAATGGAACAATAAAAATGATCTCTCTTGTGGAAGCAAGTTGCACTTGCCTAGACCTCTCTCCTCTCTTTGGTAGGTGAAGGGAGTAAATGGAAGAAGAAAAAAGGATTAATGAAGAGAGAGAAGAAGAATAGGTAATAAATATGAGTGGTGGTGGTAGGTAGGGGGTTCACCCCTTAGTTCATGATGAACCAAGAGCAATCCCAAACCGAACCAAGCCAACCCAAACTAAGAATAAACCAAGCCCAGGAAGAAAATTACGCAAGGAAATCATGCAATACAAGAATAAATACGTACACGTATTCCAGAAATACGTAATACGAACCACAGGTATTACAACTCTACCCACCTTAAAAGAATTCCGTCCTCGAAATTTAATCAAGAGGCTAGAGGAGCAATGACAAGCTACATTAATCACATGCAAGCTATAACTAGGCAGACAATCACTCATTCAAGCATGGAATCGAAGGCATGAGGCATAAGAAAGACATTATACCTCACGAGTCAAACAAGTCGGGATATCGCGATCGGATATCATCCTCACGCTTCCACATTGACTCCCCCAAAGAGTGATAACCCCAAGCTACTCGGACTAACTTGATAGTCTTGTTCTTGAGGATCTTCTCTCTTCGGTCCAATATAGACACGGGCCTCTCCTCATATGAAAGGTTGGTACCAACAACCAATTCCGAATGATCCAGGATATGGCTCGGGTCCGGGATATACCGTCGTAATTGGGATACATGGAATACGTCATGCACCTCGCTTAGCGACGGTGGAAGAGCGAGATGATAGGATACATCTCCTACTCGCTCCAGAATGTCAAACGGTCCTATATACCTAGGACTAAGCTTGCCCCGTACGCCAAAATGAATGACGCCACGGTTAGGCAAAATCCTCAGGAATACATGATCGCCGACCGAAAACTCAAGAGGGTACCGATGAGAATCAATCTAATGGCGCTGGCGATCTTGGACAACTCGAAGATGATCTCTGACTCGCCTGACCACTTCAACTGTCTGGGCAATTATCTCTGGACCGAGCATCTGTCTCTTTCCAACATCATCCCAGGCTAGCGGGGATCTGCACTTCCTACCATACAGTGCCTCAAACGGTACCATCTGGATACTGGCCTGGAAACTGTTGTTGTACGAGAATTCCATCAGGTGCAAGTGATCTTCCCATGAACCACCAAAGTCAAGTGTGCAAGACCGCAACATGTCTTCAAGAGTCTGGATCGTGCGCTCCGACTGACCATCTGTCTGCGGGTGATATGCTGAACTAAACTGGAGATGAGTTTCCAAACTCTCTTGCAAGCTACGCCAAAAGTACGATGTAAATCTTGAATCTCGGTCCGAGGTGATACTGACTGGCACACCGTGCAATCTGACAATCTACCTGAGGTACATCTCTGCTAACTGAGCCGTCGACTGACCAACTCTGAATGGAAGAAAGTGAGCCACTTTCGTGAGCCGATCAACTATAACCCAGATAGCATCTCTACCAGCTGGGGATCTAGGTAGTCCAGTCACAAAATCCATGGTCAAATGCTCCCACTTCCATTCTGGAATCGGTAAGGGCTGAAGAAGTCCAGCCGGTCTCTGATGTTCGGCTTTAACTTGTTGGTAAACCAAACACCGAGAGAACAACCGAGCTATCTCCCGCTTTATGCCATTCCATCAGAAATGCTGCCGGATATCACGGTACATCTTCGTACAACCGGGATGGATGGAATACAGCAAACTGTGCGCTTCTGACATGATCTTCTGCCGGATATCTCCGCTGGGTACACAAAGACGCTTACCATGTCGAAGTGTACCATCCTCATGAATGCATAACTCTGGTCTTCGTCCTGCCTCACACTCTGTTCTGAGTCGCTGAAGCTTGGAATCTGCCGACTGCGCTATCCGGATCCTCTCGACTATAGTGGACTGAACTTGCATACTGGCCATCAAGGCCACACTGGAAGGGAGAACAACTTTAATACCCATCTTCTGAAGATCTGCTAACAGCTTTGGTTGCACTGTTAGAAAATAAACTCCCGCTCTCCTGCTCAATGCATCCGCAACAACATTGGCCTTCCCTGGATGATACTGCAGGTTGACATCATAATCCACAAGAAGCTCCAGCCACCTTCTCTGACGCATGTTAAGATCCTTCTGGGTGAAAACATACTTCAGGCTCTTGTGGTCGGTGAAAATCTCTACCATGTCTCCATACAAGTAGTGCCTCCACAACTTAAGTGCAAACACTACTGCTGCCAGCTCCAGGTCATGGGTTGGGTAATTCCTCTCATGATTACGAAGTTATCGTGACGCATAAGCTATTACCTTCCTATGCTGCATCAGAACACATCCTAAACCTCTGCCTGAAGCATCACAGTACACTGAGAATCCTCCAGTCCCATCTGGAAGCGTGAGAATATGAGCTGTTATCAGGCCTTGCTTCAACTGCTCAAAAGAACTCTGACACTCTGCTGTCCAAGCAAACTGCATATCCTTGTGGGTCAACTGCGTCAATGGCGCCAAAATTTGAGCAAAATCCGAAACAAACCATCGGTAGAAGCCGGCCTATCCAAAAAAACTACGAACCTCTGCAACTGTGCTGGGCACTGGCCATGACTCAATAGCCACAATCTTCTGGGGATCCACTTCTACTCCTCCTCGAGTGATGATATGACCCAAGTACGAAATGCTTTCGAGCCAGAACTCGCATTTACTGAACTTGGCATATAACTGTTGCTCTCTGAGGATCTGAAGAACTATACGGAGATGCTGCTCATGCTCCGTCTCACTCTTGCTGTAGACCAGAATGTCATCCAAGAACACAATCACAAACTGATCCAAGCAAGGCATGAAGATGTGATTCATGAGGTCCATGAATACTACCGGCGTATTGGTTGCTCCAAAAGGCATAATAAGGAATTCCCAATGCCCATATCTCGATCTAAAGGCTATCTTAGGGATGTCCTGCTCTCTAACTCTGATCTGATGATAACCTGAGCGCAAGTCAATCTTCGAGAATACTGAAGCCCCCTTGAGTTGATCAAACAAGTCATCTATCCTCGGAAGAGGGTATCTGTTCTTGATTGTCACTGAGTTTAAGATACGATAATTAACACATAACCTGGACGTAC
The DNA here is from genome assembly GCA_029216955.1 of Iris pallida. Classification (NCBI taxonomy): domain Eukaryota; kingdom Viridiplantae; phylum Streptophyta; class Magnoliopsida; order Asparagales; family Iridaceae; genus Iris; species Iris pallida. The sequence continues at coordinate 2,226,955 of JANAVB010027196.1, forward strand.
CATCCTTCTTTTTCACAAGAAGCATCGGGGCTCCCCAAGGCGATCCACTAGCACGAATGAATCCCTTGGTTCTGAGTTCTTCAATCATCTTGTACAATATCTCCAACTCTGACGGCGCCATCCTGTAGACTCTCTCTGACACTGGGGCTGTCCCGGGAATCAAGTCTATAGTGAACTCGATCTCCCGCTCCAGAGGCATACCTGGAAGTTCTTCTGGGAAAACATCTGGAAACTCTTCGACTATCCTGGGCAACTGAACTGCTGCTACTGCCATCCGCAATGCTGGAGGAGATGACTCAACTTCGCCTCGGGAGAAAGAAAACTCCGGCTCACCTGGAATGCTAAAAATAACCCTGCCAATGTGGCAGTCTATCCTAGCATACTGGTTCCTCAACCAATCCATCCCTAGGAATACATCATAATCGGCCATCGGAAACTCTATCAATCTAGCGGGGAATTCTCTACCGTTAACTACGATCCGACACGAGGAAAACACTCTATCTACTCCCACAAGTCCGTTACCAGTAAGTATATTAAGCCTTACTGATAATGACTCGGGCTCCAATCCTACCCGTATCGCGAATCGTGCAGACATAAATGAATGCGATGCACCAGAATCAAATAAAGCTGAAAATGGAAAGGAGTTGACGAGAATAGTACCTGCCACTACCTCTCCTGGTGCCAATCCTTCCTCCACGGTCATCACCATAGCCTGACCGTGCCCTCGGGGTGCTGGTCCCCTCTGCTGAAATCCTCGCTGCCTGCTCTGACTCTGGGCTTAGACTTGTGCATACTGCTGGGGGTTCTGCTGCTGGAACACTTGGGTCTGAGGCGGCAAGGGCCTCGGCAATGGATACTGCTGCTGCTGGACCGGAGCTGGTCCTCTCACCGAAGAGCTAGAAAGGTTGGACGATGATGAACCACCCCTGTTCGGGCAGGATCCAACCCTATGGTCTGGTGCTCCACAAGCCAGACACAATCCATGTGCCCTGCGACATTCTTCAACCACATGGCCTGGCTTCCCATAATGAGAACAACCTACTGCGGAAGATTGCTTCTGCTGCTGAGGGTGCATCGGGGTTGAATGCTGAACCGACGTTACTGAGGCCGCTCGCCTCGGAGCTTCAATAGTCAAAGCCCTGGCTGCCGGGGCCGGTACTGAAGACTGATTCATCTGGCCGTGAGATCTCTTCTGACTTTCGGCCCTATCCACAATCCTCTGGGAGGTATACTCATGCCTCCGGGCTGCTCTCAAGACTGCATCAAAAGTCTGATGCTCAAACTGCTCAACTGCCAACAAGATCTCCAGGTGAAGTCCATGCTGGAACCGCTGGGCTCTATCATACTCGATTGCCACCAAAGTGGAAGCAAACCGACTGAGTCTGGAAAACTCGGCCGCATATCCGTCGACCGTCCTGCCTCCTTGCTTCAGATTGGTAAACTTCGTCTGCAGATCATACCGAGTCATGGCATCGAAATACTTGGTCTGGAATCTCCCTCTGAATACTGCCCAAGCAATGGGTGATGCTAATCCAACGGCCTACGCTGTCCATCAGCTGCGGGCAAGATCTAGCAACTGCAGGCGCACAACGGCCACCTTCTCATTCTCTGGGGTCCTGGATGCTTCTAGAATCACCTCTGTGTCCTGAAGCCATGCATCTACCGTGATAGCATCTTCACTACCGTCGAAGAATGAAGGGTTCAAGCGCTTGAAGCTGTTGGTCGCGCTGTTACTCTGATAACCACCCCGGGTCAAAGCATCCGTCACTGCCTGGTGCAAGGCATCTCCACGCCGGTCTTGGGAAGCTATCAAGGTCCTGACGAGTCCTACCAAAGTGCCGTCATCATGTTCTACAGGTTGAATTGGCTGGACGGGTGGCTCTCCGCCAGAAGGCACGACTCTGAAGGCTACTCCGGAATGCTGGGCTTGATCTCTAGGTTGCTGCTGGTCCGCGGGAGGTACTCCGCCTTGCTGGTCTGTAGGACCACGAACAATGCCGCTGAAGAAGACGACATAGGGAACAATAAGGAAGGACCAGGACAGATCAACGATACAAGCATATGATCAGGACAAGAATCCAGGGATTCAGAAGATACGAGCAGAGATCAAGGATGAATACTGATTGAGACATCTATTCGGTAAACCCTCACATATCTTGATTTACAAGACCTGCATGGGCCACCACTTAAACCATGTCACGCCCCAGAACCAGATTACTGGAGAGCGGGGGCAGACATAGCCAGCTACGTATATGAAATGGAATCCATCTCGCTATACAGTCACGGCTGTCTAGATACATGAGGGTTTATCTACAAGCCAACAGTCTCTTAAGGTCATGAACAAGCCTAGTGTCTCAATCACAAGCAAGTAAGTAAAAGTCACAAGATGTATGATCATTAAATATACAATAGTAAGACGTCCCAAACATTACATATTCAGTTGATCATGAAGCTAGTCGTTACAAAATGTCAGGACTAGCAAGAGTTTAGTCATACATGATCAACCCTAGGATCTGTTAACCATGTTACAGCCCGTAGGCAGATAGTAAGTAAGTGCAATCGAGCGAAACAGGTGCTCGTCGGCTAAACGCCTCAAAAGAATATTTTTTCAATAGAGTGGGAGAGCCAAAAATAACCCACTCGTTGCCAGGGTTTCGTCTAGTGGCCACCATCTGGCTGGAAGGTCGGTAGATCCTCTGGAGCTGCTCCAAAATCTGGCCACACAAAACCAGCTGGGTCAGACCCCAGAAAGAGCAAGTGCCACAAAGGAAGCTTCACTTAAGAGCTAAAACTAGCAATCAGCATAAGATATAAATAAGGTAAGAACTGGAAATAAAGAAAATATACCAGGATGATATACGACGAGGTAACCAAGGAACTATTCAGATAACCAGGTTACAACCCGTAAACCAAACAAGGACTGGGGTTGTAACCCTTCGTCTGAACAGAACTTAGAATTCTTACCATTTATCGGTAAAATAAATACAAGCATTCTGGTCATTCAATAATCTGGAACAGGATCAGGACAAGACTAGACTGGTTAGACTCCATCCAATCACTTCACGGCCAAGCAAGAATTACGGCTTGATACTTTAACTAACTAGGGTTGTCACAAGCCTAATTACTAACAAGATGCAGTGAGATTATTCCACAGCCACAAGCTCTGCAGACCATCCAGGTTACCCGGGTTAAAAGATTAGAGTTGAATTCAGGTGGGTACATCGTCCAGGAAACGAATGTACCCTTAGGTAGCTTGAAGGGTGCAACACATGACAGTGTGCTGGAAATGTGCCCTACTCGACGGCAGGCTACAGATCCCAAGGCGTGTCCAGGTAACGGGATTGCCTGTAGCTGGGAAATCTCGTCATGACTAACGTATTAATCTAGTTATTAGCCTTAGTCCATTTTAGTAGGTACTCCTGACCGTGGTACTCAGGAGTCTCTGTCCTAGACATGATGCAAGACAGGACTGGTTTATTTATACAAACACAATCGCCCACGGTGTCCAGATTAATTATACAGGTCATGTCATGTCAGGTAGCCGTCGCAACAGCTATTCAAGATACTCATGTCAGGTTATCATGTCAAGTGTACTAGTCAGGAGTATGCCACGACGGGCCACTATCAGGTCATGTCAGGTTATTATGTCAGGAGTGCACCACTACGGGTCACAATCACGTAGTGCTCAATTATCAATTACAAACATACCAAGTAAATTCGTGATTATCAAGTTCAGGACAAAAGGCGTAAGGATATAAAATGGACGTTAAACATCTAATAAAATATCAATATACAGGGCTATAGAAGATCCAGGGTAATCAGGCTGCGCTCAAGTCAGGCTACGCTGAGGTCAGGCTACGCTCAAGTCAGGCTACGCTCAAGTCAGGCTACGCTCAGGTCAGGCTACGCTCAGGTCAGGCTACGCTCAGGTCAGGCTACGCTCAGGTCAGACTACGCTCAGGTCAGGCTACGCTCAGGTCAGGCTACGCTCAGGTCAGGCTACGCTCAGGTCAGCGTATACAATACATACTCTTCCAAAAGGCAGCATATGTACTCCATTCGACTCCTCTTCAAGGCAGCGTATGAGGTCCATACGACTCCTTGTCAAGGCAGCGTATGAGGTCCATACGACTCCTTGCCAAGGCAGCGTATGTGGTATATACGACTCCTCATCAAGGCAGCGTATGCAAGACATACGCTTCCAAAAGGCAGCGTATGAGGTCCATATGACTCCTCATCAAGGCAGCGTATGAGGTCCATACGACTCCTCATCAAGGCAGTGTATGCAAGATATACGCTTCCAAAAGGCAGCGTATGTGTCAGACTGCACTGCGCTAAAGAGCGCACGCAGCTCAGTAGCGTAAGCTAAAAAGCTCGTGTACTGCTCATTGTCTTCTCCAAATCAGTAGGAACTCCATGGTTTGAACCCAAAGCTTCAAAAGTCCATAAATTGGTCAAAATAAGTCCAAATCCAACTTTTCAAAGGTCAAAATTGGGTAGAACAAAATTCTCTACAACATAGAACCATCAAAACTTGAAAACAAAGAAGTTTAATAGATCAAAACCACCCAAATCCAAAAATAACTAATTTCTAGATCTACAAAAATTAAAGCCTCAAAATAAAAAATGACAAGTTCTAATGTGTCTTAGAAACATGAGAAGAAGCTAATGGAACAATAAAAATGAGCTCTCTTGTGGAAGCAAGTTCCACTTGTCTAGACCTCTCTCCTCTCTTTGGTAGGTGAAGGGAGTAAATAGAAGAAGAAGAAGAAGAGATTAATGAAGAGAGAGAAGAAGAATAGGTAATAAATATGAGTGGTGGTGGTAGGTAGGGGGTTCATCCCTTGGTTCATGATGAACCAAGAGCAATCCCAAACCGAACCAAGCCAACCCAAACTAAGAATAAACCAAGCCCAGGAAGAAAATTACGCAAGAAAATCATGCAATACAAGAATAAATACGTACACGTATTCCAGAAATACGTAATACGAACTACAGGCATTACACATATGCATGTCAGGTCTAGTCATGATCAGTTAAGCTTAAATGTACATAACCCCTATGTGTATGCTGCATTTTAATTATTCAGTCAAACATTGATTTTAAGTGTCAATCCACACTCTCAAATGCATAACAAAATCCATAAATCTCCATATATGAACTCTAACAGTCCACACATACCCTGCAATAGAATCTACATATTAAACATGTGAATCTAACATTGCAACTGAACTATCATTGAAAATTTGCATTAACCATTCAAGAAAACAGGGAAATTATGGCTCAGTTCTCAGGCTTTGTGTCATGTGTGCGTGTGTTTGTGTGAGGGAACAGTGCAACATACTTTAGTCCTCAGAAACTTAGTGTTTAGGAATATGCATACAAGAGGAAGTCATCTCAGATTCAGGTTTGTTCTCAGGTTCAATGTGAATCACAATCCGGTTTTCTAACTCAGTGCATATAGGTGTCTCAGGTTTGAATTCAGTCTTGTGTGTGCGTATCACAGTGTTCTCAGACTTGGATATCAGGACTTACCCTTTATTTTCAGTAAAGAAAGGGATCCCAGTTGTGTGTTGACAAAATGTGATGAGTGTACACATTACTTACACATGTGTGTGTATAAAAAGTGAGTGATAGGGGGGTGGTCTGTACTCAGTTTATGAGGAAGGAAAGGAAATCAGTTCATGGTGTGTGTGCTCAGTTATTCAGTCTCCAGATTTGTGTTTGTGAGTGAAGTGTCATAAATATTCAGATATGTGTGTGTAAAGCCCTGAACTGACACTATAAAACTGAACTGAAATCAACAGGAACACACAACAGCAAACTGAAACCTAACAACTAAACATTACATTGATTGAACAAGAGCAACTAGCAAGACTTCAATAAGTACACAGACTAAAACATCAAAGAAATGGGACTAAATTCTCATGCAAATCAAAACCCTTAGCATGTAGGCAATTCCCTGATATGTAAACAACCAAATTGAAATCAAATCGAATTTCAGGAAAACATGGTAAGAGCCAAGTACCTGTCTTAGCAGTTCACTCAAAACCAATTGCAAATTTTGAACTAAAACCCATGCTATTCATCAACCTAACAGGTAGGTTAACTTCCAGATATATATAGGTGTACAACAAATTGATTAAAACACATAAAACAGGTTACATACATTCGAAATTCTCAGAAAATACCAATGTCAGTCCGTATCAGAAAACATAGGAAATTCACAATTTTGAATAAAAATAAATAGCTAATAACAATTTAGAAAGTTGGTAATAAAGACACACATGTACACGTGTCGTGGGGTGTCTTCGTGTCCAAGAACTGGACACGAGTCGTGTCCAAACCATTACACGAACATAGAATCAAAACTGTGTACCAACAGTATCGTGTACGCGTGCACGCATGTCAAACATACGACACAGGCCACGTGGGGACACGTGGCCGTACACATGTGTTCCCCAGGGGTAGGAGTAAGTGTCCAACCGCCTGTAACGTGTCCACGTGGTGTCGTGTCGTGTGTGTGAGTGCGTATCAGCGAGGCAATTCTGCACGTGTGTACACAGTGCGTGATCCATATGCACGGGATTTCTCCTCGCGAGGTGAACCATATGCTCCCAAATTTTGGGAGAATAGTGTTAGTGATTGCCCCAACAACTCCATAAAATTTTGTGTCCCCACGTATCCTACACAGTGAGTTATAGGGCCCGAGATGCAGGACACTGCACGCTGTCCAGAACAGTAAGTTCGTGTCCCCGTGTGGACATGACACAACACAAAAATCATAGATCAATGACATGAAATCAAACATTACACCTAGCACTACAAATTCATTCAAACACATTTCAAAAATAATAATAAAAACACGAGTGTGGCATTTCATCAAACATCTACATAGACACATTAATACGCGTCCGATACGGACACAAAATGGACACGAATTCTATCCAATTTCTAGGGACAGCTAGGGGAGACCTAGTTCTAGCCTAATATGCAAAGAAATCGGAATATTACATCAATTTAAGGGGGTTTACCTATAGGTGTCAATCTCAAGAGAAAGCTTCAAATGGGGGGTATTCTCCTTGATGGCCAAAAGCTCCAAATTGATCCAAGGATGAGATTACTCTCCATGAACAGCAAGAAGAGACTAATTAGAACCTAATGTAAAAGATTTGAGCCAAAAAGGACTTAAAATAAGAAAGTTATGGATTGGGGAAGATGGCTCTTTACCTCTTTCTTCAATTTGTTGAAATCTCAATAAAGAGGCAAGAAAAATCAATGAGGAGATTATTTATAGGGGGAATAGCCCTAGGTGGTTGGTCATAAAGTGAATAGTTAGGGTTAGGGTGTTGTCTATTGGGCTATGGACCTATTTGCACTAGTCATGGAACAAAATTCTAAGTATCAAGCCTATTGACCAATTCACTAAGCCTTCTATTCAAGTCTTGATTCCTACATGACTAACTTAGATTGACTTAAGTTATACTAGGGTCTCACCATTAATAAAGTCACCTTAACAAGAGTCAACATCTAGGTTAGTCTCTTAAGTCACAACTAGTAAAAGTCAAATCAACAATCGTCAATCCAATAAATAAATAAATAATTCTAATAAGTCCAAATGACAAAATTACCCCTAGGCTAAAAATGATAAATAGATATTCCAAATCACATTGTTAGGCTCTAGGGTAGACAGTCTCTAGGGTTTCACTAGCTGCACATCAAAATCACTAGTCATGATTTTTAAATAGTTTTAAAATAATTAAAAATCACCAAAAATTATATTATTATTTAACTATCATAATTTAATAATTCAAACATAAAATTTCAAATTTACCCTCATTTTAGGAAACTGGGTGTTACAACAGCTTAGGGTCCGCGTGCACAATGCGGGGCCTAAGCTATTAACATGAGTTTGTAACTTGGGTTTGATCACACACCTGTAGTATTTCTCCTTCCAGACACAAGCAAACTCATGGAACAAGACACAAGACAAGACCTTGTAATATCGTATCCAACAGAAAGGTACAAGCATGAAATAGATGCACAAAATATGAAGTAAATGAGCAAATCCAAGGAGTATACTTGCCTTGCTCAGGGTGATCGAGAATGGGTAGTAGATCTGTAGGTTCACATGTTTAATTGATACAATTTGTTTAATTTCTATACAAGTCCTAGTTTAGAGATTACAACTTCTAAACATGGTTTGCTATAGAGTATCAATATTATTAGCGATACTCTATGCTAGTTAAGATGTCTAAGTTACAATTATCTATGTACTGCACATATATTCAGTTTACCAAGTACTTAGCTATTAGACAAGTTTGACAACTTCAAAGGATAACAGTTAAAACAACTCAAACATTCACCTAAGTTTTGTTTACACCAATAAGGTATTTCCTAATAGGTTCTACAGGGAGCTGTGAGGAAAATACTAACTGTTAGAAACTGAACCCACAGCTACGAAATAACAACTATCAGTCACAACAGAAATTCTTTATGAAGTGGAAAGGCTTGACAACCTCAAGAGGTATCAGTCCTTACAACTAACCACACAGCATTCTACCTTATCAATGGAGAACAACCAACTACCTTATATAATATACTTCTTAATCCTAACTTGAAAGTGGATTACTGTCCACTCAACCCTCCATCTAATGAACCATTACTGAACAGATCAAACTTAGAAATACCTTCAATATAGGGTCCCCAATTAGCCTTCAAATAAACCATCATCTATAAGATTAGGTTGAGGTAAGATGAAGTATATCAGTAACAGTAAGTATCCTTTAATACAACTGTTCAATCTTCCATTAAAATCGATCCTCAGCCTGAACCCATCAGTTCCTTTAAATCAAGTAAGGCTCGACTTCAACCAACTAACTATACTCCCTCGGGCTGAATTCAGACGCTGCTAACAGATGGTATCAAATTACACTAGTAGCAGTCTAAAAGTAACATCTAAGGACATATTTGCATGAATCAGGTCACAAGGATTTGTGAGAATCAACTGCAAACTCCAGGTACCTGATCACAGGGTCAATTTCTTCCAGTTTCAGATTACTTTACTAAAATCCTCCTAACTGTCCTACAGTTCATTGGTACACCCATCCTTAATTTGCATCAAAGAGTATAACCGAGCAACTTAGTGTAGAGTATCCCTTGATACTCGACCAAACCTGTAAAAATCTAAATCTCAGATAACTTGAGTTCCTAACCTGTCTTCAGGGAGTATCTAGAACATTTCCTAACAGGAAAAAATAGATTTTGTAGGATAAAAGGCTAACTGCAAAGGAAATAAACCCCAAACTTAGCATGTAGACCACTGCAGCTCTACCATTATTCCCAGGTAACTTGACACCTCCACACAGTGATCTCAAAATATAATTATCCTTAAAACATACTAAAAAGTCAAGATCACAGATCAACCTATTATTCAAATTCTAACAGGGAGAAGTCGAATGCCAGTTAAAACAGTAACAAATGAAATGGTTCTTTGTAATACTAACCTACTGTTGATATACAATTCAATTGGAATGATATGCAGAACAAAAATTTAAGATACTCATAAGTTCTCAAGTTTCTCAAAAAGTTTACAAACACCTAACTAACTTTCTGCAGTCAGTGGCTAGCATCACCTCAATTTACAGTCCTAAACATCAAAAGTTATCATCTAACTCTACTTATGATATACTCAAAAATATGATGAACCCTATATTAAGTATACTATTTGCCTAAGAAAACCCAGGTAAGGCTCATTATTCGACTCCTGAACCAAACCTTAACCTAACCAAACATTCCCTAATTAACATTGCAATTAAATACTATATCAAAAAGATGAAGAGCATTACCTGATAATTCCTGATACAGCACTGATATGAACCACAGCTTTACAAATGGCTTGAACCTGATCTTCAAGTTGGATCAATCCAAAAATTCTCTGAGCAGGTGAAGTAAAATAGGGAGCGTGGTAAGTTCTCGACTAAACGTGAGATCCTCCAGTCTATAATTCTAAGAATCTGAACCTAACAGTAAGGCAACAGGACATCTGAACTTCAAATAGGGAAATCAAGATACTCACTCGATTAAGAATGTCTGAACGCTTTGTGAGATGATTGATCTTTGATAACTCAAGATGTATATCTTCAGATCTGAATAATTAGGAAAAAGGAATCGATCAAACGATCAACAAGCCTGTACGAAAATTTGAGCACAAACAAGGAATTTAATCAATCGATAACGTTACTTACTCTTATTTGATGAAGCAACAAAATGATCAATCGATCACCGATCCACTTTCTCCAGATCTATATCAAAATGAAGATAATAATTGAGTTAAAATAATCAATCCATATCGAACAGTATCCATCTCCAAATCAAGGACAGCAGAGAAGAAATTCATAGATCAATGTTCAGATCAAAGGAAATGGCAGAGATGTAGTTTAATAGAAAACTAACGACTCCCTTAATTTCAAAGACAAACGAGCGCTGCGATGATCACCGAAGGAAGCTAGTCCTCGTCGATGCTGATGGAAGGGATGACCAAGCCTTGCGCTCGAATCGTGTCGCTCCTTGCCACTCCCTGCCTCTCTGCCATTCCTTTTCTCGAGCAGAGCTTGGAGTAATTGGAAGAAAAATAAAGAAGAACGTGGAGGTTACAACAGAATGAGTGTGGGGATCGATCGAGATTTATAAGCATTTGTGATAGAGGCAGGAGATTTGAATTCGCCTCTGAATTGTAACAGAAATTCAAACCTCCCTTTCCGATCTTCCAATGATTTCTCAGTTGATCGAACAAGGAGAAATTGAAAAAAAACAAAGAATTTGTAATAGGCTGAGTATCCCCTATTCTCCAAACTATAGGTTAGGACTTTAGTATGTAAATGGGCTGGGCTTAAGAATCTCAATCCAAACATTAAATAAAATTGACCAAGTGCAAGCAAATTGATTTAGAAAAATTATTATTTCTTTTTAACCCAAATATTATTATTTATATAAAAATATTATACCAAAATATTCAAAAAGTGGGGTCACAAATCTCTCCCCCTTGAAAAATTTTGTCCCCCAAAATTCGAAGGCGACAAAATTAAATCTCAAAAGCAAAAAAAACACAATAAGGTTTAAACACAAGTCCTTTATTGAATTCAAAAATATACTCTCAATACCAAAATACAATCGTGCAAACAAACTGGGGTAACGCTCACGCATCTCGTCCTCACGCACACATGTGGACACTCCCGGAGAGTGATGTCTTCACATGACTCGGATAAGCGGTATAATCTGATTTCGTGATTGCTTCTCCCTCCGATCAAGGATCTCCACCTGTTGTTCCTCATAGGTCAGGCTCGAACCCACCTCTAGCTCTGAGTAGTCCACAACATGGCTCGGATCTGGAATGTAGCGTCAAAGCTGGGACACATGAAAGACGTCATGTACTCCCTCCAAGCTAGCAGGAAGTACGAGTCGGTATGCCACCTCGCCAATCCGTGCCGTCACATTGAAGGCCCAATGTATCTGGGACTGAGCTTCCCACGTCGGCCAAATCGGATAGTTCTTCTGGTCGGTGGATTCTTTAGGAACACCAAGTCTCCAACTGCAAACTCTAGCGGTCGTCTGCTACTGTCCGCCTAATGCTTCTGTCGATCCTGTGCAACTCTGCAACGCTCTGAGCTTTGAGACCAAGTACGATAATTACATACAAGAAGTTGAAATAACATGATCTAACAATGATCAAGAATCAAATAGGCACGAGATGGAATGAAGTTTCAATTACAACTTAGAGTAGCAAAACCATGAAGGCACAAACTACTAAGTACGATCAAAATCGATAGTTTAACGCAAGTGGTGTAGCATCCAGTTTCTAAAATAAGGGTAATTTTGAAATTTTATATATTTTAATTATTTAATAATGTTATTTAAATCATGATATGATTTATGATGATTTTTAATCAATTTAAAACTATTTATATTAATGACTTGTGATTTTGATGTTTGGCTAGTGTAACCCTAGAGACTGCATGAACTAAAGACTAACCTTGACCACGGGAACCTAACCCTGTGATTAGGATGACTAGTTGCAACTTTTTAGCCTAGGGATATTTTGGTCATTTTGACAATTTTGTGAAATTATAAATTATATTAATTAAATATGTGCTAATTAATTATTTGAGACTTAATCTAGAAGTTTAGCCTAATCTAGATTAGTCATGAGGATTAGATGATGATTAGAAATTTCCTACTAGATGCCAAGATTACAAATATCTAGTTATTATGATTGGTAAGATATTTTGTATAGATATTAGTAAGGAAAACCTAGTTTACATGTAAGCCTTTGATTTAGAAATTAATTGCATGGAAGAACCTTAGCTACACATCTAGACATTGTCAAAACCCTAATTCCTATTGAGATGACCAGCCACAACCTAGAAAATCCCCTATAAGTATTATTATGTAGTGTTCTTGCCACTTTTTAAATACCTGCAAAGAGCCCTAACATAGTTCTTCTCCAAACCATCACCAATTCTTCATTTCTCCTCCAAATTAGACCAAACAAATTGTGTTGGACTCCCCTACAGTAGTAGAGGCTAGTAGAGGCTTGCTAGCAAGGATTTGAAGAGCTTTGGGCAATAGAAGTTCAAAGGAGGATTCTTATTTCGGAGCCCCTTTACATTGAGTTTGAACTCTCAATAGGTAAAACCCTACAAACCCTAATAAATTCTTGATTTCTTTACATAGATGCATTCATTTAGGGTTCCCCTAGGTGTAGCCTAAGTTTGGTAGGATCTTGTGTCCATTTAGTGTCTGTATCGGACACGTATCAGTCATCTATAAACAGTGTTCGATGTAATCCCTCAAAGGATTCTTTGTTATTGTTTTTCAAAACAAAATACAGTTTTGAGTAACTAATAATAGGTAGATTAAAATGGTTTAGGACTGAGTTGGTATTAGGATCCTTTTTGTGTCCATTTTGGACACGCACACATGCGCACAGACACCGTGCACATCCCCTGCTACCCGTGTCCTAATTCTCTTTGGACACGGCATTTCAACACGCAAAACTTGGCGTGCAGCTTGGGAACGTGACTGACATGTCAGCCCCCAAGTGCCATGTCACTTAGTCTTGTGTCGGACTCGAATTTTGAGCCGTACTGATTCGTGCGCTGTGCTAACACGCAAAATTTTGCGTATGATACGCGTTTCGTGTCGCATGAACACATGCTGAGAGACTCTCGTGTCGTGTCAAATGTGTATCCCTAGTGCTGGGCTATGTGTGGACACGAGCATGAGACATGTCGTGGCTTGTGTCGTGTCTACGAAGCCGTGTCCTCACTGCACGAAGCAGTCTTCACTGGCTGTTTTAAACTGAGTTCCAATTTCGTTTGGACATCTCGTGTCTAGCCTTGTGGACACGAGAACCCTTCTCCTGACACACATGACTTGTATCTCACCTCTGTTTGAATTGATTTTAGGTTTATCATTTGTATTGAGTTCGAATGATGACAAAGGTTTCCTGATTTCAAAATCTCTGATACATTACCGGAGAATTCGGTTGGAGATTCAAAACTGATATTTTGATTTGGGTTTGAATTTGATTATGAGTTTTGATGTTTAAAAGTATATTTGAATTCAAATAATAATATACAAACTGAGATTTAGTTTTCAAATTCTAGATTGGGTTTCGATTTTTGGCCTTTCAAAATTCCTAAAACTGTGAAGTTTTACTGATGCTCGAGTTGAACTTGGGTTTATTTGAAATTCATTTTAGCTTGATATTTCGAATTTGGTTTGATGTTAACTGAGCTTGGTTCCTTGATTTGATAACTATGAATATAGATTTTGGTTTGATTCTCGATTTTGATTTTGGGTTGCAGCTTTATTCGGTTTGAAATGTCAAGTTCCTGATACTTTCATGAAACCTATAACCTGAATTTATAACATAAAAAAGTTGAATGTTTTCCTATATTTGATACATTTGTAGACTGAACTAATGTACTGGAATCTGATTTTTAATGAACCTGAGGATTCATTTGCATATACCTGAGATGGTGGTATTTCATTTGAAAACAGAATTTTCCTTGAAAAGGTTAACTTGACTGTTAACTTTAAGTCAATGAAAACTGAAAACAAGTTTGAATCTGAACACCCCTCACTCTTTCACTCTTCTAACGGATTTTTGTCCCCCTCTTTACAGTAGTCACACACCCTTACCCTCACTACACCCCTCACACATCCTTCTTTCTCACTCACACACACACACACATACTCTTTCCTTGCCTCCCCTTTTCTCTCTCTCTCTCTCTCTCTATATATATATATGTGTGTGTGTGTGTGTGTGTGTGTGTGTGTGTGTGTGTGTGTGTGTGTGTGTGTGTGTGTGTGTGTGTGTGTGTGTGTAGGTATATATGTAACATTTTGGTTTGTATATATAGTGTATACAATGTATGGGATACATATAATTGCATGAGATACGTATGTATATAGGTAATATATAGATGTGGTTTTTACCTAGATTTGAGGTATATCTATATATATATATTGACTTGTATGAATATCTATGTATAATACTTTTGAATTGTATACATACTTATATATATATATATATTGATTGTATATATATATACTATCTATATTGTATTGATATATGGTGTTGGTAGAGTATTGGTATAGGCTTGGCTAAACCTAGAGTTGACAACCTAGACTAGATTGGACTAGCTTGAACTAGTTGACCATGGTTGACCAAACCCTAACTAGTTTGACTAGTGTGACCTAGTATGACTAGAATTTGACCAAACCCTAAGCAGTTGCCCAAGTTACCTTACAGTTGACCTAGTTTGACCTAGACAGTTGACCAAGAGTTGACTTTGACCTAGTTTGACTTAGAATCATGTAGTTTGTATTGCAGATTTCTATTATTACAATTTGAGAACTTTATAACCTGTCTTACTCTAAATAGGACTCTGTGATACCAGTTTGTACATCTATTCATATCAGTCATTCAAGGTGACAAGCGATTTCATTCTCTGATCGTTTCATACTTGTCAGGACTTATATTCCTGCTCTAGATTACTTTACCTGATACTGGCACAACTGTTATCACGGATTGGTACTATATGGATCTTCTCTTGCGACGTTATCCCCATTGTGTTCAGCAAATACATATTGTGATGTGCGTTTCACGAATATATTGTATTTATTGTACACCCCTATTCATGTATACTCATTGTGCATCTTGTACTCTCATGATCACATGAGCTTCATGGAGAAACTATTGTACAAGGTAACGTAACTGGATTGGATTCTTGTGTATTGATTGGGGAGGGTGAGTAGGAAATGGTTATGTAATCAAATCCCATTGTAAAAATATTGTATAAACTATTGTATATGTCCATTGTACCCTCGTATGTAATAGAGACCCATTTTATTATATAACCTAACCTGTTTGTATAACCATATTGTGCTCTAAATTACTAGTCACTTACAGTTCTTACTTATCATGTATATATTTCTAGTTTACAAATATCTTTCATTTTTATGTACATCTTCTTACAGTTCATGTATCTTACTCTTTTGCATGCTTTATATTTTCTAACATGTTATGAACTACGTGAGATGTATTGTGTTCGCTCATGTCCTGACTGGACCTGTTGAAAATATTACAGATGATGATGGTGACTGCACTACCTTCTATGGGGCGTATAAGGGTAACATTCAGGAGCCTGAGGAGCATCTAGCTCAGTAGAGGGTGCCTAGTTTATTCTAGTATTTATAGCTCTATGTTCGTATCGGATTGTTTCGATTGTTAGTTGAGACTTATTTATATTCAGAACTTCTATTTATTTGTGCTTGATATCTAAATGTGTGTTGTGATGACTTTACTTATATATATTCAGTTCTTCCTTTTTATCTTATTTCATATCGTGCTCTATCTTCCTTAAACTTGTGATTGAGATATATAGTTGAGATGTTATATTATACCTCCGGACGGAGATGACAGATTTATATATCTTATTATTAGATGTTAGATGTTATAGATGACCTATACAGCGTTCTACCGCCAATACTGCGGCGTAGGCTGGACGTACCCACGTTCTCGTGCCCTTCCTCAGGATGCGGGTCGTGACAGGTGGGCTAGAACACGATAGGAAAATCATGGTCGGATAGACATGATTTAAGATCAAAGTTTAGACAAGACACAATGAAGTACGGAATTAAAATCTGGCAATGTATAATTTGAGGAAATCAATGATCTAAAGATAAAATGCTAGAAGGAAAATTAGCAAGGGTTGATTGAGAAAACGTATGAAATACCCAGGAGGTATTAGTATCAAATCAGGATGAACGTGCAAGGATTTATGATTCTCAAAAATCAATAATCATATGTAGAGGGAATATAGTCTCTATGATATTCGAGAACATATAGATATTTGAAGTCACTTTACTTAGAATTACTGTCTTGCCAGTGTACATCTGACCGCAGTGAACTTCGGCTCCATGACTCAAATAACAATATGTCACCGAGTTCTCTATCGACTTATCCATTTCAAACAAGTATTAACGAAACAACTCAAGAGATCAAATATGAAAATTTTAGGACAAGTCTCGATAATACCCGAAAACCGACAAATACCTGAAATTATTTCAACTTAAAGTTCCTGCCTCGCCAGTGCGCTGCTGGCTGCAACGAACCCTCAGTTTTCGTAATCCAGATAATGGCTGCAGTACGCAACTGCCACGCCCTTGTAGGTTATTGAGTAGTCTCTCAACCTTATCTATAGGAATTTCAAAAGAGTTTCAAGGAATTCAAAATGAGTTCCGATAGTCCAAGTCACAATAAGATGATGTTATTTGTTTGTTAGAATACAAGGGTTTATTAGGTATTAAGAAGCAACAAGGGATCAACAATGAGTAGTGGTACTAAAAGGACAAACAAGATAGTTTTAAATCTCGAACAGGGAATGAAGTTTCGAATTGTAATCAGAATCTCAATGAAATCTGGATTGATAACAAGTTTTCGTCTAGGGAATGTTATCCCGAATGGATAACAGAGTATCGAAGGGTGAACAGAGGTAGGGTATAGAATAGAAGTAACATCTCGAAGTAAGAAGCAAAATCTTGTATCAGAAACAGAGTTCAACAAAGTCTCGAATAGCAACAAAATCTCGAATAGATCTTGAAGGGAAACGAAATCTCCAATAGGATACAAGGTCGCAGATGGAAAGTAATGCTTGAATAGAAAATCTCAAACAAGAATCAAGATCACGAATAGTGAATAAAATGGAGTATCAATGAGTGGGTAGGAAACAATCATCGAATTATGGGTATGAAACAAATGAAATTTTAAATAGGAAACGAGGTCGAACAAGGTCATGAACAGAAACAGACTCTTAAATAGGAACAAGTCACGAATAGGAAACCAAATCTCATATAGAGAACACGTCTAAACCACAGACTGGAAAACGAAGTTTTTAAACAATGTCTCAAATAGAAACTGAATCTTAAACAATGTCAAATAGAAGCGAAGGTTCAAACAATATTTTGATTGGCAACAAAGTTTCAAAATGAATTTTTTAAGTAGGAATAAAATCTCGAGTTGGAATTAAATCCCAATTAACACGAAGTTTGATGAGGAAACTAAATTTAAACTAAGAGCCAACACTAGGAAACAAAGTCATGAATGATGAATATGCAAACAATATCAGATAGTGGATTTTAAACAATTATCAAATTATGGATCTGAAACAAGTTTATCGAATAGAAAATAATATCTCGAAATAAGTTTCGAATACCAACCAAGGTTTTAAAATAGAAAACAAGAAGTTTCAAGAAATGATCTAGGTGCTAAGAGAAATTTAAGGGAAAACTGGATTGCGAATCACGATCCATGGTCTTCTCCATCCATGCAAAAGAGTCTTGTCCTCAGTTCGTCTTCAGTATTCCTTCAGGAACTGGAATCTCTTCAATCTTCTTCAACTATCCTGAAGTAGACTGGTCCGTACGGTAGTGCTCTATCTGGTTGCTGAATCTGGAGAGGCAGGTCCCCTTGCTGTAGTTCTGGTGCTCCCCGTGCTCGTCCTTAGGCAGTGCAGTCAGCAGCCTTCGGGCAATCCTTGACTTGATAGGCAGACGATCCGCAGTACAATCATTGGCTCAGTCTCTTGCGGCACTCCTCGAATCAATGTCTTGGATAGCGACAGAAGGCATAAATGGTCATCATCTGAGTCTGATTCTGATGGCGCAGCTGAAAGGCGATGTCTGAGTGCGGCGACGCTTTACGGATCTATAGTAGCTGCTATCTTCGTCATAAGTCTTCTTGTCTCTCCTAAGCTTCATCTTTCCATCTCGTTCTATCGTCCGCGCAACATTCTGGATCTCCTGGCTAGTGGCTCCAATCTCCAGAGAAGTCAGGTCCTCAGAGACTTGGATGATTTTCAGTAGCGACTCCAGGTTTTTGATCTACTCCTCGGTGCAAGATATACGCTCGGTGTCGGAGAAGTCCAACGGTCTGAGAGTCTACAAATCAGAAGTCCTTCCTAGCTCGAAAAATGCATCTGCAAGTCTAGCTTGGAAAAGGATGGTCTGCTCCCTCTGGGTGTCAAGGAACTATTGAAATATCTCCATCAACTGCGTACTGTCCATGGGGATAGTAGGGCGATAGAAAGTAGTTGGAGGCTCGAAACCCTCAAGTGTAGGTGGATCAACCGTTCCGGAGTCCTGTGCTTGAATTATCTGAAAAATAGAAAACTGTTAAAATGTCCTAAACCTAAAAATAACAAGTGTTTATAAAATATCAATATACCCGATGTCCTGATTTCCTATGCTATGTTTCAAGTTTCCCTAGTTTAATCAAGTACCCCAATAGTATACTAATATCGAGGTACCATTAGGATTGACCTGCATGGGCCACCACTAAAAATATGTCACGACCCGCTCCCGAATAATCGGACACGAGTCGGACACGCCCAGCCTACATTGAAATACTCAATATAGTAAGCTGTACCAAGCTAGCGAAACTAACAAGTCAATATGAATAAGTACAAATTATAACATCTTTAAACGATCCCAAAAGATCATCATAATCCACAAGTCCATATAACGTAAAGGTACCAGAGTCAATAGGAATAAAATACGCTATGAACTCTAAAAAAAACAATATCTAAGAGTAAAGCTAAACAGTCTAAACCTGAAGCCTTTATCTAAGTCATGTCTCCATCCTGCTCAGCTACGATCCTGGGCTCTGACCCATAAGGTAGAAAAATATCCTGCAAGTACACCTGCAACATATCTAGTTAGGAGAGGAGCTAAGTATATCCAAGAAAATGAACAAGAAGAGCATGAAGATGAAATACGAACAGGCAATGAATCTCAAAACAAAAAACTAGAACAAGTATGCTGAAATGAACACAAATGTATAATGAAATGAACA
This sequence comes from Iris pallida, assembly GCA_029216955.1. Classification (NCBI taxonomy): domain Eukaryota; kingdom Viridiplantae; phylum Streptophyta; class Magnoliopsida; order Asparagales; family Iridaceae; genus Iris; species Iris pallida. The sequence continues at coordinate 2,246,375 of JANAVB010027196.1, forward strand.
TGAACTGTAACTTGGTACCTAAGCATGAATATACAAATATGTGTGATATATTTGAAATACTTCCAGAGTGTGTGATCAGCTTGGATAGAACATAGAACATGGCATGAAGGTACGGCTTAGGGCCCCCGTGCACAATGCGAGGCCTAAGCTATTAACATGAGTTTGTATGGGTTTGATCACACACCTGTAGTATTTCTCCTTCCAGACACAAGCAAACTCATGGAACAAGACACAAGACAAGACCTTGTAATATCGTGTCCAACAGAAAGGTACAAGCATGAAATAGATGCACAAAACATGAAGTAAATAAGCAAATCCGAAGAGTATACTTGTCTTGCTCAGGGTGATCGAGAATGGGTAGTAGATCTGTAGGTTCACCTGTTTAATTGATACAATTTGGTTAATTTCTATACAAGTCCTAGTTTAGTGATTAAAACTTCTAAACATGCTTTGCTATAGGGTATCAATATTATTAGCTATACTCTAAGCTAGTTAAGATGTCTAAGTTATAATTATCTATGTACTGCCATGTACTGCACATATATTCAGTTTACCAAGTACTTAGCTATTAGACAAGTTTGAAACTTCAAAGGATAACAGTTAAAACAACTCAAACATTCACCGAAGTTTTGTTTACACCAATAAGGTATTTCCTAATAGGTTCTACAGGGAGCTGTAAGGAAAATACTAACTGTTAGAAACTGAACCCACAGCTACCAAATAACAACTATCAGTCACAACAGAAATTCATTATGAAGTGGAAAGGCTTGACAACCTCAAGAGGTATCAGTCCTTACAACTAACCACACAGCATTCTACCTTATCAATGGAGAACAACCAACTACCTTACATAATATACTTCTTAATCCTAATTTGAAAGTGGATTACTGTCCTCTCAACCCTCTATATAATAAACCCTTACTGAATAGATCAAACTTAGAAGTACCTTCAACGTAGGGTCCCTAATTAGCCTTCAAATAAACCATCATCTATAAGATTAGGTTGAGGTAAGATGAAGTATATCAGTAACAGTAAGTATCTTCTAATACAACTGTTCAGTCTTCTATTAAAATGGATCCTCAGCCTAAACCTATCAGTTCCTTTAAATCAAGTAAGGCTCGACTTCAACCTACTAACTATACTCCCTCAGGATGAGTTCAGATGCTGCTAACAGATGGTATCAAAATACACTAGTAGCAGTCTAAAAGTAACATCTAAGGACTGATTTGCAGGAATCAGGTCACAAGGATTTGTCAGAATCAACTGCAAACTCCAGGCACCTGATCACAGGGTCAATTTCTTTCAATTTCAGATTACCTTACTGATATCCTCTTAACTGTCCAACAGTTCATTGGTACACCCATCCTTAATTTGTATTAAAGAGTATAACCGAGCAACTTACTGCAGAGTATCCCTTGATACTCGATCAAACATGTGAAAATCTAAATCTCAGATAACTTGAGATCCCAACCTGTCTTCAAGCAGTATCTAGAACATTCCCTAACAGGAAAAATTAGCGTTTGTAGGATAAAAGGCTAACTGCAAAGGAAATAAACCCCAAACTTAGCATGTAGACCACTGCAGCTCTACCATCATTCCCAGGTAACTTGACACCTCCACACAGTGATCTCAAAATATAATTATCCTTAAAACATACTAAAAAGTCAAGATCACATATCAACCTATTATTCAAATTCTAACAGGGAGAAGTCGAATGCCAGTTAAACAGCAACAAATGAAATGGTTCTAGGTAATACTAACCTACTGTTGATATACAATTCAATTGGAATGATATGCAGAACAAAAATTTAAGATACTCATAAGTTCTCAAGTTTCTCAAAAAGTTTGCAAACACCTAACTAACTCTCTACAGTCAGTGGCTAGCATCATCACAATTTATAGTCCTAAACATCAACAGTTATCATCTAACTCTACTTATGATATACTCAGAAATATGATGAACCCGATATTACGTATACTATTTGGCAAAGAAAACCCAGGTAAGACTCATTATTCGACTCCTGAACCAAACCTTCACATAACCAAACATTCCCTAATTAACATTTTAATTAAATACTATGTCAAAAGATGAAGAGCATTACCTGATAATACCTGATACAGTACTGATCTGAACCACAACTTCACAAATGGCTTGAAACTGATCTTCAAGTTGGATCGACCCAAAAATTCTCTGAGAAGGTGAAGTAAAACAGAGAAGATAACATAGCGTGGTAAGTTCTCGACTAAACGTGAGATCCTCCATTCTAAAATTCTAAGAATCTAAACCAAACAGTAAGGCAACAGGACATCTGAACTTCAAATAGGAAAATCAAGATACTCACTCGATTAAGGATGTCTGAACGCTTTGTGAGATGATCGATCTTTGATAACTCAAGTCTGTATCCTCAGATATGAATAATTTGGAAAAAGGAATCGATCAAACGATTAACAAGCCTGATACCCAAAATTTGAGCACAAACAAGGAATTTGATCAATCGATAACGTTACTCACTCAATTGGTCATTTGATGAAGCAACGAAATGATCAATCGATCACCGGTCCACTTTCTCCAGATCTAGATCAAAATAAAGATAATAATTGAGTTAAAATAATCAATCCATATCGAACAGCATCCATCTCCAAATCAAGGACAGAAGAGAAGAAATTCATAGATTGATGTTCAGATCAAGGAAAATGTCAGGGATGTAGTTTGATAGAAAACTAACGACTCCCTTGATTTCAAAGACAAACGAGTGCTACGATGATCACCAGAGGAAGCCAATCCTCGTCGATGCTGATGGAAGGGATTACCAAGCCTCACACTCGAATCGTGTCGCTCCTTGCCACTCCCTGCCTCTCCTCCATTGCTTTTCTCGAGCAGACCTTGGAGTAATTGGAAGGAAAATAAAAAATAACGTGGAGGTTACAACAGAATGGGAGTGGGGATCGTTCGATATTTATAGGCACTTGTGATAGAGACAGGAGATTTGAATTTGCCTCTGAATTGTAACAGAAATTCAAACCTCCCTTCCCGAACTTCCAATGATTTCTCAGTTGATCGAAAAAGAAGAAATTGAAAAGAAACTAAGAATTTCTATTCACCAAACTAAAGGTTAGGGATTTAGTATATAAATGGGTTGGGCTTAAGAATCTCAACCCAAATATTAAATAAAATTGACCAATTGCAAGCAAATTGATTTAGAAAAATTATTATTTCTTTCTAACCCAGAGATTATTATTTATATAAAAATATTATACCAAACTATTCGGAAATTGGGGTTACATGAAGCACTCGATTAAATAAAGTATTTTCCTTTTTGCTCATCAATCTTCCCCTTCATCTCCTTTGCTCTCTTGGGGTTGATTCAGTAACAAAGCTGGGATACTAGTGCTGCTCTAGAGACTAAGTCAATAAAAAACTCAATATCCCGGTCTGGGGGCAATCCTGGCAAATTATCACAAAAAAAATCTAAGAACACTGTTATGATTGGATGCGATGGTTTCTTCTCTTCTTCAACTACCCAAAGCTGACTCTTGTAAGTCTCTCTATAGTACTCCTCCTGACCTCAAAGGGTAGGTCACCTGGTGGTCGAAAGGTCACTTTCCCTTGATGGCAATCGATGAAGGCATAATGCTCACTCAACAAATTTATCCTGAGGACTACATCGAATCCCTAAAGTGACATTACGAGGAACCGGGATGAGAATTCCCTACTGGATATGCTAATCGAACAATCACAAGCATCACAAACCGGTACTATACCTCCGCCTATCATAATCCTACAGTTCTTTCTAGATACAGGAACTAAACTGTGTCTTTGCATGAACTCAAGGGATATGAAACTATGTGATGCGCCTGAATCAAATAATGCAAGGACAGGAAGTGAATAAACTAGTACATCACCTGTGATCACATCTTCTGTAGCCTCTATCTCCCCAATTATCATCACAAAGTCACGACCCTGCTGTCCATGCTACTGTTAATGCTGGGAAAATCTCTGCTACTGTATGGGCAATGGAGGTCCTCGATGCAACGGTCCAGGTGCCTACTGAGCTGGACTTTAACAGATAAAGGTTGTAGGATAGTCCCTCACTTAGATGGTAGTAGACCCACATGATAGGCAATGTCCCAATCTAATATGGCAGATATCAAAGTGGTGCCCTGGCTTGTGATAGAATACACAAGTGACTATACCTCGATCTCTGGGGTGGTGGTGCGGGGCCTCAGACAGGTGGACGATGCTGAGGCTGGGAATGATGGATGGGTCTCAGAGGAACATGTATACGTTTGGAAAATCCACCACTGTTACTGCCCCCGGAAGTCTCCATGTCTCTCTTTGGTTGAAGGCCTAAGTTGACCTCCAATCCCTGTGCTATAGTCAGAATCTCTGCATAAGTCTTCGCGCCATTAACAACGACATAGACGTGAAGCTTGTAGGACCGTTGAGCACCACTAGAGGGGGGTAAATAGAGTGAGTGCGAGTGCAGCGAAAAATAATAACCAATTTAAATTTTAAACTATGGCAGTAAATAAGAGACAGTAAATAAATAAAGCAAGAGATAGAGAGATCAAACTCAGAGACACAGCGATGTATACTAGTATCCCTCTGAGAGGACTGATCCAGTCTCGAGTACTCTTGCCCGATGTTAATCCACTAAGGCACAAGCTAATTGAGAGCTTGCAGTCGCTTACAACACCATGCTTGGTAAAAAGTGCACGACCAACTTCACAACACCGTGCTTGGTGACGAGCGCACGACTAGCTCCACAACAAAGATAATTGTTGTATTTTGAATAACCTCTTTGCTGTCATGACCCGCACCCTAGAGTTAGGGCACGAGAACGTAACAACGCCCAGCCTACTCGGCGGTAGAACGCTGTCCTAGGTCTCAATGCATCTAACAGTATAAGACTAAACAGTTTATACTTCCCGAATGGGGGTGACATAGCAGAATGTAAACTCAATCACATCTAAGGTAGAGCATAAAGGAAGATAGATAAAACATGAAATCAAAAAGAGATACAACAGATAGAAGTCTAAGTGTCTAAGATACAAACTCAGAATACATCTCAAAACCCAAATACAGTAATCCATAAATCAAGTACAACTCCAGACAAATGAAACAACTATCTAAACATCCTCTAATGTGTCTCCTCTAGGCTAGCAGGCAACCTCCAAGCTATCTGTAAAATTTATCAACGGGTCCAGTCAGGACTGGAGCGAGTACAGTACATCTCAACAGATCATAGCAGGTTAGAAAATATAATCATATAGTAAAGTAAGATACAGGTACTGAAAGAAAGCAATATGTAAACAGAGAGAGAACTGTAATAGAAATATCTACTATACATAGAGAACTAGCAGTGACTAGTGAGTCAGAGTACAATATGAACATGTAAATGGCCTGGGATGATTCTGTGAAGACACTACGGAATGATTCAATAAAGATACTACTGGTGTATTATTCACATGTCCACTTCTACTCCCCCGTACTCCCAATCAATACACAAGGATCCAGCCAGGTTATGTTATATGATGCTATGTAACAGCCCCCGAAGGTGATAGACCCCGAAGGTGATAGACCCCGAAGGTGATACATAGTAGTCCCATAAATGGGGATTCTGGGGGTAACCCAACAGTGTAAGATTCAAGAGACTCTGTGATCATGAGGGTACATGTCACAAGTAATCGAATGAACCAAGAAGCATAGTGATACGCCATGTAAGTGAAACGCACAGAACATAGAGTACCCGATGCTCCCTAAGGATAACATCTCAAGAAAGGATCCATATAGTACCAATCCGTGTGACCATCGTGACAGTATAAGTAAAGTAATCTACTGCAGGTAATAATTTTAAGCAGGATATAAAATGATCAGAGAATGTACTCGCCTGATATCTGAATGTCCAAGGTAAAGATACTGTCCGAAGAGAGGTGTTTGGCTCCTAATTAGAACAGCACAGGTCACAACATGTCCAGAAGGGTAATATAAAGCACTACAATGCATTCTACATGAATCTAGGTCAAACTAGGCTAAAGTCAACCCTTGGTCAACTCTGGTCAACTGTACTAGTCAAACTAGGTCAAACTAGGTCATGTCCTAACCCAGCAAGTCTTACTAGGCCTAACCAAGACTATCCTAGCAAGCACACATCAATACAAGGCTATACAAGCCAATATACACCCAACTCTATATAGCATGCAATTATTCAATACTCAAATAGGCAAGAATTCACATTGGATATACACTAGGAAATCTATTACTTTAAGCTATATATGTCTACACATATATACACATGCATATATTGGTATTCAACATTAGGTCTATAATCATGGCATTTCAAATGGTTATATAAACTTATATATTACAACACAATATGCTAACATATATATAATATACATACATAGCTAAGTTAACTGTATTCATAAATACTTATTTAAGAGGCTATGTGTGTGTATGTGAATATGGCAAAGAGACAAGTGAGGGTTAAATGGGCATACATAGTGTATACATATCAAAGAGTGTCAAAGTGTAAGTGAACAAAGTGTCAAGTGTGATAGTGTCAACATAGTGTAAGGGGTACATGAGGTAATATAGGATTTGTGTTAACATAGAACATTACATCCCATTAACTTGTATATTGCATACATTACATCTATTATTATATTTCATTCATGCTTGCATTCATTCATCATTCATTTATTCTCTTGCACTACTATATGCACCATACATTACATACTATGGAACATGCATATTCATTACAAGCCATACTTATACATGCTTACATTAGATAGGATACTTACACCTCATACATCATTTATTTAACCATTTACTCATGCTTGCATTCTCCATTTAATTACATAATGTATATACATTAACATGGGATAAAATCAAATAGAATATTATATTACACACAAGGGTGCACAAAATGCATGTGCCGAATAGTAACTCCTACTAATAATCAATACTGTACCATCTCAGCATAAATTAAAATCTAGGATTAAAGTATGTTATAGATTTATGTGTTAGCTTTTCGAAACTTCAAACGGATCACGTTTTCGTTTCCGGAAACTCCCGGAATCGCGAAAACACCGAGAACGCGTTTGTCTTTCGTACAGCTGACACTCAAATAATTCTTTAGAAAGTTACAGAAAGAATTAGGCCTATTAATATATGTTTTTGGAAAGCTAACTTCAATATGCTTCTTTTAAAAAAAACGGAAGATTAAACCGAGCTTTGAGCTAGAAGTTATGACATTTCTAAGTTAGGGCTGAAATTAAAAACGTGGATAAAAATCATGACGGATTTGGGTAGTTTGAGACAAAAGAACACAAATATATAACATAATATATCAAGAACTCACTCTCTCCACTAATATATATATATATGAGACACTATAAAACACATCTCCAATACAAAAATATGAGATTAAACATGTAATAATTCATTCATACATAACAACAACACATAGTGTGTCCAAATTTGGGATTTTTCTACATGAACACAACCACAACACAAAGGACACTCCTATGACCTCCAAATGGACACAAAATGGACACAAATGGAGATACAACCATTGGGGTCTTTCCTATGGGTTCAAAATAGACCTATATGCATAAGAAAATGAAAAGGAGAAGGGATTTATACCTCCCGGTAGATCGAATCGAAAAAAAGCCTTCCCGGAGCGACACCGACACGTAGAGATTCCAAAAGGACACGAACGAGCTCCGAATCCTCCCAAACTTGGATAGCTTCCTCCTTGGCTAGAAGGAAAGAAGAAGATTTGGTGGCGAAATGGAAGGATTTGGTGGAGAAATTGCTAGGGATTGCTCTCTAAGAATTTGGGGAAGAACAAGAGAGAGAGAGTGTGGATGAGAATAATGAAATGAACTTAAGCCTATCCTCTCCCAAAGTGGCTGGCCATATGGGGCTATTTGTCCTATTATGGTAAGGTCCAAAATGCCCCCACTAACCTATTCTATGAGTATTAGGAAAGGGCTAATTGGTTGGGGCTAAATTAGTCATTCTAAAGTCTCTAATCACACTAACCTTATCCATAATAATTAGTCTAACCTCTAACTAAAATATTTCTATCATGTGGACTAAAATTAATATTATGTGGGCCATGCCTAACTAGTGTTTGGGTCCCACTAGAGTCAAACTACCCCCGGGTCCCCGTTTCAAGTCGGATTGAGTAGAAATTCGAACCCAACTCAAATAACCCCAAAACAATATCATAAATAATAAAATAATATCAAAATAATTCAAAGAGGTCAAATGTAAAAATATCCTTAGGCCAAAAAATGACATTAAAATATCATAATCACATGGTTAGGCTCTAGGTCAAACAGTCTATAGGGTTTCACTAGCAAAACGTCAAAACCACAAGTCATTGATTTCAATAATTTTAAAATAATTTAAAATCACCAAAAATCATATCATGAATTAAATATCATTATTAAAATAATTATAAACACGAAATTTCAAAATTATCCTCATTTGGGAAACTGGGTGCTACATTTGCAACTCTTGAACACCAAAAGACTCTAGATCAAAATAGATATTACTAGCTTTTGGCTAAAAGGAGTATAGGTGTGATATGAAAGCTTTTGATCGGGTGAAAACACTTATTGAATAGAGAAGAGAAGTTGAAGAATGAATGAGTGATTTAAAATGAACATACTTTGCGGTCCTGAATTCAAACAAAAATAGTCCTGGGTCAAACAGGACTAATCCAGGAGTTGATGGGCAAGAATTGGAGTTCAGCGCCACTGACATCAGCGAATATTTCCATGTTCCTGATGTGGATGAAGCTCTTATGGATATCCATCATATCCAATTCCCAGAATATGTCACTCTCAACTCCTTCAAAGAACTGCTTTGCCATCCACGACATGTTCCTAGAAGAGTCTTTTCAAGAGATCTTAACCAAAACTTCTATGAACTCCATCGTTTTATTTTCTCAGTTCTCCTTCCAAAGAAAGGATCATCTGATGAGATCACTTTCATAGAGCTGTCCGCTATGTATCATATTATTTTGACATTCCTTTTTTGTTTCCCAAGACCAAGATGGCCTGGATGCTGAACTGCAAAAATACAGGACGCAACCTGGTCTATCCCATGCACTTGGCCTCTATCTTTCGAAGGTTTGAAATTGATCTTCAAACCTGTGCCTACTCCTCCACAGCCGTAGAGCTCAGCAGATCTCGTCGATACCCTACTCCACCTCTGCCTCCTGGAGGTTAGCCTGCTCCAGATGCTGACACTGAGGCTCCTCCTCCTGATGCTCCTGCTCCAGCTGCTGCTCCAGCCCCTGCTCCGGGTTTTAACCCAGGATTTTATCAGTGGTTTGATGACTTTGTTGCTCTCTCTGTGCAACGTCATCAGAGCAACCTCGACTCAGAGTTCCGCCACATCACCCAGGCTCAGGTGTTGCGGAATGACATTGCTGATCTCCACTGGAGTCTCTCCCAGGACCCATCATATCCAGTGACTATCCTTCCTCACCCAGGCTTCACAGGACCCAGGTTCGGAGATAAGGCGACTTTTCCTTACCTCGATCCTACTGCTGCTTACTTTCCTCCGGATGCTCCTGGCGGTGACGACCCCACTATGTGATGCAGACTTAGCTGGTGGATAGTAGATAGGATGTTAGCTGATGACCTGTCTTATAATGTAGTTTTTTTTGTTATGTCTAAACTTTTTAGTTAGACATTTTTAGCACTTTATGATTATGATTGTATCTTTTCCTTTCAGTGAGACATTGTTATGCATGATATTCTCAATTTATTTCAGTACTAGTTATCTTTTTTATGCACTTTGTGTTATTTGGTCATCTTTTTAGCTTCACTTTGTCTGTTTGTTGAAAATTGTTGCCTTCACACATTACGGGGGAGCCTTAGCTTTTTCATTCTTCATCTTCTCTTCTCTACAAAAGTTTGAATTCAGGACAATGCTGTCTATATGTTTTAATGCAACTTGCAAGTAAAACCAAATGGACACGATATAAAAGCTTCTGTATATTTGAATTCAAACAGAAATAATCTTGGGTCAAACCATGTCGGAACCTCCTAGCCCAAATCTCACGATCCTGAACCATATAATCGAAAAAACCGACTCAGTCGATTGAACTCAGCAGTATACTCCTCGACTGTCTGGTTCCCCTGGTCTAAATTTTGGAACTGGTGCAGTAGAATCTCCTTAGTTGCAGGAGGAAAGAATCTCCGCTGGAATAACTCCCTGAACCTCGCCCAGGTAAGGCATATAACAATAAGCTTGGGGTCATTTCTAAACCATGTACTCGCTATGTCACGAAACTGGAGACCTACGTCTTCTTTCTTCAAGTCCTCGGGAAGCCGAGAAACACGGAGGAGCCTCTCAATGTCCTCTAACCACTTATCGGCATATGTGATGCCTTCGGTGCCATAAAAGTCTCGGGCTACTAGATTTTTAAAGTCTAAGATGGAGTCGGACTTGGGCTGGGTCGGCTATGGGGGTGAAGGGGGTGGCTGCTATTGTTGGGCAGTCACTTTGTCCATGGCGGCCAGAGCAACTTGGTGAGCATTCTCTATGCTCTGCCTCATGAGGGCGGTCTGCTCCCTCTGGGAAACCATCATAACTCTCATAAAGTCATAGAACTGTGCTTCCTCCACTGGCATGTGCCTCGAATTCTGGGTCAAAAAAGGTGGTAGAGGAGGTGGGGTAAGGGTCTCAGGTGTGTCCCGAATCATGGGACGGAAGGTAGATGCTCCTTCTGCAGTCGCTCTCCTATGACGACCTCTCAGTCGTGTCATTCTCTGAAATGCAAAGGTTACATAGGCATCCACAGAAAATAACATAAAAACATTAAATAGAAGATAAGTAATCGGTCATATGTTGTGATGAGTTCTTATTCTAGCATGGTTCCTAATAGCACTCTAAAACCTAAGTAACTATTAGGAAAGACATGCATGGGCCACCACTAAAAATATGTCACGTCCCATTCCTAGATAACTGGGTACGAGTCGGACATGTCTAGCCTACGCTATCATTGACATCGGTAGTAAGCTGCCTAAACCTCAATAATCACAAGATCAACTCATCACAACACTAACACATATTATCATAAACCACATCACAACTCAGAGTTTCACTATGCTTTAGGAGTACACTTTTACAATAAATGTCCAAAAATAGATCCGGTAAAAGATAAAGTACATCATAAGCTATTATTACAGTTATCCACCTACACAATATAATACTGAATAATACAACACAAACACTCTAAAACACTACAATGACATCATGCTCTAGATCTCCTGATCAACAGCTGGCTCCACCTCTTGAGCTAGATCATCCATGGTAACCTCATCTGTGGGACCATAGTAGCTAGTATACAAGTCAAAATCTAACTCACTTGCAACACATCCAGTCAGAAAAGGAGCAAAGTACAACCCTACGATATGAATCGTACTAACAAACTGTAAAGTAATGCTACTAGTGACTAATAATATAAATGCAGTTGTGGCGGTACAACAATGGAATGTCTAAGTACCATAATGATTTAGAAATCATAATTCTACATGTGATCGACTTAGGAATATAATAGAACAATAGTACAAACAGTACAGTACGCTTAGGAACACGTGCACGATGTGTAACTAAGCTATCAACAATCAGTACAATGGGTATGATCACATGTAAAATACGTACTTTCTCCAAATCCCCGACAATGAGCAATGAGTACAATAAAAACAATGGTACAATCAATATCTCTGTATAACCTAAGTGTCCAATATGAAATGCCATGCAAGACAGTTAATTAAGTATGAAATTCAAACCCTAGTGTACTTGCCTGGATTGTCCTAGGGGTCTAGTACAATGCCCAAAGAAGAGTCTGTGTCAAAGAGACATAATAGTTATTTTACAAACATTTTAAATCTATAACTGTATCCTAATACTCAAATTTAATGTTTAGAGCTAGACCTTTTTTATTAATCAATCACTTACTCCACAAATCCCTTTCTAACTAAACTCTGTTAGTAAACCTTTATATAAAACACTAACCTAACTATTGTTCTATCGGCTAAGCCCATGATATGAGCCCAACTATCTAACCAATTCCATTCTTTAAGTGGATCTTTATTACTAACTTATGTGTTATAAAGTCTATTCTAAACTCAACCCAAAATAACTCCACAGGCCCAGGGTCCAAATCTCTAACAGATAAAATTCTAATAAAATATTTATGTCTATTCCTTAACCCCAGCACACGTAGGGTCTAACTCTCTATGGACCATTATTGATGAATTTATTTGAATCAAAATTGTTCCCGTGGTTCTCCAACCCAACCTTATTTGTACAGATTCATATATTGAACCTAATGGTCAAAGGGTGGGAAGCTATATCCAGTCATTTCCTGCTCCCGTCCAGTATCTTCGTGGACATAGTATCACATGTGCTTGTATCCACATGAGCCATATGATACATCCTGTCGCGGTACAAGCTCAACTTCGTGTCACAAAATTGACACATACAGAGTACTCTTATCAAGCTATTCTCAAGAACTAAAAAGAGGAATAATATAAAAACTCGTACCTGTCTTTTTCGATCTTCTGTGTCCAGTAGAGTGTTAAGTCTTTCAGGCAAAAAACATAAAACACCTAGGATTCAATTAAAAGAAAATTGACTTCGAGTTCAATTAAAAATTCCTCGAATAATCAAATTCAGAAAACAAGAATTAGTGATCAAGATTACTTGCCAGAAAATTCTATATCCTATCAACGACAATGGATCGATCAAAATTGTAGTTCGTTCAGTCGAACAAAAATTCTCGATTGAATTGATTGATCCTAATAAAATCCAAATAACGAAAGGAAAGAGTAATCAAATCAGTCCTCACAAACTCAAGAACAAGACTGCTTCAAACTCACCGAGGGTTCGAACTCTGGAAACTTGATTCAAACCTTGATCGATGTAGAAGCTAAAAATTCTTAACAGAGTACGCCGCGTCATTCATAGATAGCGCACAGTGCTATATATCAAATGGCATCCAACATCAAATAGCGCGATCCATCAGATAGTGTCAGGCCACCACGTGGCAATCTTCCTCATGAAGCTAAATCATTCGTTGTGATTACTGACAGCATAGCAGTCGGAGAAATATTCGCGAGTTCTGAGAGCACGATGCTCAAGAAGGATTTTGTCAGATTTGTCATGATGATAACTGTTAGTTACTTTTAAGCACCATTTATCAAATGGCGCGAAGTGTTAAACTCTTTACATAATTTAACACTCAGCGCCATTTATGGTTGGCGCCAATCAACAGAACACGCCATTCATTAAATTGGCGTTAATCAATCATCATCCAGAAGCAGTTAAAGATGACGTGGCGTACATGCCACTAATCTTGAAGAACGTACACACAAGACTGCCCATAACCAAGCGCCTTTCTCTCACAAAAAGCTATGTGTACCATACTATTAAGTTAACCTTTCATGTCAATGGGTGAATCAATACATGGCATGCAAGCAGTACAAAATCAGCATACTTTTGTACTGGGCGCCAATCAATATAACTGTCTGACAGTTATCCAAAACCTATAATAGAGTTCCAAAATCACTTCTCAGGGGATCATCGCTTATCATTGACTCCAGGCAAGAATTCTCGGCAATTTTTTACCGCTACCGTAGCAAGATCAAGAGATTTTCTTCTCGGACATCGTATCGCCCAAGGGATAAAATGATCGTCTTCTGATCAGATTTTTATAGTTGTACTTTCCTGAAATCAAAATTATACTTTGTACTTTCTTTCTAAATTTGTAGTTAAGTTTTTTTTGGAAACCTTTTTTTACAAACAAAATGGCAACTCCGCTGGGGACGTGTAAAACCCCTAAATTTTTACTATTTTTTTATTTTATTGATTTTGGTACTAATTAAATTTTTTATTTGTATTGTACGTCGCTTAGTCATATTGTATGTCGCGCACGAAATTTTATTTTTTTGCTCGTCGAATGCGAATATGTGCGAGCGTACATATTTTAGAAAAATATTTTTTCTATTTTATTATACACTTTCAAAATATTATATATAATTTCTATTCTTGCTATAAAAGACATTTTGTTTTTAGCAGTTATTAATTATAAATAATATTTTATTGTATACTAGGAAAAATATAATTATGAAAACCTTATTTGTGCATACATATATATTTATAATTTTTAATGTAATTTTCAAAATTTATATTATTAGTATTTTAGAAAATATATTTTGAAATTATTGTGGCATTTAAATCTTGATTTGAGTTTATGGAATAAATTAAATAGTTAAATATTTGCAATTTGATTTATCCTATTTGATTTAAACTAAAAATTTGATTTGATTTAAATTTGATTTGTATTTGGATTTGGATTGTTTTTATATTAAATTAGAAAATATCTAAATTGGGATTAAAGGAATCCTAATTCTTATCTAATTGAGAATTTCCACATCCTATAAATAGGCAGGTACTCCTCCAATTCATTATTCATCCACCAAATTTCCACAACCCAAACCGTGTATCGTGTCGGTGTCCTCCTTCCCTTCCACTATTTTTATTTCTATTACAATTACAATTTCACCTTCTTCGTGTCCACATGTCGGACACGATCTCGACACAGCAACCCAGCCCGTGTTGGACACCCCGACATAATCTAAACCCTAATCCTAACCCTAACCCTAATCCTGGCCGCAGCTTCTTAAGGCGTCGCCCGACCACCACCCGGCCCAGCCACAACCACCATCAACCCTGGCCGCCATCTTTGGCCAAGCACCTCCTCAACCACCACCACCAACAGTCTTTCGACGACGCCGGCCTTCCCGACACCACCCCTACTTCCTACGTCTTCTCGTCCAGCAACCCGACCATCTCGCCCAACCGATCTCCCCACCCTTCTCCGTCTCCACAGCACAAAACTACCCACCACCGCGGCGACCCCACGGCCGTCGTTAGCGAACGCCACCACCAAAAACCAACCAGAAAAAATCCAAAAGAAAACCCTAATTCTACTCACCTCCGCCCGCGCCGGTGGACGGTGAGCCACGGCCGCTGGCCGCAGCGCCACCTCCGCCTATTCTCCGCATTCGATTCCCTCTCTCCTCCGCTGCTCTTAAGCTCAAATTTTTCTTTTCCGACCGCCGCTCGCCTGAGCTCATGCCCCGACGAGCCTCCCACTACCCCCTTTCCTCCTTTTTCCCTCCGACGAAGACCACCCTCGCCGCGCCAGTCCATTGACGGACTCCGACCGAGAGCCCCTCCGTAAAAACCCCTCTCCTTCTTCCGTAGCTCCCTCGCCGAGTTCGCCGATCGCCGACCTACCCTTCCGCCGTAGACTCCAGTCGCCGCCCGACCGTCCGCTCTCCTCCGCGCCCAGGCCGGAGCGCCGTCACGGAGCCTTTTCCGACCCAACCTTGGCGAAACCGTCGGACTCCCCTTGGCCGCCCTCCGATCCCGCTTTTCCGCCCCCTTCCTCTTTCCTACGCCTAGCCTCGCGCCCTTCTTCTCCGACCGGCCGCTTCCCCTCAGCCTCTCGCTCACTCTCGATCCTCACTTCCTTCATCCTCTATTTTTTTCTTTTTTTTTCATTATTTATTCTATTTCATTCATTGCTCTCCTCGAAAGAGGAGAACTTTACAGCACAGTGCATTATTATTCTTTTGTGGTTATTATTGTTATCATTATTATTATTATTATTATTATCATTTTCAAATTACTATTACTAGTTTTATTATAACTATTATTATTTCATTATAACTATTATTATTAGGATTATTATTAGAATTAATA
Source organism: Iris pallida (assembly GCA_029216955.1). NCBI lineage: Eukaryota > Viridiplantae > Streptophyta > Magnoliopsida > Asparagales > Iridaceae > Iris > Iris pallida. The sequence continues at coordinate 2,262,177 of JANAVB010027196.1, forward strand.
TTATTTTGGGAATTATCTATGAGTATGTGTATCAAATATTTTGCCCTCATTATTATTATTACCTGCTACTTCATCCAAGACTTTTTTTTACAAAATTTACTTTTTGGTATCAAAATAATTTTTCTAGAATTTTGTATTTATCTATATATATATGTATTCGGAAGTTATATTTTTTGGCCTAAATTAGCTATTAATATTCCGATTTAGTTATTTAAAATATTTTATCAAGTGTAGTTATTATCTATAAGCATGTTCATACAAACTTTGGGTTTTAACCTAAATCTATTCCTCTGTTTTCAATATTTATCAAATTATTTTAAATAGTAAATATATCTATAAGTATTTTCTAAAAACATATATATTTATTGTTGATCAAATTTTCTTCTATTCTTTTGACCGTGACCAATCCCGATCTTCTATTCCTTTGCCAATTCCTTTCTTCCACCTATTGACCCTAACTAAATTGACCGTTCTGGACCCGATGCACCGGTCTGTACCACCAACAGAGGTCCCCTTGTGTAGTTGTTACACCAAAGTTGCAGTTCATGCCATCGTGATTATCACAGCACACCAGGCGTACTACCAGGCAAGACACCTTGCCATTTGCTGTTTATTTATTTTAGCTCATATTTCATGCATTATTTATTTTCTTTATGCAAAATAAAGTGTGATACATGGCATAAACTGTTAGAACTTACTGTTCATTTATATTTTCTGCTGTGTATTATTTTCTTACAAATTAAACCTATATTTAAGGGACCACCTTGTGGGTTGCATTCATTGGCCTTGCCACGTTGTACCACAAAGTTGTGTGTCGCATGTAGAACACGGACGTGCGTGATTGGCTGGCCACCATTACGTACAAGTCGTGCGATAGGAATAATCGCTAATAGAGGTTGCATGCTAGTTTGACTTAGCGGTTATAGAGGTTACTGTTGTGGATACAACAAAGTAGGAATTGGGCGGAGAGGACAATTCCTTAGCGTATGGGCTTCGATGTACTTTCCCTTTTGTAACCCGTGAGCTCTGCCGGAGACGCGGGTCAGCTTACCCAAGATTACTGACGGCCACTGGCGATTCTACGGAACGTCATGCTCTTATTGATTAGGCCTCTGGTGCCCAAGGGGGACTACGCCGATCCTATTTAGCTAGGACCCATGCGTAGAAAGGATTATTCTTAACTACATTTCACTTAGAACGGTAGGCTACCTTATCTGTTAGGTCCGAGTACTTTTGGTTTGGGTACTTGTATCTGACCGTGGCTTGGAACAATAACTTGTCGCAGATTAGTTCGTCACATCTTGTCCTTGTTTGGTTGTAGGTGTAACTTACTACTTCGATGAGAAGGTATTGAACCTTGTTGGGGTCCGGATACCATATTGGATTCATGGCATGGAAAGATACGTCACCATGAATTAGTTTACCATCTCATGTCCTTGTTTGGTTGGGGGGATGGTACGCTCGTTCAATAGGTACGTATTGGACCATGTTATAATTCAATTAACTTATTTATTTGAGCAATATTTATTCAATTTATATGGCATGATATTATGTGTCTTGTTACGTCCCTCTGAGGACCTGGTTATCTCTCCAGGTGTGTGCTATTGTCTTTCGCAGGTGTTCTAGCTCTAGCCGTGATCCTCGTTATTTCTTCGAGGATGATTGCACTTGGATCGTCTTCGCTTCGCTCGCCAAATTCATTTCTTTACTTCTGTATTTTTCTTTTACTTATTGGTAGTAGATTTGTCTCCGCCCAATATATTGTATCAAGACAAATTATTATCTTTATATGATATCTTTTATTCTTTTATTTTGTGTGGATGAGATTAGTTATGGTTCTACTGCATTTTACAGCTTATGTATTTATACGAGGCTTCCATATATTGGAGTATACTTCGTATGAATACAGCTGGCATGTCTACGTTCCTAATCCTACGTATTTTGGGACTGGGGCGTTACATATTTTTGTGGTGGCCCATGCAGGTCAAGATAAATTATTTGGTTACCTTACCGTACCAAGCAAGCCTGCGAATAGGATTAGAAGTCTAGGATCTCATCCACATACTTAACCTCTTTCTTCGATTCCATATTCGATCTACCATTCGACTCATCGATTGCATCTTGCTTGATTCCTCCTATCATTAATCTTCACATCGTGCGTGCTAGAGATTGACCCTACTAGTTAGATGTCCCAAACACTATTAGTTTAATTCTTTTAAGTTGGGTAGAATGCCTTAAGACCTAGCAACCCCTATGTACTTACGACCTATCTTAGCAAGTCTACTTAGATTCTAGATTTTAGAAGACCCTAACACATCTAGTCAACCAAAGACTTGGACAAGAAGACTATAGGATGACTGTATAGAGACCAACACATGATATGACTTAGAATCATTCTGCTTTTCTTCTTAATCTCTCGTGCCTATGTTTTTACCATCTTGACTAATGATGCTAATGTAGCCTAGTTTTTGCAAGCTAAATTCTTTATCAAGCTTGTTCAAGACATATGTTATTGGGTCGCTCCCACTAACATATTGTCTAATTAGAACCAGTGCATGATGTTCTGATCAACCGAGTGCACTTTTGTTCGCTTTTATCTATCCTCCTATGTGGATGGGGACATAGCTAAAATTGCCCTCTAGAATCCCATCCACAACTGCCTTGCCAATTCCTTTGAAATTTTTCGATCGCCTTTGAATCACGTATTCGTATTCGATAACGCCTCCTTCGAACTCTATATTACTTTCGCCTTCACCTATTTTAGAAGGACGAACGCGTTGTGCTAGAACTTTCTCTAGCCTTCCTATCGGCTATGACCATTCTCACTCGATGTTGCTATATCTTCATCCTAAACTACTCGACCCTATCAAGACCCTCTAATCGCTTAATTAAAGCAAATATATTTCGTTCTCTTAATCGTGACCCTCATTCATTACCCGTGACCATACCGTATTGTTTTTCTACGATCTAGATCGCGATTTCTTACGACATGATTTTATGAAAACATTGTCATCGTTGGATCCCCATTGATATCCCTCTTGTGTCCTCTCACCCCCTACTAATTCTTAATTTCGAGGACGAAATTCTTTTAAGTTGGGTAAGATGTAGAACTCCTAAATTTCTACTATTTTTTTATTTTATTGATTTTGGTACTAATTAATTTTTATTTGTATTGTATGTCGCGTAATCATATTTTACGTCGTGCACGAAATTTTATTTTCTTGCTCGTCGAATGCGAATATGTGCGAGCGTACATATTTTAGAAAAATATTTTTTCTATTTTATTATACACTTTCAAAATATTATATATAATTTCTATTCTTGCTATAAAAGGCATTTTGTTTTTAGCAGTTATTAAATATAAATAATATTTTATTGTATACTAGGAAAAACATAATTATGAAAACCTTATTTATGCATACATATATATTTATAATTTTTAATGTAATTTTTGAAATTTATATTATTAGTATTTTAGAAAATATATTTTGAAATTATTGTGGCGTTTAAATCTTGATTAGAGTTTATGAAATAAATTAAATAGTTAAATATTTGCAATTTAATTTATCCCATTTGATTTAAACTAAAAATTTAATTTGATTTAAATTTGATTTGTATTTGGATTTGGATTGTTTTTATATTAAATTAGGAAATATCTAAATTAGGTTTAAAGGAATCCTAATTCTTATCTAATTGGGAATTCCCACATCCTATAAATAGGCAGGTACTCCTCCAATTCATTATTTATCCACCAAATTTCCACAACCCAAACCGTGCATCGTGTCGGTATCCCCTTCCCTTCCACTATTTTTATTTCTATTACAATTATATTTTCATCTTCTTCGTGTCCATATGTCGGACACGATCTCGACACAGCAACCCAGCCCGTGTCGGACACCCCGACATAATCCAAACCCTAATCCTAACCCTAACCCTAATCCTGGCCGCAGCTTCTTACGGCGTCGCCCGACCACCAGCCGGCCCAGCCACAACCACCATCAACCCTGGCCGCCATCTTTGGCCAAGCACCTCCTCAACCACCACCACCAGCAGTCTCCCGACGAAACCGGCCTTCCTGACACCACCCCTACTTTCTACGGCTTCCCGACCAGCAACCCGACCATCTCGCCCAACTGATCTCCCCACCCTTCTCCGTCTCCACCGCACAAAACCATCCACCGTCGCGGTGACCCCACGGCCGTCGCCGGTGAACGCCACCACCAAAAACCAACCAGAAAAACCCAAAAGAAAAACCCTAATTCTATTCACCTCCGCCCGCGCCGGAAGACGGTGAGCTACGGCCGCCTGGCCGCAGCGCCGCCTCCGTCCAGTCTCCGCGTCCAATTCCCTCTCTCCTCTGCTGCTCTCAGGCTCAAATTTTTCTTTTCCGACCGCCGTTCGCCTGAGCTCACGCCCCGACGAGCCTCCCACTACCCCCTTTCCTCCTTTTTCCCTCCAGCGAAGACCACCCTCGCCGCGCCAGTCCGCCGACGGACTCCGACCGAGAGCCCCTCCGTAAAAACCCCTCTCCTTCCGTCGCAGCTCCCTCGCCGAGTCCGCCGACCGTCGACCTACCCTTCCGTCGTAGACTCCAGTCGCCGCTCGACCGTCCGCTCTCCGCCGCGCCCAGGCCGGAGCGCCGTCACGGAGCCTTTCCCGACCCAACCTTGGCGAAACCGTCGGACTCCCCTTGGCCGCCCTCCGATCCCGCTCTTCCGCCCCCTTCCTCTTTCCTCCGCCTAGCCCCGCGCCCTTCTTCTCCGACCGGCCGCTTCCCCTCAGCCTCTCGCTCACTCTCGATCCTCACTTCCTTCATCCTCTGTTTTTGTTATTTTTATTTTCTTTTTTTTCTTCTATTTCATTCATTGCTCTCCTCGAAAGAGGAGAACTTTACAGCACAGTGCATTATTGTTCTTTTGTTATGGTTATTATTTTTATCATTATTATTATTATTATCATCATTTTTAAATTACTATTACTAGTTTTATTATAACTATTATTATTTTATTATAACTATTATTATTAGGATTATTATTAGAATTATTAGTATTTTGGGAAATATCTATGAGTATGTGTATCAAATATTTTGCCCTCATTATTATTATTACCTGCTATATATGTATTCGGAAGTTATAGTTTTTGGCCTAAATTAGCTATTAATATTCCGATTTACTTATTTAAAATATTTTATCAAGTGTAGTTATTATCTATAAGCATGTTCATACAAACTTTGGGTTTTAACCTAAATCTATTCCTCTGTTTTCAATATTTATCAAATTATTTTAAATAGTAAATATATCTATAAGTATTTTCTAAAAACATATATATTTATTGTTGATCAAATTTTCTTCTATTCTTTTGACCGTGACCAATCCCGATCTTCTATTCCTTTGCCAATTCCTTTGTTCCACCTATTGACCCTAACTAAATTGACCGTTATGGACCCGATGCACCGGTCTGTACCACCAACAGAGGTCCCCTTGTGTAGTTGTTACACCAAAGTCGCAGTTCGTGCCACCGTGATTATCGCAGCACACCAGGCGTACTACCAGGCAAGACACCTTGCCATTTGTTGTTTATTTATTTTAGCTCATATTTCATATATTATTATTTTCTTTATGCAAAATAAACTGTGATACATGGCATAACCTGTTAGAACTTACTGTTCATTTATATTTCCTGTTGTGTATTATTTTCTTACAAATTAAATCTAGATTTAATGGACCACCTTGTGGGTTGCATTCATTGGCCTTGACACGTTGTACCACGAAGTTGTGTGTCGCATGTAGAACACGAACGTGCGTGATTGGCTGGCCACCAGTACGTACAAGTCGTGCGATAGGAATAACCGCTAATAGAGGTTGCATGCTAGTTTAACTTAGCGGTTATAGAGGTTACTGTTGTGGATACAACAAAGTAGGCATTGGGCGGGGAGGACAATTCCTTAGCGTATGGGCTTCGATGCACTTTTCCTTTTGTAACCGGTGAGCTCCGCCGGAGACGCGGGTCAGCTTACCCAAGATTACTGACGCCCACTGGCGATTTTGCGGAACGTCATGCTCTTATTGATTGGGCCTCTGGTGCCCAAGGGGGACTACGCCGATCCTATTTAGCCAGGTCCCATGCGTAGGAAGGATTGTTTTAACTATATTTCACTTAGAACGGTAGGCTACCTTATCCGTTAGGTACGAGTACTTTTGATTTGGGTACTTATATCTGACCGTGGCTTGGAACAATAACTTGTCGCGGATTAGTTCGTCACATCTTGTCCTTGTTTGGTTGTAGGTGTGACTTACTACTTCGATGAGAAGGTATTGAACCTTGTTGGGGTTCGGATACCATATTGGATTCATGGCATGGAAAGATACGTCTCCGTGAATTAGTTTACCATCTCATGTCCTTGTTTGGTTGGAGGGATGGTACGCTCGTTCAATAGGTGCGTATTGGACCATGTTATAATTCAATTAATTTATTTATTTGAGCAATATTTATTCAGTTTATATGGCATGATATTATGTGTCTTGTTACGTCCCTCTGAGGACCTGGTTATCTCTCTAGGTGTGTGCTATTGTCTTTCGCAGGTGTTCTAGCTCTACCCGTGATCCTCGCTATTTCTCTGAGGATGATTGTACTTGGATCGTCTTTGCTTCGCTCGCCAAATTCATTTCTTTACTCATGTATTTTTCCTTTACTTTTTGGTAGTGGATTTGTCTCCGCCCAACATATTGTATCAAGACAAATCATTATCTTTATATGATATCTTTTATTCCTTTATTTTGTGTGGATGAGATTAGTTATGGTTCTACTGCATTTTATAGCTTATGTATTTATACGAGGCTTCCATATATTGGAGTATACTTCGTATGAATACAGCTGGCATGTCTACATTCTTAGTCATACGTATTTTGGGACTGGGGCATTACAGGACGTCTTTCTCCTTTAACAAGAAAGTGATAACTCAATGCGATGTTGCGTCGGTCGACTAGACGTAGGAGACTTTCGTCGTCGAGTTCGACCAAATTGCTTACGAAGAGATGATTGGCGCTGGGGGTGCCAAGCGTGCCACTGTTGCTGCCAAGAACAGGAAGGTGCACACTATCTGGACTCTGAAGTCTACACCTATGCCAACCAATGTTGTTGATGCTCAAAATAAGGGAAAGCACCCAATGGCCATTCCCCACTCTTCTCCAGTCCTCAACTTGGTGGAAAATGCATTCGATTACGCCTATGCGCCAATCAAGGCTCAAACACTTCTGAACAGAAACTCTACATCTCTTGGCAGAGAAAATCGAAATTAGGCTAAGAATGTAACTCATGTTCAAATTTTAACTTCTTCTGCACATAGGCGTCGTGCCAAACATGTTGTACCAATGCGCGCAGAGGAACAAGGCATTCTGCCTACTCCGTACCAAACTTGTTCGTGCCAGGCTGCTCCACGGCAATCAGCTTTGCACCAAGATCTCCCCACCCAGTGCATATCAAGAACTAAACTGGAAGGACTAAGGGTGTCATAGACTGACAACCAAGTGACGCCAGTCACTGATATGCGCGCCTATCTTAATAGGCGCAGAGCAGAACTTCCTCAACCAAGTCATATGGCACGCCAGATGAATTTGTTGCAGTTTGTGCCAACCAGTAGTTTGTGCATAGTGAAGAATTCTAAGAACAAAAACCCACTCACCTGTGTTAATGAACTCAGTATTGCCCTGTACACGCGGGGAACACAAAAGTTTAGGAACAAACATCATATTCCTAGTGTAATCAGGCAGAGGCTGCATTATTCCTCTTCTTTTTCTTCTTTTTCTCCTTATAATGTAACAGATCTCCGCGAGCTTATCTTACAAAAGTGGAAGATAAAAGACTTACCTTGTACAACAGTGACCTCACATAACTAACATCAGTGTCATGAGGTAGTAATCAAATGTTGCTGCAAGTCAGCAAAACGGTCTGTATTTGACCGTTTGAATTACTTTTGCTCTCCTAATATGATCCTGATAGATAAGGATGAGTTAATGTTTGCCTCTGAAAATATGATGTCTCGTAGCACTGGAGGTGCTAGATGCCTGAGCACTTCACATAACAAATGTCGTTGTCATTCATACGAAGTAGTAATCAAATATTGCTACAAGTTAGCAAAACGGTCTGTGTTTGACCTTTTGAATTACTCTCATTCTCCTAATGTGATCCTGATAGATGAGGAAGAGTTGATGTTTGCTTCTGCGAATATGATATCTTATAGCACTGGGGGTGGAAGACGCCCGAGGCATAACTCATTACGACCTCTAAATCGGCAATTATGCAATCAAATACTTGACTCTTCTGAAGGAGTCTATCAAAACACACAACTGAGAAGTCGAGACTTCCCCGGTCAAAGGAATCTTTTTTATTCCAACCCTAGGGGTAGCAGCTTACCAGACTTCGATGCCAACAGTGAAGACTCTAATCAGACTATCTTGCCACCAGCTCATCTTCAGTATCAATAGAGGTGTCTGCTTATGTGACCAACGAAGAACAAGATGCTTCCAGTTCTGCTAACCAAGAGCAAAGGATTGCTGCTTTAGAGGCTAATTTGAAGACCATGACTAACATGGTTACGAGTATGTAGGCGGTGATCATGACACAACATGCTTCTCCACCGGTTGTGAACCTACTTCCAACTCAAGAACATGCAGCAGGTTCTATGTCTGTCCATGTTGGCCCTGGAGTACAGCCTCCTCTAAATACCACCGTCCCAGAAGTCATACACCTGTAAGCACAGGCTACTCTAAGTAACTCTGTTGCTGGGGGTGGTACTTGTCATGCGGTTCCACATCCTAATCCTATAAATCAATCTGCTGCTCCTCAAACATCGGGGGGGCCCTCTTGAAGTAGTCAATCTTCTGCAAAATTAGTTTGAGACTTTTAAGCAAAAAAGGCATTACAGAAGTTAGGGATCAAACAATCCTACCCTGCAGAGTAGAAGGAAGTCCCATTTGCATCCAAATATAAGCTGCCGACCATAATGCTATTCGCTGGAAGCACATCTTCGAGTCAATATATCAATCACTTCGAGATGATGACTGATCATCTTCAGCAGAATGATGCTCTACTCACTAGAGTATTCGTTGGATACTTAGCGGGTGTTGCTTATGATTGGTATCAAAGCCTACCGGATGGTTTTATAACATCCTTTGCAGCCTTGAAACATATGTTCCTGGAATGATTTTATGAAGGTACGAAGACATGACTATATTTGCCATCACCAAAATCAAACAGAAGCCCAATAAAATAGCCAAACGTTTCATAGAGCGCTTCCGACGAGAGGCACTAAAAATGTCTCTGGGTACTCCTAACGAATTGACTATAGATACTTGTAAATCAAACTTGTTACCTATAGTCAACATATAGACAAGACCTATATATTTTTAAGATTAGGGTTCATTTATCGTAAGTGCCAGAGCAGCTGAGGACAACACTAAAAAGTTTAAGCAACTAGGCATATCGATGCCGAATCTTGATAAAGATAAACATCAAGCTACCAGTAGTGGCAATCACCTAAACGCTCGTAAGCGTAAAGAAGCCTTAGCCATCAATATAGGTCAGCCAGCACATACAACAATAGCACCTCCATAGAGAACAGGACCACGACCCAAGGAAGAGCATTCCTTCGATGGTAACGACGTTATGAGCATCTTCGATTGCTTAATCAAAATCAATAAGCTTAAACTGTCTGAGATCAAACGGCCAGACGAAGCAGGTAAAACTGACAATCCTAAGTATTGTATGTATCACGAGTTTTTGGGTCATCCAACCAGGGTATGCTACATACTCAAAGGAAAGATTCAAGAGCTAATCAATGCTAAGGTGATCATTCTCCAAAAGGACGAAAAGACGATGACTGCCAACGTCATCTCTTTACAATTTGGAGACTTTCCTGCTCAGCTAGTCCCTGACAGTGTCGTCCTAATACCAAAAGCAACTATAAAGATCGTCAACCTCCCACCAGCACGAAATAACGGTTTAGTACCACTTTCGACAACTAAAGGCAAAATTATGTGGGTGCATCCATACTTAGTCGCTGTCTTTGAGCAGAAGACATCCATCTCTCTACCAAATCAAAGAAGTCGACCAAATTCAAATCATGCAACATGACTTCGAGAGAGCACACCTCACTTGATGGTCGTGTTCCCCCTCAAAGGCTAATTTCATTCCAGCAGGATGCAAGCCTTGCGCTTCAGAGACTACTTCGTCGATGTCAAAAGTCGACTATCAACTAGACTTCTATCGATACAGTCAGCAATCTTGTGAGCTGATGATAAAGATGGGATATGACCTTCAGAAAACACCAGGTTTGAACAATGGAAAGGGGTCTCCAATACCTTTATCTCTACAAATACAAGACAATAAGTCTCATACTGGTCTAGGATTTGGGGTAGATCACATGTTACCTCATCAAAGAAAGAAGTCCTCCAGAGGCAAGGCATGAGCGAAGACCTGTAATATGGTTTTTCTCTCACCTTCTTCAAAAGAAGAAGTCTTGGCCGGTACCAGGTCTGCGAGACTCTATCTTAGAGACTATCTGAAAGGTCAGGAGAACGAAGTTGTCAATCCTCCTTCTGCTCCTAATTCTCTTTCAACATTAGCTCCACCAGCTGATTTGGGCCCTTCCAAGCCGACATCAGCTGATATGGGCAAAGAGCAGGTTCGCTTCGACAAGAACTTGAAAAAGACTCTACTACAAGGTCTTCAAAAGCTGTATAATTTTGACATATTGGTTCAATAGCCAATACTCCAGTAAGATTATCAATCTTCGAACTCCTTCGTCTCATGAAAGAAATGCGAGAAATGTTAAGCGACGCCTTGATGAAAGCTGAAGTTTGTCTTGCACATCTTATGAAGTCGGATGAAGAGCTTGTGGCATACCCTCAATGTCAAAGTGTGATAGAAATAATTCCAAACATCATCTTTACCCAGGATTATATGCTACTGGAGACAATCGGCACGACCAACCTCTTTACTTTACTGGGTATATCGACATAATGAGGGTAGGTCACATTCTTGTCGATCCCGAATCTGCACTCAGCATAATTCTAAAAAGTCTGTTGGATCCTTTGAAGATTCTATAGCGTCTCAACAACGATTACAACTATTCTTGGGTTTAATTCTGGAAAGAGTAAACTAATAGGAAATATTCGCTTAAGAGTCCAAATTGGCAATCTTCGGACGAAAGTCACCTGTTATATAATTGACTGTCACGTCTCCTATAACATATTATTAGGGAGGCCTTGGTTGCATCAGCATAATATTGTGTCGTCCACTCTCCATCAGTGCTTTAAGTACGTAGATGACAACGGGGAGATTAAGACAGAAGTTACTGACCTCAATTATTTTTGAAGCATCGAGGCCTATTATACAGATTTCAGGATGTACAAAAAAGAGTACATGAAGGTCGTATTAGCTATAGACATGGAGGAAGACCAAAATGATGACCTAGACGAGGTCTTAGTAATTCCAATCAAAGGACGTATTTCTCATCCTTCGTCTTCTCAAATGTTGACTATCAATCTCACCCATTCTTCTGAAAAAATTAAGAAAAGGGAGCTCACCTCTTCTAAGCCGCTTATTACCAACCTTCGTCGTAACAAGACTACTACCTCTCTTTCTCCTCCTCTTGTTATCGACTTGGCAATGTCTTCAGCCAAGGTCAAAAATGTCGTTGTAACTGTTGAAGCAGAGAAAAATATCAATAAAGTAATGTCTCCTTCGTAGTATATTGATATCGATTTTTACGCACAACGTTACTTAAAAATTTTGGATAATTTCAAACCTCTTACCATAGGAGCAATTCAACCTTTCTAAGATGAGATAGTATTCGAACCTGTAAAAAATTCGTTCTTCGTAGTCCCTCCTCGGAACGATGATGAGCTTCCAATTCTCTCCAACAGAGAACGTAACCAAAGGGCTATACTCGATAGCGATTTTGAAGATGATGATTGTGGAAGAATACAACTATGTCATTATAGTCAACAATCCAAGAACATTATTAGAAAAATGGGTTACAATTTCAGCTCTGGACTTAATAGAGGTAAAGGTAGACGAACTCCTATTCGACTACCCTTCCTGAAAGAAAAGTCATCATAGTATTATAACAAGACAACATGGGTTAAGCTATACTGCGCCAATCATAATCTTAGTCAGATCTGTGTCAGACGAAGAGACACGATCTCACTCCTCTGGTTCCTTCTCTTGGGACTCTAACGTAGGGGATGTCCATCGATTGACTCTATCTATCAATATAGTTATAACTGAATTTTTAGAAGAGGTTGACGACCCCGTCGAGACATATGAGAATGAGCCTTAGGCACAAAGGATTGTTACTCAATGGAAACTTTGCTTCGAACAGCGTGAACCACCCGCTGAGGATGAATTGATCAAGATCGATATTGGAGATCAAGCTCTCCAAGGCCTATCTTCATCAGTAAAATCCTCCATGAGACAGACAAACAAAAACTAATCCAGCTCATTAAAGAGTACATTGACGTGTTTGCCTGGAACTATGAAGATATACCGGGACTAGATCTTTAGATCGCTACTTATAAGTTGAATATTATGCCAAACGCTAAGCCTGTTAAGCATCAACAACAATGATTTTGACCTGATATGATGGATGCTATAGAAGCAAAAGTCAAGAATTCATCGGATACAACTTTGTTAGGAAGGAACAGCATCACGACTGGGTGGCTAATTCGTCCCAGTTATGGAAAAAAAAAAGTTTGAGTCTGTATCGACTTCAGAGACCTCAACGTAGCTTGTTCCAAAGATGAGTTTCCTCTTCCGATCACCGATGTCATGATCGATAATACCTGTGGATACGAAATAATGTCTTTCATGGATGGATTCTCTGGTTATAACTAGATCAAAATGAATCCTGAAGACGAAAAACATATGTCCTTTCACACTCCTCTGGGAGTCTACTGCTATACAATCATGTCGTTTGGTCTCAAGAATGCTGGTGCCTCCTATCAGTGGGACATAAGTACTATTCTTTGTGAACATTTATAAAAAATAGTTGAATGTTATGTCGACAATATTGCTGTCAAGACTTGTTTAAAGAATGATCACATCTAAGACCTGAAGACTATCTTCGATATAATGCGTCAACATCGACTCAAAATGAATCCCACCAAGTCATTCTTGGGTGTCTCTAGTGGTAAATTTCTTGGATTCGTTATTACCTGTAAGGGTATACACATTGACCCCGATGAAGTCAAAGCCATTCAAGAGATGTGTCCTCCATGCAACCTAAAAGAGCTACAAAGATTCTAAGGACAACTTGCCTATATCAAAAGATTCATCTCAAATCTCTCTGGACGATGTAGATTATTCACTCAATTAATAAAGAAAGGTGTATCTTTAGTTTGTATTGATGAATGTCAGCAAGCATTTGAGGACATTAAGCGATACTTGATAAACCTCCAGTTCTAGTTCCTCTAATCACTGGAATACCCTTCCTGATGTACGTTCGAGCAATGGATCATTCTCTTGGTGCCCTTCTAGCCCAGAAGAACAATGAAGGCCATAAGCAAGCAATCACACAATGATCGGTGTTGAACACCGATACAGTCCCGTAGAAAAAGAATACTTAGCATTAATGTTCATTGTCCAGAAGATGCGTCATTACATCACAGGCCAAACCATCCATGTTATCTCCAGAGTTAATCCTTTGCGAGTCCTGATGAAAAAGCCTAGTACACTCAATTCTAGACTTGCTACATGGGTGATGTTGTTAGTGCAGTATGATATGCTCTATGTCCCGCAAAAGTATGCCAAGGGTCAAACTCTAGCTGACTTCTTGGCTGCTCATCCAATTCCTGATACTTCAAAACTCTATGATGAGATTCCTGACGAAACCTTAGAGTCTAACATGACTTCAGAAGGAACACTCACTTCGCGTCTATTCTTTGATAGTGCATCTAGAATCGGACCTAACGACATTATTATCGTTGGAGTAGGAATTTTCCTCGTATCCCAAGAAGGGCTGGTCATTCAGAGAGCCTATTCTATAGACGAGCCATGTTCCAATAATATTGTCGAATACAATGCTTTGCTTATCTGTCTCTAGTTAGCTAAACATCTGGATATCAACTATCTAGAAGTGTACGGAGACTCTAAACTGATTGTCAACCAGGTTAGAGGTACGTATGAGGTTCGACACCAAGATCTCATCCCCTACCAAGAAGCAGTAGTTAAACTTGCTATATCATTCAAAGGTTTCTTTATTGAACACGTACGCCGAGCATGCAATACAGAAGCTGATGCACTCGCTAAACTAGCAGCAGTGCTAGATGTTCCTTTGAAAGTGCAACAATTAATCGTTATCGCTAATTGAGAATTATTCTGTATCGAGAATAATTTGAATATTGAATTCAGTAATGCGGTTGAAATCTGTATTACTAGTGAAGATTGGAGGACTCCCTACATCGACTTCACAGTACATGACATCTTGCCAGAAGACCCTAAAGAAGCAACGATAATTCGTCGTCGGTCACTCCGATTCTTTTATAATCACTCGTCCAAGATACTTTATCGTCGATCTTTTAACGTTATGCTTCTGCACTGTCTTACAGATGATAAAGTAAAATGGATACTACGTGAAGCTTATGATGGTGTTTGTGGTGCACATCAGCCTGGTCCTAAGCAACAGGACCATATTAGGCGCATGGGATACTATTGGCCCACTATGGTAGCAAATACAATTGAGTATGCGAGAAAATACAAAGCATGTCAAATTCATGCAGATTACATCCACTAACTATCAGAATTCTTACATCCGACTACAGCATCTTGGCCCTTTGAAGCTTGGGGCATTGATGTCATTGGTCCTATTAACCTACCATCATCCCGAGGACATCGGTTCATCCTGGCTATAACCGATTACTTTTCAAAATGGGCTAAAGTTATTCCCCTCACGGAAGTCAAGACAAGCAATGTCATCAGCTTCATCAAGCACCATGGGATCTATCTATTCAGCATTCCTCGAAGAATCATTCATTACAAGGGATCTCATTTCATAAGTCGAGCATTTACTCGATTATGTAATGACACTCGAATCAACAATATTTGTTCTACAACTTATAATCCCGCAGCCAACGGTTTAGCAGAAGCATTCAATAAGACAATCATCAAGTTTTTTAAGAAGTTTGTTTATGCTAATAAATACAATTGGAGCAAAAAGCTTGGAGAATACCTATGGGTGTACTGCACTATTGTACATACCCCAACTAGTTGTATACCTTTCTCTCTAGTATACGGATGTAAAGTTGTTTTGCCGTTGGAGATTCACATTCCATCCCTGATAATAGCTATCGCCAACGAAATAACAGTGGAAAATAATGATTGCCTTCAACTTCAAGAACTTGAAGCACTCTATGAGAAACGGTTGCTAGCACAACAGCACATTGAGCTATATCAAGCCCGCATCCCAAAAGCTTTCAACCGTAAAGTCAAAGTACAGATCTTTCAAAAGGGTGAACTAGTCCTTACTGTCAGACGTCCTATGACTATGATGCACATGAGTAAAGACAAGTTCGAACCAAAGTGGGAAGGTCCCTACGTCATAAGCAAAGTCTTCTCTAGTGGAGCTTACAAGTTGACCGGGATGGATGGTCGAATAGCTATGATACCTATCAATGGCAAATTTCTAAAAAATACCATATTTGAACGCATGTATTATATTTTTCTAGCAAGATATTGTACATACGCAACCTTTGAATTATTATTTTCTATTCATTCTCTCGTGAATAAATTCATAGATAATAAGTCCATAAAAATTCCACAGTAGGGTCTAACCCAGATCTTAAGGTACATCCTCAAAAGATTAACCCATAATATTTACCATAATATATCATCACAACATCATCTTTTGAAACCAGTCGTTTTAAAGGACATCTTATTCTTGAACCCAGTTGATTTAAGAATAATCAATAGATATAAGAATTTACGTCAATATTACCTCTGAATTCTATTGTTTGTGTCAACAACTTGTCACGTCCACATTAACTCTAATAAGTTGTCCCAAAAATAGCACCACATCAAGTTATATTCGGTTACGTCCACATTACCTCTAACAGATATAATAAGTGATGCTATTTTCAACAAATGTGTCACGTCCAAGACATTTAAACATATTTCTACATTTCTATCTATTGCTTGTATCTCAAACATATACATAATAAGTAATAGAGTCTCAAAATCATCAGTTTTTCATTTTATTTAAAATCTTGAGAACATAAAACTATTATATTTCTAAAAATATGATAAAAGTTGTTCAAAAAGATTATTACATTCATTTCAGAGGCTCATTGGGGAGGTGGAGTGCTGAGGTCAGAAATCATCTTCTTCAGAGCTTCGGCTCGTTCCACCCTGGTAGCAATAACCCTTTTCCTGACCAAGTTCCTCCTGAACTGTGGAGTTAATGGCTGCATCGATAAGATATGATGCTCCATCTCTGTATTTTGAGCTCGGATGAGGTCATCCCTCCGTCTATTCAAGTCATCCAGACGGCTCGAGGCAAAATAACGCAGTTCGATAATCTCCTTTTGGCATTTTCTAGCCGTTGTGATCGATGTACGGGTTCGACCAATTCAGCTTCTAGCTCTTGGATGCGAGCCTGACCCTTAGACATTTCTTTGTCTTTATCTGCTTTCTTGACCTTATAAATTTTGATAGAAGAAGTGGCCTCAGCTATACCAGACTCTATATCTCCAGATTCTACAACGAACGCTGCCATAGTATTGTCAAGAACGGCTCGTCGTTCTTCAAGCTGTTGAGCTATGGTCTCATATTCAGCATCTACCAGTCTATTTATATTTCCTCTGACCAGATCCTAATAAGACTGGATAGGGTCCTCTAGCCCTGATAGGATTTCTTCTAAGGCATCCTCTCTCTCATTGTCTCCAAAATTGTGTATAGACTCAATTGGATATAGAGAAGACCTCTTTACAAAATCATAAGGATAATTCTTCTCTATGGACAACTGAACCAAGGGGCGCAGAAAGGTGAAGAAGGTATACGTATAGGTACGAATAAGGCTACCCATTATCGCCTGCACACCAGGTGTCGTTGCTGCGTTTGAAACTTCTCCTTCTATAAAAGTCGGAGGAATATTAGCAACCAGGGTAGCATCAATACTTGTAGATTTTGGTAAACACATTCCTGGTGAGCTTCCCTCCATGGCATGTATCCCAACATCCAAGGGAGCCATAGTTGAACTGATGCTGAATACGGTGGAGGCTACTAGGACTTCAGTGAGCGTCACTATATGACTTGCTATAATTCAAATTAAAATTGTTATATCACATATCATTGGATAAAAAGCAATGGCAAACAAAGTCAGATATTTACTTGGGACCATTAGAATATAAAGAGTATTGACAGGCTCATTATCTCTTTCTGTAATAAGCCTTTCCAATACAGAAACAGATATTGCTGTGCCTGCTTGACAGCTCTCCGCTTTCGAGCCTCCGGATATGAAGTGGTTGCTCCCGGCTTCTGAATCAGCGTGGCTGCCTCTAGCCCATGATTCAGCCTGTCCTCCCTGGGCTTCTAATTATGCCCTCTCCTCTTCAAAAATATATTCAATGGGGGCTTGAGTCCCCTCGGTATCAGCATCATGGTTTTTATCGCCCTCGGGACCTTTAAGACCTTCAACAAGGTCCTTATCGCCTTCATCTTTATTAGCTGGGCTTCCGTCGCCCTCAATATTGACATCAGAGTTCTCATCGCCAAGGGGCTCATTGAGACTCTGATCATCTCCACCAGTGCTCTTGTCGCCCTCATCTTCAACAGGGTGCTCATCACCCTCAGTTGTAATTTGGCCATCTTTGACAACCAAATCCTGACCCCCTTGGGTCGCTACTTGACGTAGGCTTGATTCAGCCTTCTCTGGGGCAACATCAGCAATATCCTCCTTGAATTGCTCATCTCCATAGTCAAAATTTTGTAGCGCCTTCGCTTGGAGCAATGGCGCCAATAGTCTAGGTTGTAGGAGAAGCTGGAACCTCTGCGACAGCTACCTTTCCATCTTGGCTCCAGATACTCCCGAATAGAACTGATGCCTCTCCAGGAGCAGTAGGTCTCAAAGCATCATATAAAGATGGCGGCGACATCAGACCAGATGAAACAAGCATTGTAAGTGTCTTAGTGGAGAGGGGAACATCAGTCTCAGCAATCACCGGTTCCGAAACAGTAGCCGCAGGGATGTCAACTGAAGCGGCTGGTGCTGATGCGCTAGTCTGTGGAAGTTCTAGAGATGAAGGAATTTTAATACAAATGGCCAAAGGGTTAACACCTAGTAACTCTTATTGGACTAAAAGAGTAAGGGTATCACCTGTGCGAGAGGGTACACCCCTAGGTGATAGCGGATCCTATGACGGTAACAATGGCTCTTGATAACCAGTAGACTGCCTTGGAGAGGATGGAGTTAGAAAAAACCACAGTCTTCTTCCCCACAATTCTAGAATCCAATAATTTCCTTCTAGTTGTACGCTTGAGCAGTGGTTGCGGGGATACGAAAGCAATATGATGATCTTGTGGTGCTTCAGGAGTAATCAGCTATCTACTTGTCTCTTCAATGGCAACCCTACTCTCCTTCTGGATAGGAAATGGGATTGTTCCCTTGAAAGATGATGTTTTCCAGGGAAAAGTTCAGCTTCCAGATGTCGTGTCTAAGCCCTTGTCCTCATTGTGGGTTTGTCAGCAATGACTGCTTCTTTCTTCTTCTTCTCTTTCCCGTTGGCCGAAGAAGGAGGTCCATCATAAGTTGACTGAGTAGACGAAGTCCCAGTCTTCTGCTTCTTGCTTTCTTCCTTCACGAGAAATTTTCCCCTTCGCTTACTGAGAGGGACGCGTATTGCACTTTATACCTCGTCATGGAAACCGACAGGTGCATCTTCTAGAGGAGCATCAATAGGAGCCTCCTCCATGGCTTCTCCTAGATCCACGGAAGTCGAAATCCCTTCCTGCACTTTTTTCATGCCAACGAAGCTATCCGTCATAGAATAGCCTGGTGTTGGATGAAGTATAAAAATTTACGTATGTGCTTAACATACGCGGGCCTGCCTCAAAGGTAGCCGAAAGCATGGTGAACACAACATTGGTGCCTCTCGCACTATAATACCTCCATCCCCGAGCCCCGTCAATCAAAAACTTGAAGGCTTAGAGGCAAGTAGTTGTCACAACCTGGTCCCAAATTGTTGGGTCGAATCGGATCATGCCCAGCCTGCACCGTTGTGAGATGGCGGAAGTAAGCTGTATCCAAATACAGGTAATCACAACAACACAAACTATTTTGTCACAACATTTAAAATTTTGAATAAAAAAAAACTTGTCCAACAAAATATTCAAATTTACAACTGATAAAATAAAATTGTCTTTTATTTAACATCAAAACACAAGAAAATCATCATCTAGGAAGTTGGTTCGTCAGCCACAGAATCATCGTCCTCCAAATGGGACTCTGGCAGAACAGCTAGATAAAGTACCGGGTCATAGTAGCTATTTATCAATAACTCAGCTTCATCAAAAGAACCTATTGGGGGTGGGGGATCCAGTCAGAAAAGGAGCAAAGTACAATTATGAAAATTTAACAATTCAATTAATAATTAGAAATTTGCAGTTTAAACAGTTTGAAATACTTGAACAATATTTTTCAGCAATTTTCCACAATTGAAAACAATGTGATTTGAGTATGTAATGCTTGTGACTGGCTTGGGTTGTACAATAGTATCCTAGTGATACGATACGGCTTATCTCCGTGTGTAAGAGGGGTAAGCTCGCACAATCAATATGCAATATGAGGGGTATTGGTCATAATACACTACACTACTCCCCCAATCCCACAATCAATAACAATCAATACTCTAGGAGAGAGTTTCGTGTAGCAATGTGGTTTAATCTTACAATATTACAATTATTAACTAAATTGAAAAATAAACACAACCGTACTTGCCTTTGTTTATAACTGGATTTGAGATTGGTACCGGGGAAAGATTCAGACTCGTCCTTGAAATCCTACAGTTGAGAATCTCTTCTTAGAAACATATTTGAACCAGATCTAGGTGTTCTAGTTATAATCTCTAAAATTAATCCTAATCAAGTTTTTAATTTGTAAAAATTATTCTACCTGAATATGTTATCATTACGAACTACCATTAATTATTTAACGAGATAAAAGTCAATTTACTGATTTAATTGAGAAATAACATTTACCAGTTTAATTGTCAAAACTTGTAATTTAGTAACATATATATATATAACTAGATTTTTCTTTAAATGAGAAAAATATGAATTTCTGATAACTTACAGGAACTTAATGTGAGAAAACTTATTAAATTTCTATATAAAAATAAATATTTTATTTTTATATTCTACGTATTTAATGTCAAAGCAACAACCCAGAAAATAAAGAAAAAGCTATACTACACACTACAAGGTCTCAGAATCGAAAACTGGGCTTATGCCCTTACAACTTATTACATAAATTAATTAAAATTATTGTTGAGCTCCGAACGCCGGGAAGCGGTCCATTCAGCAGGCCGAGGCCGTGCACACAAAAATGCTATTGGCTAATAATACGTTCTAAAATAATTATTTAAATTAAAAATATAAGAAATACGGTAAGTCTCAGACTTGGTCCAAAATATCAAATTGCATTCTAGCTTATGTCTCAACGTCCGAAAAATTCAGGTTTCGTTTGCATTTTGCTAGGGTCTACAAACCGCTACGGTCATTGCCCGAAAATGATAAAATCATATTTAAATCAACATTTCAAGTCGTAAATTTGTTTTGTAAAAAGCCGAAATTTGGAAATAATTTTTATTCAAAACTTTAATACTTTTCCCAAAAATTTAGGCAGCAGCTCCTCTATAATTGGGACAACTCAATCCTGGAAAAATACCAACCAACACATATACAATCCCAACCCAGAGATTATAAACCATAAAATATAACCAAAATCTTCACAACGTATCCGAAACAAAATTCGGAAAACCCGAATTGAGATTCGAAAAACCACAGAACCAAAACTAAATGGTCACAGAACCATATACCAAGAATCCAACTCTAACTCAGAAAATTCTGAGAACCAAAGAAGCTAAAAAAAATCACTCCGAAAGAAAGTTCAAAAAATCTGAAACTTCAAATCGATCCGATTCCCATAGCGGGATCGGGGACCATGTCATCATCGACACAACGGAAAGGATACAGGGACACAGAAAATATACCTCGGATGCTCGGCTAGAGCTCTCAGGTGAAATATAGGGAATTTAGAAAACTCCACGCGAACACAAAAAAACTTCAGAATACGCAGACAGCGGTTGCGGCCACGAAAACACAAATCTGGACAACAAACTGGAGCACGGGGACAGCTACGCACACAGGAAGGTGCGCACGAGGCAGCGGCGAGAGGCACCGGGGGCTAACCTGGGCGAGCGGCAGCGTTGTGCGGCCGCGAGAAAGGCGGCGGTTGGCTCGGGGAGGCCGTACGGGTCGCTGGTCAGGGAGGCGACGTCGGGGTCGGCCGAGAGGGCTCGGAATCGACGCTGGAGGTGGCTCGGGGCACGCCGAGGGGAGCTCGACCGGAATATCGTCGAAATGGCACGGCTAGGGCTTGGGATTTGGGGGAAAATGGGTTTTGGGGAGAGTGGTGAAGAAGTGTGATAGAGAGAAGAGGGTTTTATAGGGGGTGAAGTGGAGGTTTCGGGAAGAAGAAGGGAGGAGTCGGGGGTTTCGGCGGTTGTGGAAGCCGAGGGAGTCGATCGAGCATTTGGAATGGGAAAGAAAAATGAAGGGTTTTCCTTCTCTGGTAAAATAAGAGTGAAAGTGAGAGTTTAAAAAGAATTGTTTTATTTTTTTATTTAAGAAGAATGAAATATATAAATACTAAGAGATTTCTAAATTAGTTTTGGAAAAAAAAAACGAACTTGGGTTCGAGATGGGTTCGGGACGGGTCTGGACGGGTCAGGCCCAACATTAAAAATCCAGGAATAATAATATTTCTAAAAATATGGTTTTTCATAAAAATGATAATAATTAATTTAGCAACAAATTATACAATTAAATAAAAAAAATTTACGAGTTTGACTAAACACTAAAATTTTTAGAAATATTAATTATAATAAATAAAATAACACTAAATTAATTAATTAAAAAATTACGGGTTTACAGTAGTCGTGTTCCTGATGTGCATCTGGTCATAGCCGAATTATCGAACAAACCGGCTAGGCAGGTATGGTTCCAGATAGCACTCGTTCTCGAATCGATATACCAGATGCGAAGGCCTGATCATCGTCAACCAGGAAAAAGCCGCTAAAGGTGGATGTAAATCCCGAAAAGGAGTCGAACATGTTTCGTATCCAGATGGGGGAGAAACGCAGTACTTCCAGTTGGAGCCTCGGTTCAGTGCCTTTCTATAGTCAAATTATGAGTCTGCCTTCCATCAAGACTCGACATATCTATAGATAAAGTTTTCTGCTATAGCTCCACCAGTACCTAGAGCAGGCTCTATCAGAGAAGGATGGTGTAGTATTAACCAGTCGAACAGATATGTGAACGGCATCTCGGTAGGGGAAAATCGCTTCGAGAATCGAGTTTCTCCATCATAGTGGTTGTGAACTCACGAAGGCCCGCATTCAGTCGACAAGTCACGGCAGAAATGATATCCAATATGTACCCAAACACAAAATGTACTGCAATAAATAGCACGCCTCGGTGAATAGGATGGACAGCACTGGCGCCAGGGACCACAAACCGCCTTAGCCAGATAGAGAGAAAGCCGGACAAGGTAGCTACCTTAGATATGTTTATACCACAATGTCGTATGTAACTCTCGACAGAGGTACCAACGGTGTAACCATGACAATCTCCTTCTATTATGTTGTCGACACGTCCGGATTCCTTTATCAATTTGTGATCGCATAACCATCGAGCGGTTCAAAGAAACGTGGGTCGCAATTCAAGTGCTCTTGCACTTTGTTCTCCATGCCATGACCCAAGAAGAGTACACCAACCATTGGACGTATAACGTCTCGGGTGTCTTGCTCTTGAAGAGATGAGTACAAATCATAAAAACACAACAACTCATCGAAGACTGCAATCATATGTGGATTATCTTTGGCCAAGGCCTCCAGTTCATCCTCTGTAGGCACATATTCTTTATAGGGTTCTCACGCATTGGCAGAGTGACAAAACTACTCTCATGCAGGACGAAGCCTATCTCCCCGTAAGGAGTAGAGAAGGTGCAAGTTTGTGTTGCATCTCTCTACCAAGGCAGAAACATTTTGGGTTGGTATAGATACCACAAGAAGTCATCAAGACAGCTCATAGATATCCGACTTGTGGTAAACCACCAAAATATTTATATTTATTTGCTTAAATAATTGTTTTGAATTATTTTTGTTATTAACTAAAATATAGCCTTAGTCATGCTTAAATTTTGTCATGCAAACTGACAAGACAATATGGCAAGGCTAGTGCAGTCAAGTGCCTTG